>CAJHNH020000236.1:7500-562500 GCA_905116865.2 Candidula unifasciata | reverse complement strand
AATGGCAACACAGGCGTAAAGTTATTCTACATAAGAAATGTGCGGACTAGGCTGAAAAAAACTTTTTTTTTTGGGGGGGGGGGGGGGGGGGGGAGGGTGAAGACAATAGAAGGACTCTCTTTCATTAACTGTGCAAGGTTGAAAAGCAATAAGTAGAGCAGTGATTTCGACTACAGGCGTGACGGAAAGTGAAGGCCGGTGTGATGTGTCTAAGCTGATACTCCTTACCTCACTTCGGGCCCCAGAAGGCTATATACTACTGGTTTTACGGATCTCCAGGCAAGACTCCCACAACACGTCCTCGTCGTGCGCTACGAATAATGGCTAGTGACCTAAACCGAGCTGGCAGGAGCTCTCGGAATTGGTAACCCCAAGAGATGTGGTGTTCAGAAATCCTCTGGCTCTCATCGGCCCACCCGCCAATGCATGGGTGATAACGTCCATCAGAAACTTACTTGGAATTTGAATGAAGCCCACTAGCCGAATGTCTCGATAGACCCTGGTTCAAGCTCTGTTGACCGAAAGAGGTACTAAATTGCTGAATACGCTCAAAAGTCCGTCATTTGGGTATCGAAATTAGCTGAGCTGCCACCTTCCTGCAAACTGTTTAGATTCAGCACTAGAACAGATACTTGTTATCAGCTTAGGCGAGCAACATCCCCTGCAGGCGCTGTCTTGAAGTTCGACCACTAACACAACTGCGTGACCAATGAGTTGAGCTTGGTGAAGTACGACTATGCTGTCTTCGAAGTAAAGGCAGGAGATATTGTAACCAACTCCTCATGGGAACAATCCGTATCTTTGAGTGGCTGCTGCATCGGAGGACTGAGTACGCATGGGGATGCCCAGTGTGCAAAGACGTCGATTATGATAACATAACATAACATAGCATAGAAGTCCGCTACTATCGGCAGCACTCGGCTAAGTGTCGAAACTAAAAGTCCAAACGCCAAAAGTTCAAAGGTCCATTACCATTGATCCCACTCGGCTAAGTGTCGAAAACTAAAATGGAAAATCCTGGTTTTAAAAACTGATCTAGGCGCTCGTGTTTATTCAGCCTGGAATGGCTACTCGAAGTATTCTCAGAAGTAAAAGCTGACGGCAAACTGACCAGATCACAATCTGAGACTTTTGTTGTTGTTTGTTTTTAAACAAAGAAGCCTCTTCATGTTGACCTGGATAGCTGTATTATATGATTCTGAATTGTCGGCGTCTGCGTCTTAAAGGATTTGAAGGCAATTTCATAATCCTGTCCAGTGTGGTGCCATCTTCTCTGTCTTTTTATTGTTTATACTAGTGGGTGCCCATACATTTCTCTTATTTCTTCACTCCTTTCGAATTAATCCCATTTCATTGTCATAATTCTCCTCAGGGATTTGTTTTCGAATGTATTTAACTTTCGGTCCCTGTGTTTAGTGTTTCTCCAACTTTTACTTGCATATGTTGAAACTGAAAAACAGAATTGAAAATACGTAACTTGGCTTTTAATATTCAAGCTATTAAAAGCAACTGATGCCTTGCCACTGTGTGTCGCAATTTTTTTCTTTGTATTTACTTCACTATCAAAATTACTATCTCAATAAGTAAATTGATATGTTACTTGAATTACTTTTGTCTCTAGTGTCACATCTGCCTGATCTGCTGATGGTGTCTTCATTATATTTTGTCTTTTTGGTAACTTATCTGTAGTCCAACCCTAGGTGATAGATTTGCTAAATCATCTGTTTTCCTATGCATGTCATTGCGGTTTTCTACTTAGCAGAACACTTCCCACTGCGTGTTCTCCACCCAGACAAGCTGGTGTTTCCCAACACATTTTCTCATAACTAAGTTAATGGTCATCCTAAACAATGGAGGAGATAAAATGCATCCCTGTTCACCCCAGTATCTTCTTCTTCTTTGCGTCCACCAGCTGTAAACTCTGACGGAAAGTTCTGGTTGTTCGTCCACTTCTTCTTCTTCTTCTTTCGTTCGCCTGAAATAAGTTGTCTATATCAGCAGTTTTGTCTCTTGTATAAATTTCACTGTCGTTGTTAGTTCATTCAGTGGTCCATAGAGTTTACGTTCCACTGTTGTTCTTTCTGGCCAAAAGGTTTGCCTTAATGTGTCACAGTCGGTGCAGTCCTGGAGTACATGCTCTGCTGTCTGGGGCACATTTCTACAGGTGCATATGGCTGATACACCTATCTTGAATTTTGTGTACATGTGGTCGTCCACTTCTGAACTTCAGACCTGTTCCACAAATTTGAGTGTTGCGTGTGCATCCAATCGACAGATCTGACTAATCTATATGCACACTGTTGGTTCCTTGCCTCTCAGGCAGATGCCCTTTGACTGAAACAAGCTCCCAATTAGTCGACTCTGACAACATGCTTTTGGGTAGGCAGTGGGTCTATTCTTGTTTTCCCTATAACAGGGCCCCGGAACCCACACGCGAAACCCCAGTATCAACATCAAACTAGTCAAACCATCGTCTGTTCGCACTGCACACTCTGAACCTCCGTACACTGCCTTAATAATATTTTCTTTTTAATTGTTATACCAAAGCATTCCAAAATTCCCCACAATGAATTTCTTTGTAAACTATCAAAAGATCAAGAGCAGGCAGCTAAGATACGAAACAGTAAAACACTAAAAAAGCAAACGCGCGCTTTCAAACTGGTGGTCGCATTGGAAGTAAGGATGCTGCATCTGATACTGAGGAGAAGAAGAAGAAGAAGAAGAAGAGATGGACAGAACACTTCCAAGAAATATTAAATAAACCTAGTCCACTAGAACCGATGAATTTTGATGGAGAGGCTAAAATGACTATGTTACCAATAAATGTAGAACATTTAAATGAGATGAAACTCAGTGAGGCATTCAATTCATTAACAAACAATTAGACAGCACGCGATGACGACAACATTACTACAGAAATGTTCAAGACAGGAGATGATGTAACAATAAACCGAGTGAAGATGTGTGTAATAGAATATTGGCAGAAGAAAGATATATAGCCATATCATCATCAGCAGGTGCCTTGCCGACTGGCATGGGCTTTCATGCCTCTCCACAATCTGTGATCTCCTGCAGCATGTATCAGTTTGTGTGCTGACACACCTTCCTAACATGCAAGAAGACTGTCAACGGCTTCAAATCCCTGAAACCCCTACCAACCGTATAACACATTCATAATAAAAGTAATGTAAAGATCCCTTTTCACGCCTTTCGGCGCATCGGGTTCAGAGTGTGCAGTGCGAACAGACGATGGTTTGACAGTAGGGCAGAGCGTCCCATATTTTTACAGACCATCAGCACTCGGATGGTAATGTGGTCAGCATTACGCCGGCTGTCTTTACTTTCCCAGGACAGCCCATCCTGGTACCCATTTTAGGCTGGGTCGACCTGCGACGTCCCATACCACGACAAAAATCCACGCAGCCTGCAGTGGGTTTCGATCGCGGTATGCTGGCTTACGAGTCGGACTCGCAACGCCTTAGCCACGGACGCCGCACATTCATAATAGGACCCCAAAAAAGAAATAGCGGTTACGAAGGAACCTGTTGTCTACAGTATGTAGGTTCTGATTGTTCGTTCTTCTGTTTTACTGCCTGAGCTAGTGAGGATAGTGTTTGGTTGCAGCACTGTAAGCTGTGTTTTTTTTTTTTTGTAGAACGCCTCTCATTTGAGCAGCTGTTGGGTCGTGATGTTCAATGTAGCCGGTTTACCAGTTAGTTGGTGAAATACCTTATGTAATATTTATACATGTGTACAGTAACCAGCTTATGGTGCCCGACTACTTCCATCACGACAAACTGCAATTCTGGTAACCATGGTTGGGCCTTGGCGCCTCTAGCAACTGAACCACGCGCATTTACTGCATACGTATATTTCTAGGAATAGTTATTTATTCACCAGTTTGTCAAATGTGACAGTGAGGGCTTTTGATTTGCACTGGCAGAGGAACTGAGCAAGTAAGGGAAAACCCGACTGTGGTGATGTTGAAACGACTAAAAAACTAAAAACATCGGGCTGTTCGTTCGTCTTCATATTCCTTCCTTTCAATATCGTATCTTTCGAGCACCCGTATCTTCACAACACTGCGCAAGACCGGAAACAGAAATTTCTTGGCACAGAGCAACCTACATAATTTTTCAGGCTGATGTTTTTGATCTGCTTCAGTTTAGTTGCACGTGTTTCTTGCTCTATGGTATCGACACAGTGTTGTCGGATAATTTGTGAGGCGAGCGAGTACCGCATTCAAAATTATCTGGAATTGTTTTAAATTTGGATAATTTAATATTAACCCGGAGTGCTAGTCAACCCCACCTTTGTATTTGAAAACAGTAAGTATCGAAAATTGGTCATTTCTATGTGTCGTGAATTCAAAAATGTTTTGTTAACTGATACGTGTTTGTTAAATGTAATAACTATTTATTCGCTGCATTTTGATTGTATATTAAATCTATAATGATAAAACTAAAAAAGTATCATTTTATATAATGCATATGTTTTAAGAAAATTAGTTAAGTCAGCGTGTTTAAAATCACGTGACTCAAAATTGTAAACAGACAGCATGGCGAGTTGGTATCGTAGCCACGGGTCTTTTTCACTTTTCTAGATTATCGTCTATTTATTGTCTCAACTGCTGATCGTTTCTCTGTCAAGTCCGCCTAGCTATTTAGTCCAACTTTTGGCAAAAGTTTAGAGGAAATTTTACTAATGTACTGCGGTATATCTTGGCATTTGCGCATGGCAGTAGTGTATGTTTTTAAGTTAACAGTCGGGTATAGTATATCAGCCGGTCACACCTTCGTGGACCGCCTCGCTTTTAAAATGGTCCTAATCAAATACAATACATATAGCAATAGATTTTATTGTTCGATATATTTCTTCACATGATTTATGATTTGTGTTCTTCACGGGACTCTGGACATGTCCATAGACTCCATAGTAGGTGATCAGATTTCCCCTTCAGCATATACTATACATCAGCATCTCTCGGTTTATAGTCCCAGTCCTATGTTGGTTGACAAGACTTCTCGTTTGTCTGATGCGTCTCACTCATGCCTGGCTGTGCCGATCTTTACTCTCAATTCTTGCACTCTTAGCAAAGTAAAGATGTGGAAGTGCAGCTCCCAAAATAATTCAAATGACATTAGGAGGAGGTGATATGGTTAACAATGTGGGCCGGGCCTTGTCTCCTAAGGCAGAGCCAGTTAATCTGTTGACTCTTTCATTGCCAACAACACCATCATACGGGAGTCGCCGTGGCTGAGCGGCTAGACACCGGTCGTGGGTTTGCTCCCTGGTAGAGCCGGACTTTTTTAAAAAGTGACCTTGGCTCCCAGGTCGACTCAGCCTTGAGTGGGTACCGGGTGCAGTCCCGGGAAGTAAAATAAATCAGCTGGCATGATGCTGACCACATCACCCATCTGTGCCGATTGGTCTTTAAAAATATAGGTCTAGCCCTATACGCCTAACGGCGCCCTTGACTTTTTTTTTTAAAACCCTGGTGCAAAGATACTATTTACTATACTATCAGAAGAAGGGACACTGCGATGGAGATCCATTACAGCCAACATTTATTGTGGAGACAAAGAGCAAGAGCCTTCAAGAACCTAATTTCTCCACCTGTATTCAGAGGGCAATTCTAATTCTAAAATCTTTTTTTTTATTTCTCTCTTAAAATGAAAATAAAAAAAAGGTTAATATTTGGACAGTTTTGTGAAAAGGATTTGGTAGGAGGGATATGTCAAGCCTGGCCTATAGAATGATTGAATAGAAAGTAATATAATTCTTCATTGGGGGGGGGGGGGGGGGGGGAATAGAGGCAGGAAACCAACAGTCATACATAGACATAGTCAGCTCTGTAAAACGGATGTGAGTGAATGCAACAACTCAGGTTCAGAAACAAGACTAAACTTAAGTCTTGAGGTGGAAGAACTGCCAGCACTTTCTTTCTGTGAACGTGATGGAGATAATAATAGTTATTGGTGGGATGGGGCCTCTTAATCTTATATTTGGGGGTTGGGGGGGGGGGGAACAGCAGCAGATGCTATATTAGTCATATAAAAGGTCTAACTGTAACTATTTATACAGTCAAGACAGCTAATTGCTTCCCCCCTCTCCTAATGTTCAGCATTCTTTATTTTATTGAAAAACCACACATTAAATTGATCAACAGCCTCAGCTTTCACATGCAGTAAAATAGATACAATAGAATCACTGCCATTAACACTGTAAGGCACACATGTCTCAGCCTAGAACTAGCTGCGTGAAAACCACAACACATTGTTATGGCTACACTTTAAATTTAAGGACAAACACATTGGACGTGATCATTTTGGAACTGGCTATGATAATAAAAAATATCTGCTGTGAAATGACAACGAATAATGTAATACATCTTATGATGGCATATATACCATAATCCTAATCGACACCCTCTACCAGTGATTCTGTGGACTTTGACACTTTAGAAAGCCACAGAATGGACAGATACAGCACTGAATTTAAAATGGATGTTGCCTATATTTTATAAACAGTCTATTGTAAACAGATATAATTATATCTGTTTAGAACTGTATGATTTAATTTTATGTAGCACATAGGATTCTTGTATTTTAGTTTGCAAGAATTTTGCTATAGTTATTTATTAGACATATCTTATGGTTAGTTTATGTTTGTAATTGTCACAGTCTTAAGAGGGGATTCTTGTTTTAATGTACTCATTGGAATGTAGATGCCATTCACAAGTCTTAACATTCTTTTGTCAGCTGCTCTACTTTCGCTTGTTTCAACTTTTAGTCCATTTTTCATTTGCAGGACACGCTCAGGACATGTAATGCTGATGAGGACATGAAATCTGCTTCTGAGCCATCTTTATTGTCTTGTCCTGCACAGTCAGTTTTGCAGTATGTTCATTTTCATTTCTTACGATCTGAACTTGTTAAATTGGTGCTGAGAGAGGCAATTCATAGCAGCATTAACAGAAAAATGTGAAATACTATTTATGAAATATTGCTTTTGTGACATTTAATGTTATTATAAAGCAATACATGCCACGTTTCTAACTGTTTAAGTTTAATTTGTGCACACAATTTATATAGTCGCCTCTTTGGACTGAAATCTTATATGTATGTGTGTTGTTTTAGGTGACTTAATGATAAATCATCTACTTCTAGCTCAGAAAGCATCCGGATTTAATTAAGTTTTGGATTATATTGTTTTGCTTCTCTAAAGTTGTTGAGCCAGCATTTCTACAATTGCCTGTCCCATAAAGCCTTGTGAAACCATTTATTCTGTTTGTGCTTGTGCAATGTTTAGAATGACCAGTTATTATATTAACTAAAATTGGGAGGGGGGGGGGGGGGGGGGGGGGGGGGGGGGGGGGCTATTAAAATATGATATCCTTATTTGCATTTAGTCTTTGTGACTGCATAATAGCAATGTGGTGTAGGTCTGATTAACTATGTATTTGTTTAAAAGAAAATGGTATTGTTTTACAAGAAGTTTTAGAATAAAGAAAACTAGCTTACCTGAAACAAAGATTTGGAAATAAACAGAATTGCTGAAGAAAAAAAAAAAATAATGACATATACATTACAAGACATAAGACTTTCAAAAACCATTTTGGAGGGAAAAGTTGAAAGCAAAGGGAGGACAAAAAAGAAATAATTGACATATACATTACGAGACATAAGACTTTCAAAGACCATTTTGGGGGGAAAAGTTGAAAGCAAAGGGACGACATCAAGAGATAAAGACAGCGTGCTACCAAGCGACAGAGTGTACTATCAAGAGAAGGGGCAAAGTGCGATGGTGATCCATTACAGCCAACCTTTATTGTGGAAACAGAGTAATAGCCTTCAATAGCCTTATCTAGGAAGACTAAGACAGTTAGTCTAGGTGTGGATTTTAATTATGTCAACATACACACAGTCCGCTGATACTGATTTTTATTTAAAACATTTTTGCAGGTTTTGACTGAATGGTATGCCCGAGTCACCCGGCAACATTGAGGAGATACACAACTCCCTAAAGGCCTCCCTGAGCCGGGGTCGCTCAGACCTTGACCAGGATGTGGTCGCAGCATCCAAGCGTGTCTTGCTGGAAAATATATCATTTCAACCTGCATCTGCTCCATATTCAATGCAGCGTGATCTTCTGCGATCCAAGTACATCCCACTGAATCCTGTACCTCAAGATGGGACTGGGCGAACCAGCGGAGATACACCTCAGAAGCAGTGGCATCAAAGTTAGTGACAGTAATGTTTTAGTTTTTGATTTTAAGTTTTCCTTGAAGTTTGTATTACTCATTCTTTCCGCTTTATTCCCTCTGGGCTGCTGTCTAAAGATTTGACCACCCTGAAAATACAAAAATTTGATCTGTATGGCAAGCTGATAACGCAAGCATATTGAACACCAAAGGAAGTTAAAATTAGGGCATCTGTAATTGGATAAACCAGCCTGGTGTAACTGCAGCACCTTGTTGGTAAGAGAATGTTTCACATTGATCAGGCTTGATACAGCTAATTGCAGGCATATCTCATAGTATAGCTGTGGAATAAGCCAGCATTCACAAATTATGTAGGACATAAGTTTAAAGAAATTGAGTCGTATACTTATATGTTCATTCTGCTTTTTATAGAGGGATTTGTTTTGTGATCTGGGGTGTCAGGTTGATCCAGCCTGAAATTGGTGCCATGAGAATCAATTTTGAGTATGGATCTGTTTTAAATTCTTTGAGATAGATCCATTAACCTAGAATACTTCTACAGTGAAAGACTGCGCATTTGTTTGCCTAATTTTGTTGGCAGTTGCCTGTAAAAAGAAGATCATTGGCAAGGAAACTGACTCCTGTGTTATTAATAATACTGTATTATGGATTATATAAGGACATAACACATGAAAACCAGTCTGCCTTTGGGCTTCCTAAAATTTGGTTTTTGGTCTATAGTATGTTAAATAAAACCTTTTGTCCTTTGTTAATCCATGATCTTGCCTTTCCCCTCTTCTAATTTATTGTAGAATTTCCAGATTACAGCCGTCTGTACAATTTTAGTGTTAAATTATTTAGTTCTGAGAAAGCTAACTTGAAGACATAGGACAGGGTTATTTAACTGGCGGCCCGCGGGTCAAATCCTTCCTGCCAAAGCTGAGCAAGTGGTCTGCGGATAACTTCTAGCTGTATTGTATTTTCAATATTTCTATGCTGGGACTCAGGCCACTGGCCCGTGACGATCCATGTTTTTGAACATTTTGGTCCCTAAGCCAGCTTAGTTGAATAGCCCTGACATAGGATGTTTTAACTGAAATGCACAAGTATTGCAGACATCTTATAAATAGGCACACCACAGTTACACCTTTGGGTGAACACAGGAGTTTTTATTCATCCGCAATGTTTTTTTTTAAATGTTAAATTAATCTCGAGATATATGAGGTCAGTTTCACCTCTTCAACTTTCAACTTTTCTATATGAATACTATATTTTTTTCAAAATCTACAGAAATGGAGCAGATTTTCTTTAATTTTTTTTATAGAGAAACTTATGGTATATTATGTCTAGAACTACAAATTTATTCCTCAGCAGATGCCATGACTAGTCCGGGCGGAAATGAAAAAAACGGGGACTGCTTGCCATCTCCCAAAGTGGTTCTGTACCCGGAGGAGAGAGTCAACATGGAGTGGACTCGCATGACCCGCATTGGCGCAGGTTTAGTCAACATGGGAAACACATGTTTCTTCAATTCAACTCTGCAGTGTCTCACATACACACCACCTCTCGTCAATTATTGTTTTACAAATGACCACAGAGAAAAATGTGAGTATTCAGGTTGTGTTCTGGATATTATAGTTTATAGCAGTGTGCTGTACATGAGTAATGTTTCTTAGACAAATTACACATTCATTTACAGCTTGAGTAGACTGTATTTGTCTAGTAACCTCAGTGTTTGTTGTAGGTCTGTGATATATTCATTGTCCCAAATTATGTGGCACATTTTTCAGCGAAGAAAGGCCTGCTCTGTTCATAGTAGCAGTTATTGTCACAGAGGTCTGCAGTTGCTAGCATTCCTCCGATATTTTTTCAAGGAGATAAAGATATGCTGGGAAATGAACAGGCAGATAGATTGGCTGGTGCTGAACCTGTAGAAGCTTGATACATGGCTAGCTAGATGTGGTCGAGGTCCTTTGGGAGCAGGTGAACAGTGCGAAAGCATTACCTGTGGAGACTGGTGTGACCATGGGATCTTGTCGACACTCAGAGGAAAGACAAGGCAGACATATAATCAGACTGATACCAGCACCATCAGAATTAGATGGTTTGCTGGCTACTGAAGAGTGTGTATGGGAATGTTCCGAGTGCTATGGTGTTGGTTCTTGACTATTCCTGTTAGTGAATAGAATAAAACTGCAGTGTGGGGTGCAGTTAGTGGTATGAGGCAAGGAATGACTATTAGTGGTGGTCACGTGATATCAGGAACACCCTAGCTGCTGACAAGACTAAATCTGAAAGTGGTATAACCTCATAAAAGTATTTGCATCACATATGAGTATATTATACATATACTTGAATCATCGGCATTTCTAGAGTTTAAACCTCATATTAGGGTCATTTTCCTTTTGTAAGGACTAGGTCTTAGAAACCCTTTATAAATGTGATCCTTGCAAACCAGTGCAATCATTTGTTTTTTAAATTTATGTTTATTTTGCAGAGGTGGTCACCACAATGCAGTACACTTTGCAAATGTAATTTTAAGATGTTACAAATTTACTGCAAGTTTTAATGTTCCCCCTGATTATAGGTTCTTGATCATGATTTTGTTTGGTTGATTTCAGGTAAGAAAAAAGACTTCTGTATGATGTGTGAGATACAGAACCATATTAAGAGTTCCCTGGATTGTGGAGGCAGATCTATCAAACCACACTCAATACTTCAAAAATTACGATGTAAGCATGTTACTTTTTTCTATAGTTTTTTTAATGATGTAAAAACATCTGCCTTCTATTGTTCTTTTGGGTGTATGTGTGGTGGAGAAATTTAATTTAAATGTATGGTGTGTTCTCTTTACACTGGGACCTTCAGGGTCTAGGAATAATGGCATACCAAATACCAGAATGGACAAGAGAGTGAAGTTAAAATGACACGGAGGGATTGAGGTGAGCTGCATTAGATAGCAAAGTATTAGTTGACTTGGCATGAGTTGGTTGAAGGCCTATGCTCCGTTGAGGGATAAAATGTCAGAAGATGAAGAAATAAGAATATTCTATACTAATTAAGATAGTTTCTAGACATCATTTTTGGTTGCTGTGTTAGTGAATACTCAACAGGCCTTATTTCTAGCATTATGCTAATACTACATGTGTTGTCACTTATTGTCATTGCTCTTTCATTTCCTAGTATGCTAAAGCATTATTGATAGCACTGTTATGTGGTATGTTTAGGAATAGCAGGGGGCTGAACTCTCACTCAGGAGTCATAGATTTGAGTTATCACTAAAATGATGAAGATTCTTTCTAGATATTGAACCAGAATAAAAAATCTAACCTGAACAGATCAAGGCAACTGCATTAGACATGAAGCCATGAACTCCATTAGCCCAAGACACCTCCCACACTATACTAAAAAGTTATAACTACAGACAGTAAATATAGTTAACAGTTGATCAGACGATATCAAATAATACTACTGGTAACAGTTTAACAAAAGTTCTTACACTTTCCCAGGTATAGCAAAACATATGAAGTGGGGACGTCAGGAGGATGCTCATGAGTTCCTTCGTTTTGTTGTAGACCATTTGCAGCAGTCGTGTCTCAATGGGGAAACCAAGTGAGTTGATCTGAAAATTATATGTATTTAATATATGTTTGTAATGGTGATTTAATTAGCTTGTTTATCAGATCTGCAGTGTCATATCAAGTTTCTTTTTAAAAATGTAATATCAAGCTTAGATTCTTTGTAAACTAGAATATTGCATGTTCTTTTTTTTGTCAAATTGGTTCATTCTTTTGATCATTTTGCCTCTGCTTACTCCATTTCTAGCTTTACTTTTCAGTCATATCATACAGGGATGGGTGGGGGGGGGACCAAATGTTTTTGTAATAGTCCTAAAATCACTAGCTTTTGCTATGAAAAAATTTTGGAAGAATAACACACATAAGGACATAGCATTTCACAATAAATGTTTTTTTTTTTGTAAATGCTAAACCTAAATGCAAAGCACAGAATGTTAGACCTGTGAGTACAATTCTTCAATTTTTAAATATTTTTGTTTGTTGGTATAGGCTCTCAAATAGTAATACAGTTTGAAGTATGGATATGGTAAAGTTAGCATGTGAGTTCATTTAATACCAGTCCAATATTGATTTCTTTGTTTTTTTTCTTGCTTGTTGGTAATTTTTATTTGTATTTTTCCAGATTGGATAGATTCAGCAAGGAGACCACAGTTATCAATCAGATCTTTGGCGGGTATCTTCGGAGCCAGGGTATGTCTGCTTGGTAGTTACAAACTTATATTGAACCCTGGCAGTCTAATATGCTCACCTAACACCACACACTGGTCTGGGGTTCAGACACATTAATAGTGATTAGATTTGTTCTGTGACTGGTTTTATTTTATCACAGTTAATGTAATTACACATTGGGCAATAACGTTAGTGCTCAGTCGCCCCAGTGTACCTCTGCTTATTGTTCCCATGAGATATTGGTACAAATGAGTATGTTTTTGGAGCACTCATATGTTACCAGGGCTTACAAGTTATAAAGAAAGGAAAGTAGAGTTAACACAACTCACCATGCATGTTATCAACAGCAACTAAGGACAGTTAACTTGAGACTGAATACCTCATTCTATGCAATTCTGTAGGTGCATAATCTAACCTATCATGATTTAAGTATCTAAAGAACTTGGTGTGTTCTTTGAGTAACTGTGCTCCATTGGGAGCTGAAAGGCTGTAGTTCAGCGGTTCTCAACCTGTGGGTCAAACAAACCTTCCACCTGGGTCGCCTAAGACCACCGGAAAACAAATATTCCTCGAAGTTATGATTTAGCAATAAAAATAATTTTATGGTTGGTTTCGCCACTACGTGATAACTGTATTAATGGGTCATGGCATTAGGAAGGTTGAGAACCACTGCTGTAGATCATTCTGGAATTAACCTAGCCTCTTTAAATGCATATAACTTAGTTCTCTGTTACTGAAAGATCACCTTATGAAGGAAGCTGATCACTGGTTACTATGCCCATACTCACTATTTGCCTATGATTGCTATATTTATTGAATATTAGAGAAATTACATTTCTAATTTCTAATAGCTGTAGTCCTTTACGCTACTAAGCATACACACCATAATCAAAGAGGGATATAGAGCACACGATAGCTAGAGCGCAAACAAGAAAATTAAGAGAAACTCTACAACAGTATCATATGTATACGGTTGAGGGAGCGAGAAGATAAAGAAGAAGAATCGTATATCTCCCTCGACACTTAAGAACTGTAAAGGAGTAAATAAAGAAAGCTTTTGTAACTTATTTCAAAGCCACGACGAGCTTGTATTTTGATTGAAATGTATTTGTAAATGTCTTATTTTTTGTTTCCAGTTACCTGTCTGCGGTGTCAAGCCAAATCTGATACGTTTGATCCATTTATGGACCTCAGTCTTGATATTAAGGTATGTTTGTAGTGATTTGATGATTGCCTTTTCTTGATGTGAGCACTTTTTTTTAAAAAGTGTTTATTTTAAAAGTGGCACTCAACATTAAGAAAGTGAATGTTCACATTATTGATTAAAATAATATCAATTATTATGCAGTATTTCACTGTTGACTATCTTTTAAGCCTTATTGACATTAACATGAAGATACCCTAGCTGGATCCTATTACCATGTACTGATCAGTTTCAGTGAGAAAAAAGTTTTCAAATTCCGTTGAGTCGGTATTCTTGTACAAAATATAGATAAAAAAAGGCAACTAAAAGAACGTTTTATAATGCTTTGACATATAAAGACTATATACAGGCAAATGAGAGTGCATTGTGAAATGTGAAAAAAAAAATTGGTTAGTGCAATTAGTATTTGAAAATTAAGCTTTTTTTTTAGGTGTTATCGGAACACACACTTGGTGATTGGAAAAAACAAAGATAAATACCAAGATAGCCTCATGGTAGAGTCGTTTTGCGAATGGCATTTATCCCACCATGGGCTTCTTCACTTCCTCTTTTACCGCTGTGGGTGTCGAGGGAGATATAATGTTCTGTTTCTAGCTCTTCTGGCTGCCTCGACCATAGGCACATCGTGCTGTTGTAGAGTTTCTCTGATGTTATCCTTCCATATTGTTCTTGGTCTACCCCGTGCTCTACGTCCTTCTTCTCTTTCCATGTATGCTTTGTATGGGCTACATGACCTATTTTGATGGAAGAAAGAATAGAACCACCACCCCTTTCCCTAAAACAAGCATGTCATAAAAGGTGGTTAATTAGGAGGTGTTTCCTCCATTGGAAGCAAAAAACCAGCACTCTGCTAACAAGTAAGTCCTATCTGTAAAATGGATATGAATGCTTGTTGTGGAACACAAACAGGAGTGGGCGAACAACCAGAACTTTTGATTAGAGCTTACGGCTGGTAATAATTCTAAGCAGATGAAGTTGTGCCATGTGGTGAACCAAGACAACTCTAGATATATTGGTATGGCATATGATGGTTATGTTCCTTACATTTATCATCCGTGTCTCCTTGTGGGCTCTCTAGGTCAAATTGGGGGGGGGAGGGGGCGATCAGCTGCACCAGAATGATGTAAAAAGCAACCAATTCAGAAATGATCTCTGTTAGAGAATTATCCTGATAATAAGTTATGTCATTATCATATTTTATCCATTAAAGTGTTTAGTCTGTCAGTTTGGAGGTCAAATGTTAATTTTTTTATTTTTTTTTTCAATCTAGGGTGTGAGCACGGTGGAGGAAGCACTGTCAAAATTTGTCAAGCCTGAAACTCTTGACAATGAAAATGCATACAAGTGTCCAAAGTAAGTTATTTCTTGACATAAGTTTTTCAAAATGTGTCCTCATAAACTACAAGGGTGATTTATCTCTGTTTCTCTCCCCATGGATGTGGGCTGTAGTCTTGTTTAACCCTTTCATCTTGGGCAAGCCAACTAAGATCACCCATAGTTAAAATGTAATACTAAAATGCTGAGCTTTAAAGTAAAAAAAAAAATACTTACACATTAATTAGTAAATGTGTATTTAAAAAAAATAACAATAGTCAGTGAATATGTGTATGTTGACAGTAGCTGTAAAAAGCAATCTCTTTCCATGCTTTAACTCTTTCACCACATTAATTTTTAAAAACAATGGGCCACAAACTCATAGAAATTTCCAGGAAATTTTCTTTAAATCAGACATATTGCCTAGGCCACTAATAAATTTAAAAAAAAAGTATATAAGGGCCGTAATCAGCCTGACTTTCATTAAGCTATTCGGGTGACAAAGCAAAAAAAAATTATACAATACTATTTTAGTTTCTTATTTATTTCGTGTTAGACACTGTAGATGCACACCGGATCAGTAGACTTTACGCTTTTTAAGAATCAATCACTGCAAACATTGCCATATATTGGCATATACAAGGAAATTGCAAAACCGTGACTAGATTTAGGCTTCTCTGAGCAAAAGAATAATCAAAAGTCTCTGTATTAGCATTTGTTTACAGTTTGGAGTGCCTAAATATTGTAGATGAGCATACAAAAACACACTCAGTAACCTTTTGTGTGCTTTTTTAAAAAAAGTCATCTTAGCAAAAATTGTTTTTATTCTGACCTGATGCGAGATTTGTCAAAGGCTTTTGTGTAACAAATGTTCATATTTTCAGATGCAAAAACAAGGTCCGAGCTCAGAAACGCTTCTCTATAGAGAAAGCTCCAAATGTTCTGACCCTGCAGCTGAACAGGTTAGTAGCATTTTTCAGTTCTTTGGTGAATGTAAAGAATATGGAGATATTGTTTTAGAAGATGTATAGATTGAAGTAGCTTTATTTTCTTTATCTGACACAGGTGCTTTTAAATCTATTATATGGATAACTGTAAAACATCCAGAGTAATAAAAAAAAAAGTGTTGGTACTGACAGCATTGAAGAACCTTATTTGCAGTAGCATATACTCATAGTGATGACACATTCAAGCCAAGAGTGGGCTTTATTTCCATAGATAAAATGGATCTTGGCCAAGAGTGGGCTCTGTTTCCATAGATACAGATGCATTATTTGTACAGGTACATTCATTATCTGTAGCTTTTTTGTACATAGTGTACTTAAATGAACTTTTGTTGGTGTGTATGTTAATTGATTTATATTGTGCTTCCTAATGAAAACTGTTTGTTATTCCTTGGATTTTTGTGTAAAACTGTAGACTGAGCTTCAGCCTCTTTAAAATAAATGCTTGTTTGCAGAAATATGAATTAGTTCTAATATAGAATTGAGAAGTAAGTACTGGAGCATTTAATGTTATGTTTTCTTTGAACAGATTTGACTTTCATCATCACTTATCTGGGAAGATAAATCGATTTATCAAATACCCAGAAAAGATCAACTTGCGCAGCTACATGAGCCAGAGAGTGGTGAGTTGCATGACTGACAGCTGTCTTAGCGAATTCTTTTCTTTAAACTCAAATTTAGCAGTTTGCTAGCCTTATTGTTTTCTATAATCTCTTATCTATTGTAAAGATAAGGAGAGTCTATTCTTTGGTCATGACACGAGAAACCTAAAACTGGAGTACATCCTGACGGTTGGAAAGTTGGAGAGGAAAAGAGGCAGATTAGGACTGAGGGAGAAAATGCTGGACAGTTTGAAATCATGGCATGGAAGATCATCTGTGTAAGAACTGATTGAGATTACATGAGACAAAAAAGTTGTGGATAGACATGACTACCAACACCACTTGGCATGGTCTATAAGATAGCAAAGATGTAAAATCTTAGTTACACAGGAGTATGAGATAAAATGTGATACAGAAATTAAGTTAGGACTTTCATATCCAAAAACCTTTTTGTTAGAATAAAAAGAAACGATGTGCAAAAAATTTATTTCATTGTATGTTTAGTAAGTTTATGGCCCATTTCTGTGTGATTGTAAATGCTTGATGCATAATGCGATGGGGAAAATCAGAGGCAGAGGAGATATGTTTTTAAGAGGAGAGTTTATAATGTATTGTCAGTGGCAGAAACTGGACGCAGTAGAGATACTGGTTTAAGAGGGAGTGTTCAGAATGCATTTGTCAGTGGCAGACATTAGAGCTCGTTAAAACCAAGGTATGCAAATAGGCTAAATCACAGATGATAACGCACAGACTGGCCAAGATCTATCTAGACAGAACAGAGTAAAATCTGACTGAATGAAACAGTGTTTCCCATTTGGTCTATGGACTTGCAAGATTCTGCGGAACAAATTTAAGTGGCATAATAGCTTTTCCAAACAATCCCCGTAACTTAAGATTGCAGTCCTAATATTTATAAGTTATTCAGTATGACTTATGATGTATGGATGGGTGTCTGGTAGATTTTGAATATAAAAGGGGCCGGCGGGGTTTAGCTAAATAGGACTGCAAGTTACACCTGGCTGGTATCTGCATTGTTGGTCTGCCATCCAGATTAAGAATCTTAAATATTATAAGGTATGGTAAATCTAGGTATCAGCCTGGAAGGGACAAACCGTTCGATCGATTAAGCTAATTGAGAACAATTGAGTTAAAACTGAATAAGATTGGAGAGCCATAAACACCGACTTCAGATTTAACACTTGAAGATGAAAAAATTTGTGTGATATATTTAGTGTTAACTGAGAATATGGGCAGGCTGTTGGTTCTACATCTATGAAACAAATGTTGAAAATATGTTTGCGAGAACATGCATTTTGTGTCTCTTTTCAGGGTGAGCCCATCCTGTACCATTTATATGGGGTTCTGGTCCACTCTGGTCACAGCAGTGAACATGGACACTACTATAGTTTTGTGAAGTCTCCCAGTAAAACATGGTACTGCATGAACGATTCCATTGTGAGTATACCATGTCCAGGTTGTTTTGGGGTATTTTACTTTTATTTTTCATTCAATTTGTTTAGTAATTAATATTAAGAAAAGGGGTTCAGTTCAAGAGTGAAGTTTTTAGTGTGGAGATCCCTGTTCATCCCGACTGAAGGTGCCCAGTTTGTGGATCTCCTTGTGCAGCGCTTTTGGCAAGCGGCTAGCTGTTCTGCGTAGAGACTTGGTCATATGGGATAACCTGGTGCAGTGAAGCCAATCTTCTTGACCCTAACTGAAGAAAAATATCTATAAAAAATTTTTGGTTGTGGCATGCCTGCAAAGTGGAAGGACGTACACGATAGGACAGTACGGACAGTGAAGCTTAGATCAAGAACAATGTAGTTCTTTTCTTCCCATTTAAAATTTCATTTCCATTTTCTGAAATCTGATTATCGCTGTTTTATTTCTGTGTTGATTATCTTACTATTGGATTGTTTCTGTCATAAAGCAGTTGTTAACACTTTAGTCAGGGTCTCTAAAATAGTCAAACAAGATGCATTGATGTTCGGTTGTTGACACCGCTCAGGGGTTTTATGTCAATTCTAATTTTAAATTCAGCTAGTCAGTATATGGCACCGGATGTTGATATTATGTCACTATGCTGCCAACATCCTTATCTAAACTAACCAGTAGGAGACAAGACTAACAAGATTTTCTTAGAATTGTTAGGTACAGTTCGTTGTTTATATCTTTCCATGTGATAGTGTTACAGTTAAATTGTGCTTTGAGGAGGATTAGAACTCACCGCCCAAGTGGCGATGGCGAGTGACTAGCAAGATACTGCTCTTTTCCAGTACCTCAGTGTTTGTGATCTTGTCTCGCCACTTATATACAAGAAGCAGCATTTGTTCATTTCCAGGTACATCAGGCAGGCAGTAACAGCGTGTTTAGTGCTGATGCCTATGTCTTGTTCTATGCTCGAATTAAAAGTAGCATCAGCAATGGTCCTTCCACGTCCAGCAGCACCTTGAACCACTTGAAGAGTCCATCCTCCCCTGTAAAGGTAAGTGTATTTGTTTATTGCACAATCCCACATCCACCTATTGTAGACTCCATCAACTTGGGCTTCCGGGTTAATTGTAGAAATGAGCCTTGATGCAGATTTGACTTTATGACCTTCAGCTGGAATTGAAGTGTTTAGTTATTGCACCACTGCAGCTCCTGATAAAAAAAGCTGCCTAGATGCAATCCTCAGCACAGGTAAAATTATTTTCAGGCTAGTATGGATGTAGAGCAGGTCCTCCAGGGTTAGTCGCAGACTGTTAACCAGGAAGTTGGACTCTCATGCCCCCCCCCCCCCCCCCCCCCCCCCTCTCCCTAACGGAAAATCAAATCCTTGAAATGGTGCTCAGTATAACCAGGAAGAGGAGAGTTTGTGTAAGCCTATGATTTGACCTACTTTTAGCTACGTCAGTTCAGACATGTCTAGACATTTACATAAAAAAACAGGGGGGGGGGGACCTGTAAGGCCGTTAAATATTATGAATTAATCAAGTAACATAAAGTGTACTGATCGGCACTCATAGAAAGAAGTAGAAAAATAGAACACACTAGACAATAAAAATCGAAAGCTATAGTTACCGTGCCGGGAATTGAACCTGTCACCTCCAGACATTTACAGCAAACCGTTTGCAGATAACATTTTCAGAATTTTCTAAGAAGAAAGGTGTCAAAAGAAGAAGACTAGCCATTCTGCCTTGTATGGTGTGTTCTAGAAAAGTACTTGGAGACAAACGTTCATATGATTAAAACATGTCGTTGTGGGCGTGGGGATAGACCCATTGCGGCCCTAAAAAATGTTTAAAAGGTTACAAATCAGTGGTTTGTTAAAATCATATGTGTTGGCTCAAAAGACATAGATTTTGCAGCCTAGCTTTAAATAGAACAATCTGCCAATCAACTTTTTAAGTGTAAACTCAGAAGAAGAAATAAAGACAGTAATTGAAGATGATGTATAATTTTATATGGACAAGATTAATAGAAAGGAAACGACCAAAAAAATATACCTTTATAGCTACAGAGACTTGATAATGATTTTTGTAGAGAGGAAGTGTTCAAGAACAAATGAATATAGGCATACATGGACAACATCAGAATCTTAGGAAAAGTATACACGACCACTTTTGAGTATTTGAGTTTCATTGCACCTGAGAAAATATTTAGTTGATGATGTTGATTATCGTCTATTTGTGCTTTGCTAGTGAGATGTCACAGTTGTGTGCATTTTATTTTTCTGGTCAGCAGACTGTTAATTTTGTATTTCAGACACCGTTTATTGGACCTACACTCCCAAGCCACGTGAAGCAAGAGTCCCCTCATGTTAATGGCATACATGGTAATGTTGTTTGTCATGGTGTACTATGCTCTTCTCTGAATACAACTTTTTGTTCATCGTTTTGTTTTACTCTGATCATAAAAAAATAAAAGTGCAGTGTATTTTTTATCTTTCCAAATTAACAGTCATGGTTTTGTAGATTATTTTTTACAGACCGCTTGGAATTTTTTTTTATCTTTCTCTGTCTCAGCACAACCTCGCCTCTTTCCCCATCCTCCCCCTTTCTCTAAACCCCAAAACAACCAACTCCCACTTTTTATATGTGTCTGTTCTTTCTCTTCAACGCCATTGTACCCTGAAGTCATGTGGTCATGAAAGTGAATACAGTGGAATGTCCGCCCACACAGCAAATGTTTGTAGAAGGCATTTATAAAACTGATGAAACACATTGTTCTTCATCGAAACTAATGCAGAAGGCATCTAACCAAGTCCCTGAATTGAAAGAAAACATCACACTTTGAGAACTGTTGGTCCAAACGCTAAGGACACTCACTGTGTGATCTCCCTAGTCCCATGTCTGTGGACTAAATCAGGTGTAGAGGAACAAATTTTAGTAAGCTGGAGGCTCCAGCGAGCAGAACTAAGTTTCCATCAGCAGGAATTCATGATTCCTTGTGCGAGCCTGGTATCCTAACATTATATCGGCTCTTCATGTTTGGAAACCTCAATGGATGGTGGGGAATGCTCATGCGTGACCCCCTGCCATCCTGTCACTACCATGCAGGAAAGATAACATCTCCATTCTGGGGCAGTGGAATATCTTGAAATTGTGCAGGAAAACTAAACAGCAACACATCTTTCAACTAGGAAAACTCAGTAAATTGATCGACTCAGAGTACAGGCAAAAGGCTGGTGACCGAACTCTCAACATCTTCATACACCCCTAATATTTAAGTAGACTCTAGTTTTGACATAGTCACCTTCAGTCTTGATCATTTGTTTGTACCAATACAAGTCAGTGATAATTTTGAAAGTTATCCAGGACTAAATTTAGGAGACAGCTCATCTGTGTTTAGTCATGACAGGTTTTCTGTAGCCAGGATGCAATCAGCGGTTTTGTTTATTGTGAGTTGAGAACTGACATCACAAAACTCGGAACGTTCCCAGAAATGGTATGTCCTTATCTTCAGGAGCTAGCACAGAATTCCAGTTTTGAAGATATCAGAAGCAGCTAGTTCTATGTTTGTCTTGCCTTTCAGTTGCGTGTTGACCAGATCCCCTAGCCTGTATATACTTTGGTCATTATGCGCTTGCACAGGTAACATATTGCATCTATGCAGTTTTTTTATTGTTGCTTGGTTGTCTCTCACTGGATCATGCTCTTAACTGAGTCCTTTGTATGCATTCTGGTATAGTTGGATTGTGTAAGTAAAGTTTTCTGATGAATAAAGCAGACCTTCCTACAAAACCTCCTTTATCACATTTTATAACAGTGTCGGCTTAGGTGATGCAACCATGCTCCATAAATCTGAGATCCCAGCTGCAGATAATTTGGCAGCAGACCATCTTGCATTGGTTTCTATAAACTCCTTTAATTTGTCATTTTTAGCCAGACCTGTGTTGTAGTATTGTCTGTTTCATATTTTAGTTTACGTGTCTATGGCAGATTTGTTTCTTGTGTCAATTTTCAACTGTTTGGTGTTGTGTTTTGTGTAAGTTGTCACTTAAATATGTTGAGTGTCAGTCATATGTGTCTTAAACTGATGTGGTTTGGTTTACTTGTAATTTCCATTGTTTTGTAAAGTTGAGATTATTTAAATTTTTGGGGGGCGAGACATCTGACTTGTTCATATTTGTCTCAGGTAAACCTACCAGTGAGATCGGCACACCCATAAAGCATAGTACTGCCAACCCAGGGTCTTACGCTGGGATCACTCTACCCAAGCTTGTGCCAACTTCAACATCGCTGCCAGGTACTCACAACAAAATATCGTTCCCTATACTTACACCTCTTCAGAAAAAGCAGCATCTGTTGCAACGGCAGCTTCAGAAGGAAGACGGGAAACACATTGTGCTTCAAATTAAACATGGAAATTCTACAACAATGGAGAAGTCACCAGATGGACAGTCAAAAGTGGTTAATGGCGTTATCATGACCCAGAAGTCAGTAGGTCTGGTGCCCTATAATGACGACTCTGATTCAGAACAAGACAATGTGGGCAGTGCAGGCACACTGAACTCTGTAAATATAAAAACCAATCAACAGAAGGCAGCTAATGCATCACTTGGTTTGCAC
Source organism: Candidula unifasciata (assembly GCA_905116865.2). Taxonomy (NCBI): domain Eukaryota; kingdom Metazoa; phylum Mollusca; class Gastropoda; order Stylommatophora; family Geomitridae; genus Candidula; species Candidula unifasciata. The sequence continues at coordinate 539,873 of CAJHNH020000236.1, read as the reverse complement.
CAGGCTGCAGGAGATCATTCTCGAGATCTGACAATTTTTCCGAAGCTGAGTTTCCCTTCTAAGGGAGACGGTGACTCTGGGAACTTGCCACATGCAAATACTATAGCGGGACAGTATGTTTTGCCAAGCTTACAGCAAACACACAAAGACATTCCATCACCCTCTGCCAGTAACCAGCCTCTGTTGCCTACCTCGAATTTAAGTTATCAGCTCACAGACTTGCATACAAAGCAGTGCTCTACCCAGATGTCACCGACTCCCTCCAGCAAAGCGCTCTCCCACAAAGACTTAAGTCCCTCGGCATCAAAACTGGCAGATGTTCACCAGGAGGTCCCGTTAACCACCACCACCACAACTACATTAGCAGCAGGTAAGAGTGGTGTTATGGAGCTCCCTGTTGTAAATATGTCATCCTGTGCAGACTCAGGCAACGCCAAGGTGAAAGCTGCAGGTGGAAACTGGCTTGTCCAGGCCCAAGATTGTGCCCCAAGTCCGCGCAGCTCATGCTCTAGCTCACACAGCGTAAATTCCACCACTGAATGGACCGTCGAGTCCAAAGGTAATTTAATTTCCAGACCTCCTCTTTTAACAGAGATTAAAAATCCCTGTAACTTTCTCCTTGAAAATAGTCACAAACTTCCAACTGTCAGTTAATTGCTTATTGTACTTGCATGATGTTTTGCTTACAACTTGAAAGCTTTTTATTTGCATGATTAAATACTTGTGCATCCACCTCTTGATTTTAGTTTCTTTTTATCAACTTTAAGATACTTTCCCTTTTTAAAATTTCTTTAGATTTCCTTTTTATATTTTTTATTTTTTGGTTTGCTAACATTTTCTTTTATTTGGGAAGAATTTTATAAGTTTTGTTAAAGAAACAGTTTATTTGCAGTCTTGAGGGGTACATGTATCTAGCTTCAACTATATTTTTTGTTTTTAACCCTTTTGCTTCTTGAGTCAGGCATTGTCATCTATTGGTATGGCGTTTAACCAGCATTAGTGAAAGGGGGTGGGGGATATATTGCAAGGTAGTATTGCTAAAATATCTTCACTGTAAGGTTTACCAATTCATTATATGAGGCTTTTCAGTTTCCTTACTAGATATTCCAATATTCCCATAAATAATTTTGGCAGGTTTTTTTTTTTATTAGCTTTTATTAAGTTTACTTTTTGTTTTGTTTTTGTTTACATGTTGATTGTTCAAAATTGCTGAGTCTTTTTAACTTTTTATTTTAAAATACATGTCTACATGTTAAAAGCAACACACACCAAAAAAGGGGGTGGGGGATTACTGGTTGATTTAGTTGTTAAATATTTCCAAATTATGCTGAGCTTGTGGATGTAAAAGAACTTCGGCTCTACTGGCAAATCCGGACGAAGAATAAACAGACTTGGACGACTTAGTCAGAGTTCTCTCCCGTGGCCGCACTCCGAACAGTTGGCCGCACTCCGAACATTAATCGGAAAACAAACGAAACAAACGACATACTTACCTATCATCCTGCGGTTGCGTGTAGGGCTGCGTACGGTTGCGTGAGACATCGTGGCATCATCATATGGTTGCGTGCACAGTTGCGTACGGTTGCGTGAGGCATTGTGAATGGTTGTGTAGTCATCATCATGCGGTTGTTGGATTAGAGTTAGGGGTAGGGTTAGGGTTAGTGTTAGGGTTAGATGTGAAAATTTTGACGTAGGATTTCGAAATACTGGCCGACAATATGATGTTTGTGGGAGTGGCGCCACTGAAACTCTGCCAAATATGACGCCAATAGCGTGCGGCTGGTGCCCCCAATCGTTGGCGAATTGTGCGTGTGACCAGCATCCAGAGGCCCTCGATTGTTTGTGTGTGTGTATGGGACTGTGCGCGATTATAGGGAACTCCGGCGTCAAAATTGTCAAATCAACGCTAATCCTAACCCTACCGCTAATCCTAATCCTACTCCCTAACCCTAACCCCTACCCCTCTAACCACGCAAATTTATCGATCATTAAAGCATACAAATCGGCAAACACCAACAAACGAAACACACCCAAAAAAACACACACCCAGAATTGTCCTGCAGCGTCGAAAAAAAAACCCAGATCTGGGGGAAACAACCAAGCATTGGCAGCCCTGATGTCGACGTGACTGTCTTCTTTTTCGTTGTGGCTTTTCCGATCACTGTTTGGAGTGCGGCGACGGGAGAGAACTCTGACTAAGTCGTCCAAGGCTGTTTATTCTTCGTCCGGATTTGCCAGTAGAGCCAGAACTTCTTTTTGTCAGTTCAGCCAATTATTCATTTTATGAAATCCTGTTAACCAATTTGTGTTTTGCATGTCCAATGTTTATCATGCATGCTCGTTCTGCAGCTACTGGCATACATTTATCTTGAAACAAAATATCTTTATTATGAACCCTAAACAATCCCCTAAACCACCGCTTCAATATAAGTGTGGTCGGGAAATAGAAGTTAGCGAGTGCACTTCACAAGCATTGACCTACTACAATTCTATTCTTGCAGTCCAAATTGAGGAGGAGCTGCTTTCAGACATGTTCAGATGTTTGCTTCTAGAAGAGTTTAGGGCAGAGCATTTTCAATTTTGGTGTCACATTTTTGAGACAGACATAATTGTGCGTGATAGCAAACAAGGGGTTAAACTTATCTCTTATAAGAACTACAGTCACATAAATGAAGCTGGTATAACACACCTTCACACTGCAGCTGATAGACTAGTGTGACGATTTGGAAAGCTCTGGCTTAGGTGAGGTCTCAACATAAGATCTGCATTGTCGAGACAAAAAAAAATCTTCTTAAATCGATTGAGGAATGTCTCCTGTGAGTTACATATCTATTTTGGAGATTTAAAGTGGTGACCTACTGCTCTTATAATAAGCATGTGTTATAAAGTAGACTTATTATGGGTCTGCAGACAGATAAGCCAGAAATGTAAAATGGATGTGCGCTCAAAACTCAAGTTCTAAAAGAAGAACAAAGTTCAGAAGTGGACATACAATCAGAACTTTTCTCTGTTTGCAGCTGGTGAACGCCTAGAAGAAGATTGTTTTCAAATTGAAATAATGCTGTAAATAAAGGACTCTTTCACTCCTTTTTATGTAATTGTATATAGTGCTAGATCTATGTTTTACAGACCTCAGATTTGTATGGGAGAGGGAGGGGGTTGTTGAATATTATCTTTACTCTTTTACAATCAAGTTAACAAGCTGTCTAATTATTTCTCAACCAGCTGTCCAGTGTTCCTCTTCTTTGTTTTTGGTACATCCTTACAGGACATCGCTAACCAATGACTGATTTTTAGGGGACTGTTTTTGGTTTTACAAGGCAATTTTAGTCTCTTAACGTTTTCTTGTAAACTTGCTCAAAACCATAACTGTGTACATCTCTACAACTTCTGTTCATTTTTGTATCTTTATCCGCATGCTCAGTAAACCCTGTATGTAACAGACTAACATGGGAAACAGAAGTAATAACTCAGCAAGAATTGTTTTAAATTATTTAAACCCAAAAGGATGTTATACGTTGAGTAGCTTACCTACCATGGCAGTGGTTCTAGTTCAACCACTTTAGCAGAGAAATATGAATTTCCTCCTTTAGTAATGTTCTGGGGCTGACCCTACCTGATAAATATAGATAACAATTTATCCCACCTCATAAGTCATGTTTTAGATTACGTGAAGGCCTTTCTTTACCCTTTTACAATACAGTGCAAATGTTATTTTATGCAAGAACTGTAGAGATTGTAAAAATATGTAATGTAGTTAACAGTTTGGTGGAAATTAAGCAGTGCAGCAGACTACACAAGTCCTAAAGAAACATACCGTTTAGTAAAAGGGCCCTTTTCAAGCTTTTGAGAAATCAAAAATATGTCAAACCTAGATTTTTTTTAAACCAGTCGGCACTTGATGGGTAAGGGAATTAATAGATCAGCATTCAGACCCAGAAGATATCATCAGCTACAGAGATAGATCCGTGAAGCACGGATCAAAGTCAGTATGGGCACACGCAGCGCAGAGAATGGGGAAAACAATACAGGAGGACAGCAGCGCTTACCAGACAACTACGTCGAGCATGACCATGTAAATAGCTGCTGCTTCTAGAGCATCAGCATGGGTATCTGAGCAAACAGCCACACACGCAGTCATTAAAACTCAATGAATATGCTTCAGAAGATAGCAACAGGTGGTATGTGCTCTGAATGGGTAGAAAGCATTAGAAAATCGCGCTAAACCCCCCTCACCTGGATCTACACACCTAGTCATGCTGGTGTAAAGGGAAATGAACGAGCGGACCAACTGGCAAGCCTTGCACTAAGGCATGTGGGAAGAAGCATGAACATAGCAGATATCGTCAGCGCTGTATGGACTGAGCTAGTGGATAATGAGAAATCCCAAACACTAACACGATTGCCTAATATGGGAGTAAAGCATTGTGTAGCACGTCTATGCTGTCCTCGAGGCTGAGATGGGAGCAGTTAGTAGAAGTACTTTGGAGTGGCTGCTGCATCGGAGGACTGAGCACGCATGGGAATGCCCAATGTGCAGTGACATCGATTGTGATAACATAACAATGTAACTTGATGAGTGATGTTAGCATCAATACAGCCACCTTTACTTCCCAGGACTCGATACAGATTTGAACCCTAGACCAGCAGGCAAGTATCTAACATATATGCTGCCGTGACTGCCATAGTATGAAGTCTCTGATATGTTTAAAGCTTTAATTCAACATTGCTGATTAAAATACTTTTATTATCTTGGCTGTTATGTCCAAAATAGGGTAAATATGCATACCCTAATCTACTATGTATATATCACCATTTTCAAACATATCTTCTTTTTTTTTTGCACATTCTGTTTTTCCTAGGGTCACAATCTGCTTGGCTGTATTCTCAATTAGCTCATCATATCCTTCTACTATCCTTTATTTCCATATTTTGTCTCCAGTGTCCTGTCTTACGGGATCCCATTTAGACTTGATCCTCATGTTTATATTGTAGTTTGATTAATTTGTGTGCTGTTTAATGCAGTTGGACTATTCTTTGTACTGTTGAATTACTTCACTGTTGGATTCCTCTAGTGTGCTATGTTGAAGTTGGATTACGATGCTGTTAGATTACTCTAGTGTGCTGTGTTGCAGTTGAATACGATGCTGTTAGATTACTCTAGTGTGCTGTGTTGCAGTTGAATACGATGCTGTTAGATTACTCTAGTGTGCTGTGTTGCAGTTGATTACGATGCTGTTAGATTACTAGTGTGCTGTGTTTCAGTTGATATATGATGCTGTTAGATTACTAGTGTGCTGTGTTGCAGTTGGATTACAATGCTGTTAGATTACTCTTGTGTGCTATGTTGCAGTTGGATTACGATGCTGTTAGATTACTCTAGTGTGCTGTGTTGCAGTTGGATTACAATGCTGTTAGATTACTCTTGTGTGCTGTGTTGCAGTTGGATTACAATGCTGTTAGATTACTCTAGTGTGCTGTGTTGCAGTTGGATTACAATGCTGTTAGATTACTCTTGTGTGCTGTGTTGCAGTTGGATTACAATGCTGTTAGATTACTCTAGTGTGCTGTGTTGCAGTTGGATTACGATGCTGTTAGATTACTCTAGTGTGCTGTGTTGCAGTTGAATTACGATGCTGTTAGATTACTCTAGTGTGCTGTGTTGCAGTTGGATTATGATGCTGTTAGATTACTCTAGTGTGCTGTGTTGCAATTGATATATGATGCTGTTAGATTACTAGTGTGCTGTGTTGCAGTTGGATTACAATGCTGTTAGATTACTCTAGTGTGCTATGTTGCAGTTGGATTACGATGCTGTTAGATTACTCTAGTGTGCTATGTTGCAGTTGGATTACGATGCTGTTAGATTACTCTAGTGTGCTATGTTGCAGTTGGATTACGATGCTGTTAGATTACTCTAGTGTGCTATGTTGCAGTTGGATTACGATGCTGTTAGATTACTCTAGTGTGCTGTGTTGCAGTTGGATTACGATGCTGTTAGATTACTAGTGTGCTGTGTTTCAATTGATATATGATGCTGTTGGATTACTAGTGTGCTGTGTTGCAGTTGGATTCCTTTGCTGTTAGATTACTCTAGTGTGCTGTGTTGCAGTTGGATTACGATGCTGTTAGATTACTCTAGTGTGCTGTGTTGAATTACGATGCTGTTAGATTACTCTAGTGTGCTGTGTTGCAGTTGGATTACGATGCTGTTAGATTACTCTAGTGTTCTGTGTTGCAGTTGGATTCATTTGCTACATAGTATGCATTTATCAATATTTGATATTGTTTTGATGTTATTTGTATTTCATTTGGTTTCATTCTACAATATCAGTATTTGATCACGTTTCATTCTGTGATCTGGGTCTCTCACATGAGAATACAATGTTCTTAGCCGTTTAGCACTTTTTTGTACTTAACATTATGCCACAATCAATTTTACAGTCACATGATTAATTGAGGTTAACTATTAATAATTTGGTATACAAGGTCAAATCCTTTTGAGACCGAATTAAACCAAAACTAGTTTGTTATGATACCATGCAGGAATTGAGTGCATAAACATGGGCACACACATTTTAGATATCTTAGTTAACATCATTGCAATGCAGTATCTAATAATTTAATTATTTATAAAACTCAAGGTTTTTTGGTTGCCTAATTTTTCAGATTTTCCCAATGCATCCAGATGCAACCATACCAATTTGCAGATTCCTGATAAAGTTTGCACGAGCAAGACCCCATCGGCTACAGTTACTGGGGATGATAAACCATCTACAAGCAATAAAATCGCTGTTGCAGCAACTCCAGTAACCGTAAAATTAAAAGACCGTTTCATACCCTTGCCTAGTTCTGCCCCACCAGAGGTGCCAGATGTTCACATCAATACCAATGGTTCACGGCATTCACACTCGGAGAGATCCTTAACACCTATAGGAATCTCAGATAAGCTTCCTCTACTTCATTCACCTCCTAGTTCTGGCGTTAGCGACGGAGGATTCAAAAAGGACAAGAAACACAAGAAAAAGCATAACAAGAGTTCAGATAGTTGTGGATTTGAAAGACTGAGGGATGATAGTTCATCTCGCAGTGACTGTTCTTCAAAAAAGAAAAAAAGGCATAAAAAAGACAAAAAGGAGAAGAAATCTAAAAAGAAAGGCTTGACAAGTTCCGATAGTGATTCTTATGACGATAGGAAATCCCGAAAACACAGCCGCACATATTCAGACTCGTCTTCTAGTTGTGATGAAGGCAGACGTAAGCGCAGACATAGGACAAGTGAAAGTGATGGCGGGTATGAGTGGGTGGAGAAGACAGTTGAAACAACACACCTGAGGGATTCTGACAGCAAGACAAGCAGTCGGGGTAAGCATTTTTTAAATGTTTGTCATTGCATCATTTGTTTCATGAGGTAAAATAAAGAGCAAGGGAACGGCAGATAAAGGCCTGAATGGTTAGGCTACATTATTCTGACAGGACAGGAACACCAGTTCTTTTGATCATGTCGGATGACCAACCATATCTTATCAGCAAGATCCATGCGGATGATAATGTCATGATTAGCCTCATTAGCCATGACCGCTGTAATTGTTTTCTTTTGAAATATTCTAAGCCCTAGATACTAATTCTGTGAGTCATTATGTCAGTATTCCAGTTTGTAATTCATTGTCAGCAATCACAGTTCCCTCACAGAATGTTGCTCTCTTTACAACACGCCTGAATGTTTCTTTCTCTGGCACTGTACTTAAAAAACTTATGCATCCTCAGTGTCGTTAATCCATTTTTGTTGACAACTCTCTATCACTGTTCTCTCCAAACCACCATGATGTAAAACATTTCTAAAATACGCCACCTATTGGGACAGGATACTATTTATGAACCAGTTCTCCTCGATACTTGGATAAAGTTCTTTGTCTGTGGTATTCTAGGAACATTTCTACTAGTCCTTAGGTAGTATTCCCATCTGTAACTCATGCTTTTTATCATTACATTTTATTCTTATCTATAACCTAAGTCATTGATTATCACATCTTTAACTGAAATTATAATCCTAAACATCAACATTGTGGTTTTTATTGAACAGTAGAATTGTCAAAGTAGATATCCCCACAATCATATTGAATTGAGAAGTGTCCAAAAGGGTAAACACACACAAATAATGTAATGTTTCTGCAGGGCAGCCTTTGTCCAATATGACAGTCATGTTTGACAGAGGCTGCCACACACATACATACATACATTTCACGTTATTTGTGTTGTATGTGCATGTTTTTTTTTTTGCTTCCCCATTTGATTAAGCTTTTTAGTCAAATTTCCCTGGAATTTCTTGTATTAGCTGCAGTCTCCCCCATATTTTCACCATTTAGAGGCCTTTAGGCATGTATGGGGGGGGGGGGGGGGGGGGGGGGGGGGGCATACAAGTAGTTAACCATGTAACTGGTACCATCAGTATGGAGACTCTTCTGTCTGTCTCAAAATGAGGACATCATTATTTGAACTTGCCCTGAATATTATGTCGAATCTTTACTGAGACGAACCCAGACAATTTAGATTGAAATTAAACTAACAATTTTAATATGCACGAAGATAGTTGCATCATAGAACAAGTTGGAATAAAATATCTTGATTTAAAAGTTCAAATTAATTAATAACCTTATGTGGAACAAGTTAGGCTGGTAAACTCTGTTTAGGTTATGGAACCAAATCTGGAGGGGGGGGGGGGGGACAAGCATGTCACAGAAAGTGACTAATTAGGGATGTGCCGCTTGAAGCTAGAGCACATCTGCCTGAGAGGTAAGGAACCACATTTTGCAAACAAATCTAGGCATTTTGTAAAACAATTATGCACGGGAAACTCGAGTTCTGAAATAAGTAAAAATGTCCAGAGGTGGACAAACAACCAGAACTTTCCGCTGGAGTTTGCAGCCAAAAAACACTAACAAAAAGCAGTAAATAATTACAGAACTGATACAGAAAGAGCAACCTGAAACAATTATGTGGAGAGTCATTGCATCATTGAACTTGTGAGTTCGTCGCTTTTGAAAGAATCAAATGGTCTTGTCTGTTTAAGCATCCATCCAATCATGGAACCATCATGTCAAGGATGATGTGGCTCCAAGAAAGACCATTTCTGACAAAATAAAAACAACGTGGGATGGATCACGTTCCTCGTCAGTCTCTGCAGGCTTGGAAGGAGCCAGCCATAAGTTTGGCAACAGTGGTAAGAACCGTCGTGTTTTTTTTAGAGATGATTTAAAGCACTTATCATCTTGTCCTGCCAATTATTTACAAGGCTTGCAGTCCACTCCTCCACTCCCATTCTTTCATGTGCAGTCCTTATCATGAGTCCAGACCTGCACCTTTGGCCTCACTTAGCGGTTTTCCGGGGAGGGGGGGACCTTTCCTTTTCAGCACCTTTTGGTGATTTCTTTGTTCATTTTTACTAATGATGTTTCAGTGTGTTGCCATTTTCTTTATTTAAAACAGTCATAATCAAATGTTTCTTTTTTGGTGAAAATTGTAACTTTTCCATTTAACTGAGGATTAAAACTAGCGCCAGTCTTACAAAATTTTATTGCCACTAATTTAAGATAAGAGACAGGCCATCGTCATCAAACTTCATACTTGTCTTCCACAAAATATTTTTGAAATTCTTTTTACTTTTTTATTTATATATATATATATATATATATATATATATATATTATATATATATATATATATATATATATATATATATATATATATATATATATATATATATATATATTTATGATTGTTACAAATGGCAACATGTTGGTTAGAATGGACAGCTCTCATGTGGACACAAAATGCCTCTTAACAAGCATGTTGTAAAACACAAATGAACTCTTCAGGCTCATAACTTGGCTCACATTAATTTCCATTTACAAAAGTGAGTATGGTTTAAAAATCCCTACAAAAGTATATATTGTGTTAGGGGAATGAATGTACAATTTGAATCTATGTTTTTGTTCAGTTCTGTCACAGCAGAGTTATTGGAGAAAAAAGAATTCAGCAGATATATTTGCATGGTTTTGTAGCTACAAAAGCGGTGAATATCCAAATTTGAGAATAACACTTTCTTAATCCATCAAAAGCTCAAGGTTTTCAAAAAGTGCTAAACCACCTGTGTGGGTTCTGGGGTCCTATTATAGAGAAAACAAGAATAGACCCACTGCCTACCTAAAAGCATGTCGTAAGAATTGACTAATTGGGAGCTTCCTTTGTTGAAACTGTTAATCCATTCACTTCTATGTGGTTATTTGAGGGGACAGTCTATAGCGCTCAAAGTCAATTCTCCACACATTTTTTGGCGATCCCACAAATTAAGGAGTGCTTTGATAATGGTGGCTGATCATTAGGGCCGGCAGGGTAGCAGAGTTTTAAACCAGAAAGTTAAGATGACTGTGACTTTGATCATTCTTATGAACTGCCATCAAAAACATTGTCAAAACTGGAAGATGAAATATTATAAGTTTGTTAATTATGAACATGAGCCAGTTTATGGCACAATGTGTATGGCAAAGATAAGCATCTCAAAACACTCCTAGAACATAGGACAGCATGTGGGAACTGCCACAAAATCTCACAGCCGAATAAGATGGGGAGATTTTAGTGAGTAGTACCCAGGATTTGTCAAAATAATAATTATAATTTTCAATACAACTAACTTAGGTGAATGTACCCGGGAAATTGATAAAATAATTATTAGAGTGTTTCAACACTACTAACTTGATACGGAATATAACTAAAATTGGTGAAAGTATTTTAAGTATCAATGTTTGCTGATGGCAAAGTATCCACAGTTACTTGCCATGGGACTCATGTTGCCTGTTTTGTTCTCGTCAACAGTTCTCTCTTGGGATGGCAGTAAAAGCCACAATGACAGAGAAGTGGAAGAGGAAGAGAGAGCCAAGAGAAAGAGACACTGGTCAGATAATTACAATGAGGAGATTGATGCTGGCAAGGTAAAGTTCTACTTCCCTTCCACCTATTTCTTGTACATGTCTGGACCCGATACTGGCAATTATGACTCTTCTGTACTCTCTAATAGATATCTAGATGAAGTTGTCTAGCTTGTATTGTTTGCTTGCTCAGCTATTAGCCAGAGTGGGGTGATCTCTCATGCATAAAAAAAAAAAACATGTGACTGGAGGGTTGATCTGAAACTGCCTTCACCTTACTGACGAGAGTACCACGTTTCAAGGCAGTGTTGGCTCCATTAGGGGTAGAAAGGCGGATGAAGAAGAAGGATGGGGGATAAGCAGCTGGCTGAAAGGTTAGAATGCTGGGTTCTCAAGTGGGCGATCTGAGTTCTAATCTGTGGTAGGATAATGGGTTTTTCATTCGGAAAAAAAATATCCTAGCCTGCACAGCCTGTGGAGACAGCACTAGCCATGCAGCCTTTAATGCGAAACCTCCGTGATCCTTCTGTCTGCACCCCAGTAGTGGTCAGTACAGGGAGTAATGGCAGCAGGACAGGGAATTCTTGGGTTTGAGGATTTAGGACCACATGGCTAGTGCTGTAGTCACTAACTGTGCAGGTTTGTTGATGCCACTGACAGGAAACACTTTCATTACATTACACAGGGATCGAACCTGGGTCTCCATAATATATACAGCTGGCATTTTAACAACTCAGCAAGCTGCTCATCTGAAAATCCTGTAGTTGATTCTGTGTGCTGTTGGTCATTATTGCTTTCCAGACTTCTGTGTACTGATGATAACTTTTTGATTCAGATTTTGTCTCAGACTTATTTTGTATAGTGTAGTTTGGCATTTGTAGTCATGTCTACCCACAGCCTTCTGTCTCGTGTACTTTTTATTCCGTTCTGACATAGATGGTCTCCTATATTCGCATATCATGGGATGCTTTCCAGCACCTTCTCTCTGTCTCTGCCCCCACCCCCCCCCCCCCCCCCCCCCCTGTGTGTGTGTCTTTTACTCCCTCCAGCACTGTCCTTCACCACTCCTTCTTATTTCCACCCCCTTCTTTTTTGTGTGTGTGTCTGGCTCTTTCTTTGTTGATATGTAACATTTCATTAAAAGTATCTAATTTTTGGTATCTATTTGTTTTCAGACAAAGAAAGTGAAAAAACACGACAAAGAAACATTTTCAACAGATAACCCATTCCAGCAGTTTCAATCAATGAAGCGTACGAACTGGGTGAGTTAACAGCGGTAGACTTTACAAATATCAGATCATTCAGTCTTAACCTTTTCTTGAAAAATGCATTTGTTTGTAACCTCCTAGCTTTTCTGATTGCTCAGGCCCATTGGTGGGACGGAAAAGCCACGCATCTCCCAGATTTATGGTACCTATCATGGAATCAAGGCCATGATTTCTGGATAATATACTATATATAAAAAATAGGGGGGGAAAGGGGGGGGGGGGGGTAAACACCCACTGTCTCCCTAACAGCCATGTCATAAAAGGGACATTTAGGTTTTTCCTTCTAAAGCAAGAGTGCTGCATCAAGCAACCCACAGTCTGCATATCTTTTTTTAATCTGTATGACATTAAGTCTGCATATAAATAATCCCGGTCTTTCAAATGGTTGTGCATGCAAAATTCCAAGTACTGGAACAAGACTGAGGTCCAGAGGTGGGCGAACAATCAGAACTTTGCACTGGAGTTTACAGCCAGTCAGCACAAAGAAGAAGAATGCTTATTATAGACATTTACTAGGAAGTGATGATGCTGTCCAGTTTCTTTTAGTATTTTCCTATTCACCCTTTGTGACATGGAAGCCACAGTGGTATGGTGGCTAGACATTCGCAAGGGGATCAGAAAGTTGTGAGTTCAGATCCAGTTTTATTTAAAAAATGACCTTGGCTCCCAGGTCGACCCAATCTTCAATAGGTAGTAGGTACAGTCGTGGGAAGTAAAGGTGGCTGGCAAGATACTGACCATATCAACCCTCCAAGCGCTGATTGGTCTATTAAAATATGTCTAACCCTATATGTCCAATTTGCCTGAAGGTGCGGAAGAGGATTTTTACCCTTTGACTTGATTGCAAACAGACTTTGAAGGCGCATTAAATGAATTGATCCTCTATTGTTCTTGTATTAAGCTTATGTCTCTTTGCACATTAAATAATTCTGTTTACCAAATTCAACTTAAGTTTTATGTCATGACGAGCCGTTTATAGTAATATGCATATTTTTGACATAGTATATGTATATACAGTAAAATCTTGTTTACACGAATTTCAAGGGACTGAAAAATGAAGAGTGCTAAAAAGTTTGTGCGAACTGGGGATTTAAAACTAATACTTTGCTTAAGTGAGTTTGTGTTAATGATGTTTTACTATAACACTTGATTTAAGATGTGAACAGAAAGTGGCTTATACAAAAAAGTATATAAAGTATAGATTATTTAAGCAAAGTTTTTTATGTGCCCTAAGATATTGAATGTGGTTTTAGAGAAGAGAGCGTAAACTTCCTTGGACAACCAAATTGTTTTGAAATGGATGAGGGCCAGAGAAAAACATCACAAATATCAGAGAGAAAAATTGGAGGGGGGAGAAAGAATGAGAGAAATTCTTGACAGCCTTAGGTTATGACATAAAGGAGTGTCAGATCATGGCACAGAGGGGGTGTCAGGTCATGGCATGGAGGGATGTCAGCACATGAACTGCACAGAGCTGGCATTTTGTGCATGGTACACACCCACATCAGTCTGTAAGGCACTTGTAGGCGATGATGATTATTTCTGCTTGTCAAAAAGGAAAACCTTGCAGTAGTGTTGTGAATTACCACCAACCACTAACTTGATTGTTGACCACATTTCCCACCTCATGCTGATGGTCTGTAAAATTAAGGGTGCTCTTCCCATATGCCCGATGTGCCTAAGGCATAAAAAGGGATCTTTACTTTTTCTTTTTACTTTACTTGGTTGATTTTAAAAAACTTGGCTGTTCATTTGACATTTTTCCTCCAACAGTCCAAAGACAACGGCCCCTCATGGTCCCAAGATCACAGCTACCACCAGCACCACGACAACGCCTACCACAAAAACTCCGCCTCCTCCTCACATCGCCCCTGGTTGAAAACAAACGGCGGCTACCACCCACTCAACAAGCACAGTGACAACCGTTTCAAGTCTTATAAACCACACAGCGGCACCTATGCTTAAACCGTTGATGCAGATTATTATTCAGTCGACCTGTGATCTTGGAGTATTAATGTTATCCTGCTTGCAACATGTTATCCTGACAGTCTTGGTTGTCTTCTTCCTGATTTTATTTTAAACGGGACTGAAGCTGTGGTATTTACGGTGGAGTTTGTTTGGATGAGCTGTGTGGTTTTGTTGTTGATTCTGATTATTGTTTTATTAGTTTGGTCTATTTAGTGTATAATAAACAACCAAACAGTTACTGATTGGCACTGGTAGAAAGATAGAAGGACACACTAGACAGCATAAATGCTATGGTTACAGTGCTGGGAATAAAACCTGTCACCTCCAAATGGTGTCTGCGCCCCGCTGTGGAAATGTGTTATAAGTCTGTTTGGTAGCAGTCCGCTTTGGTCTTGGATTTGTGAGAGCAGGACATCATAGGCTGTTACAAATAGGAAGAATTATGTCAAATACATGTGATGGCAACACTTGTCCTGAAATCCCATTCTCTATCCCATTCTCTGTTGAAAGATTTTCTTAAAGTGAGCAGGTCTTGCCATGAGTATTTGCCTCTCTGTTGCACAATAAAACACCATCATCTGGATCAGCACAACAAAAGCTTAACTCTTAGTTGTGATGTTTTGGTTACAAATTGACATAGTTTGGTAATGGTTGCATTGCTGCTGTGCTTCTGGAAAGGATATGATGGTATATCTGTAGGTTAGGATATGATGTGGTTGGTTGACCAATTCTCTGTCTCATTGCTCATTTTTCTGAGACATGTTCTAAAAACGTGATTGGTTTGTTGAAACTAGATTTATTTGTGTGGAAGCTGCAGAAATGTGGTTTTATAAAATAACGCCAGGAACTGGAGAGAAAAATATATGTAAAGTTGTCTTGAAATAAACTCAAGATAATTTTCATTACCGTTATCTTTACTCACCCTGTGAAGAGAGACTGAAGTATGCCATGACAAAGGGAGACAGGAGACAAATGTTTGACAGTTTGGAATCCTTTCATGCAAAAAAAAAAAAAAAACATCTGTATTGAAAATGATTGACTGGGCAAAAGGCTGTACATGAACAGTTCCACTTTGTGTGGGCTGTAAGATCTTCCCCAGTGTGGATTGAGGGAGGGGGGAGTAAAGTACAGACGCACTGCGCCCCCCCCCTTCCCTAAACAAGCATGCCGTAAACAAAAGGGACTGACCGAGAGTTTGTGGTTGGGCTAAAAGGCTGTAAGCAGCAGCAGATTGGCCAGGCAAACAGAGAAAGATCTACCATGCTGGTCTAAAAAATACTTCCAGGACAAGGGTTGAACCAAGATGGCTGTCCTGATAAGCAGAAACACCAGACTGCTACTACAGCTCTTGAACATAATATATTATTTTTTGGCTATCCTCTGACAAACTGTCGGCAAAGATGGCGGCGGCAAAATATCCAGCCGAGCCGTGGTCACGGGTCATTGCGCACTTGGGGTCACGGGTCAATTGCCCGCTTCCGGCTACTTCATGTGCGCTTTTCCGGCGACAATGGTTACCGCCACGTGGCAAAGCTGCAGGAGATGCGGAAGCTGCTGCTCGTGAGTCCTAGCCATCTAGTTTAGCCCCAATCCACGCTGCGTGAGCGGCGTGGGGTCCACATGGCGGTAGCGGTTGTTGGCGGAAAACCGCCGGAAGCTCGCAATGATCAGTGACCGCGGCTCGGCTGGATATTTTGTCGACCGTTTGTTGGAGGATAGCCAATTTTTTTATTATATATCAGGCTTCCTAATTGTGCCTTAACTTGTTGGTAAGACCTGGTTGAAAAGTTGGGAACTAGCTGAGAGTTGCAAAGAATGTTATTAACTTATGTATGTTGCCCCCCTCTTTGTAGAGTTTTGCCAGAGTGATCACCAGACATTTTTATCAGCAGTATTACTAACTTTAAAGCCATCCCTTTTATGCCACTATGTGCTATTTATGGCCCGAACTAGTGAAAAATCACTTAAGGCTCAGTGAGGGTTGTAAGCTGCATTTGGAAGAAATTGACACATTACTTGTTCAGCGGTCATCTGTGTTGAGCTGTACTGTTGTCAGACTCAGTCAATCTTGATAAGGTAAAGCACATTTGTTAGCCAGCGTGTTGTCTGCGGATTGCATCTCAAAGCATGATTAGGCAGAGAATTTAGGCAGCCCACCGGAACATATCTGCCAGTTGATGAACACTGTTTTAGGACACTTATTTCGTTTTATAACACAAATCGTCAGCAAGATTTGTCATCCATTGCGTAACCATATAGTGCTTCAATAGAACTGGTTTTTGTTTGTTGTTGTTGCAGTTGAACAGGGTTTACGGGATTTTCTCCTGTAGAATTTGTATTAAAGTTGACTCTTGTGAGCTGGTGTGTGTCAGTCTTTCAGGTTATGATGCTGTAGGGGGAGGAGGTTCTAGTGTTAGTGTCTGTGTATGTATTTGTATTACAGCTAAAGTTGATTATTTGTGGCATTTCTGTTCTCTAGAAGTCTTTGTTATTTGGTGGGGGTCAGAAGAACAAACATGAGGGTCCCTGATATAATTTGAACAAAAGTTTAAAAAAAAATAATAAACACCCTCATCTTTAGAGTAGTCTTTTTGCGACTCTGTAAATACATCTAATACATTTTTCAGCAAGACTGGAGATGTATGGGGTCTGTGGCAAATCTCCGAAAATAAGAGGGGTCTACAGGTCTCAGCTAATTGAGAACCACTGTTCTAGAATGTTCCTGATGAGATACCGAGAAATATCTTGGGCAGGAAACTGGCCAGTGTTGCTCCAGTTTTGTTTGCTCTACTTGTGATTAACTTGTTTTAAATTGTCAGACAATGTGTTCTTTGTTGACACATTTCTTTCTTGGATAAAGTCCTCCCACTTGCACTGACAGTGTACATAAAATCGTCAGATAAAAGTAGTGAAAGCTCTGATGGTCATTTGTGAAATTTGTTGTTTTTGATGGTATTTATGAGACTAATTGACATGGATGTTATTTGACACGATGTTTTATCAGCATTGTCTCAGCATGTAAGATTGTTGAATTGTAAAGTTGTTATAAACATTTCAGATGAAAGTATCTGAACTGAAGATAGGCATATGTATTAAATTTGTTGCTGGAAACTGACAAATGTTTGTTGTATGTGCACGGCATTGTTCAATTCAGAGTTATGTTAGTGGTAGTTAAGGTGCTTAGCGTTGGCTGGCAGCTGGTCTAGGAGGGAAACAGGCAAACAGATAGAGCACTGCTCTTTTGCTTCTGCAGCCTGCTTTGTTCTAAACCTACTGATGTTAGCTTTCCTTTAGAGTACACAAGGCAGGTAGGTGAGAGATATGTATGGGCTACATATGGTCTCTACAATACTACCCAGGCTTTATGCTATGGAGAGGACTAAACACAGATGTTGACAACAGCGGTCCTGCAATCCCATGCTGTATTTGTGGAGTTTTCTTAATTTTGTACACAGATGGGTCTTGCTAGTCATACTCACTGTCGCAATGGGCTGTGAGTCACATGCCTCCTCATAGCGCCATATAACATTGTCATCTGGAAAGATGCCAATCAAAGAGAAATACAAGGAGCATTCATTTTAAATGTAGTCATGTGATATGTAATGACCAATGAATAACAGAATATGTGCTTATCATCCAATAATGCTTGTTTCTGACCAATGAGGAAAATTGCTGGGCTGATCCAAAATCTGCTTTAAACAGCTCAGGGAGCGGTGATTCAGTTTCTGTCATTTGAAAGATGTTGACCAGTGAACATATGTCAAAGAATGCAGGGCATCATATGGTGATGTGTATGTTGAAGACAACAGTGACAGACTTGTCATGAATTTATATGGGCAAGCACGTATTGTTAAAACAGAAGAAAAAAAAGCATTTGTTTGTTAAAAGAATTTGGTGTATCAGTTGGGGACAGTTTGAAAGGTTCATAAAAACTTCAGTATCAGGAGGTATGTTCCGAGCGGCTACCACAGATTTCACTCAGAAGCAGACGTAATGAATGTGGTAAAAACTTGGTTCAGTGGGAAACCACTCCTTTTTTGAGGGTGGCATTTATTGCCTACTTAAGCATCATGGTGCTTCCCTGAATGCATATGGTGATTCTTTCTGACCAAACCCTTGGTGCACAATTCATTCAGAATGAATGTTGTTAAACTCTGCCACATCTGTTGTTTTTTTTTCATGCTTTTGAAATAAAGCCATTGGAATGAATTTCAAATTAATGCTAATTAAATTACAAGTTTCATACTTATACATGTAGTCACAAGGAAATTATAAAAAAAACAACTTTTTAATAGATCGTTGCAACAGTTCGAGTTGTCCATCTTCAGACTAACAAATACATACAAAAAGTCTAAAATGTTAACAATCAGGAAAAGATTAATCTCATTTCGATTTCCATATATACATAGTTCGAGTTGTCCATCTTCAGACTAACAAATACATACAAAAAGTCTAAAATGTTAACAATCAGGAAAAGATTAATCTCATTTCGATTTCCATATATACATATATATATATATATATATATATATATATATATATATATATATATATATATATATATATATATATATATATATATATATATATATATATATATATATATATATATATATATATATATATATATGATAACACACACACACACATATATATATATATACACACACACAGTCGAGTATGGGTAAGTAGAAGTCGCAGGGACCTAAGAAAATGCTTTCGCTTATCAGGATTTCTACTTATTCAGACAGCACATACAATAGCGACAGTTGCCGGGATTAAGCTGGTCATGTCGACTTAACCGAAATTCGACTTAAGTAGACTCAACTGTATATATACTGCATTGATTGGCTGGTCTTCTTCTTCCTTTGCATTTATTCTGTTTGCCATTAAAACAGCTTAACTGTGATATCTGCACATTTCTGCCTAAATCATCCTATTTCAACAAGCATCTCTGATGATGTGTATGTCAAGGAAATGGGTCTGTTCCTCACACCTGATGTCCCAATGCAAAAAAAAATTAAATAAGTGAATGAGGCCACAGAACCCACACAGGAAGTTGGTCTTCTTATATATATAGTTGTGTCGGCCAGCTCATCTGCTATTTCACTGCCGACATGCTAACATACATTGATAATAAAATTGAGTATGAATTCTACTTCTGCAGGTACTGAATGATTGTATGCCAAATGCTGCCAGAATTTTCCTCATCTTAACAGTGAAGTCACTCAGTCTCATGTTTATTGCCATTAATGGCTGCATTCGGTGCCAGCATTCCCCTCTGTTGTGGGAAAGCATATTCATTTATCTTTCTCTTCCTTAATGTAAGCCAAATTGTGTGATGAAACTTCATTTCCTAGCATTCACCAGCTGTAAACTCCAGCCGAATGTTCTGGTTGATTGTCTATTCCTGGAATCTGATCAAGATCTTGAGTTTTGCATGCATATCTGTTTTACAAATCTGGCTTATTTGTATACAGTTTGTTGGTTTTTTTGCTTTGTACACTCCGACTTTAAAAAAAGTACCAGATTGTGTGTTCCTTACCTCGCAGGGAAGTGTACTCTGACTTTAGGAAACACCCCTTATTTGTTCCTTTCTACGACGTGCTTGCTAGGGGGTAACGGGTCCATTCTTTGTTGTCTACAATGGAGCCCAGTAACCCACACAGGGAGAAATTTTATTCTAGTTGTAATTAGAATTGTGGATGCTTTTGTGGTGTAGCAGCTAGATGCTCGTATGCGCAGGCTGGAGGTTTGGGCCCTGGTGAAGTCTGTTTTTTTGTTTTAAAAATGACCTTGGACCCAGGTTGACCCAGCGTTAAGTGGATGTCATGTATAGTCCTGGAAAGTAAAGGCGGCAGGTATGATGCAGTACATTGTTCTGAAATACTGACAGGTGATTAAAAAAGAATATACAGATACAGTCGAAATGTGGTTTTATTGAAAAATGACAAGAGCAAGCTGGATTGAAAAATGAGATAAAAGTTACAAAAATACAACAAAGCAGACAGAATTCTTACAGTAAAATGGAGGAAGCAAAGGCTCTTGTATAGTCACATTTTAGACATAAAGAGACTCCACAGTACTAGACTACAAAATACAGGAGAAGAGAGAGAAAGACTAACATGTTTAAAACAGGCGTGCACAGACCTTTCAGCACAGGCATACACTGAATTAAAGTTGAAAAGATATAAAACTGAATGAATCAGCGAGGTTCACAATACAACAAACTAAATGTAAACATTGTAGTTATAGAGCCTTTATCAGCACATGCATAAATCAAACAAAACCAAGAATAACACAAAATCACTTAACTGACATATCCCAAAGCAGGCACGTTGATGTCTTGCCAGTGGAATGAGGAGAAATGTTGAAACCCAGAACATATAGCCGAGGAATGCCAAGGGTCGTAACTCAAGAATTGACTGGAAAATTTTAGACAAAGCTGTGTTGAAAGTTCATCCCCTGGGTGTGTTGTGCCCGAGGTTAAAAAAAAATTCTCAAGAGACTGGTGACTTTTTCGCTGGAGTGGCTAGATTTAATAGCTGTCACCTTCATGTTGTGGACACCTTAATGGTCATGGAAATTGAAATGTAAGGTACTGGTTTCAGGGCACTGTTCTGCACATTCAAAAGATGTTGTCCGAACCTGTGAACACTTTATACATTAACTTTCATCCCCTTCTAGGATGCAATTTTTCGTTATTTTTAAGCCCAACCCCGATTGTTACCCAGGGCCTATAACCTAATAACCTAATGTTTAATCAGGGTTTCTGGGTCCTCTCCGTGGGTAATCCGCATTGTGGCACTTTGTGTCACCAGATGTTTATCCCTCTGTATGATATCCTGGTGGGGTGAAATTTATTTACTCTGAACCTGTCAACCAGTTATAGACCTGTTCCACCGACATATTTTATGCCACATCTCTTGCAGTTGACAGCGTAATTCATCTTGCGGCACATGAAGTAGAATGCTTCACATATGTGGAGGGTGACATTCAGGACTTTCAGACATTTTCCCTAACCACATATGGACAAGTTCTGCATAAAGGTCTGTGGCAAGAGGCCGTGCCAAAGTAGAACTCAAGACGCATGACATAACTGGCTCTTGACTAAAATGTCCTTGAGTTTAGGGTCATGCCTGTACATCACTAGAGGAAGTTCAGAGTAAATCGTGCTTGTGGCAAGATCAGCCCTACGGATGGAGAGATGCTTGAGGAGAATATTTTTGGCACGGATGTTGTGAGGGTGATAGATAAATATGAAGATAGGTCTGTTGAGGTGATGTTTAGACTTAGAAACGAGGGCTTCAGCATGATGGATGGACCGTGCTTGGTAAAAGGCGGCAGATAAGACATGTTCAGGATACCCTCAAAGATGGAAGAAGTCCAGCATTTCTAGGGCTTTGTGGTGAAAGTCGTCATTATCCTGGCATAGTCTGCAGAGACATAGAAGCTGGGAGAAAAGAATAAAGTTCGTGCAGAAAGAGGGATACGAGCATGTTTAGAGAAGAAAAGCATGAGAGTCCGTAGGTTTATAGCAGAGGCCATTAGAATCCAAGGCGACAGTGAGATCCAGAAAATGCACCGATCATGGTGAAATGCAGGAAGTGAATCGGATGCTTGGATGGTAGTTAAACAAATGAATAAAATCTTGCAGTTCAGTAGGGGCATAACGGTGATACAGATGCAGTCATTGATATACCTCCTGTAGAGCTTGGGGAGCCTAACTGTATATGCACGACCTATCTGATGCTTGAGGTGGCCCATGAAGAGGCAGGCATAGCTAGGTCTCATCTTGTTGATCATAGCGGCACCACTGATTTGGTTGAAATAGTGGCCATTAAACTTGAAAGAGTTGAGAGTCAGCACTAACTCGGCCGAACGTATCAAGGAGTCAGTGTCAATAGCAGGGCTGACTCTATGATCTAGAAAGAAGTAACATCCAAGGTGAAGATGTCGTACCTGAAAAGAGGTGAACCGGATTGACTGAAAGACCAAGAAAGCACAGTTGGTGTCTTTAATGTAGGATGGGAGACCAACCACAAGTGGCTACAATATACAGTTGAGGAACTCAGATGTGAGTTCTGTGGGACAGGCGGACACGATCGGTCTGCCGGGGTTGTCTGGTTTGTGTATCTTGGGAATGCTCCCAAAGTACAAAATTTTGGAAAGCAGAAAGAGATAAAGAATGTGACGGTGCTTTTAAAAGTTTGGTTGTTTTTCACTGTACTATCCTGTTCATAGAATCATGTGTCACTGAGTTTGTTCCCTTCCTGCACATAAAAATATGTTCTCTAGACTACTCTGCTCCTCCCTTATCGGCAGGTTTAATGACAATACCATCATGATGTTTCAATCGTGCGAGTGTCTGAAGCTCTTGAAGTGAGAAGTTAGAGTGCCAGAAAAGTTTAAATTTCAATTTATTAATCTCGAAAAGAGTTTTTTTTTAATGTACAAATCCAAAGCTGAACAGGTCAACTATTAAACATCACAATGGTGTTGTCTGTCATGAGATCAACTGTACTATTTTTATAGTCAAGAGTGTCAAATACCTGAAGATATGAACAAATAATAGTAACCGTAACAGAACAAAAGGTAGAAGAAAAAATATAGATGTAGATTGTAGTAGCAACAACAGAAGAGGAGTTCGAAGAAGAAAAAAGACAGAAGTAGACAGGTAGCAGCAGTAGCAACAAACAGAAGGATAGGAAGTAGAAGAAAAAAGACAGAAGTAGACTGGTAGCAGCAGTAGCAACAAACAGAAGGATAGGAAGTAGAAGAAAAAAGACAGAAGTAGACTGGTAGCAGCAGTAGCAACAAACAGAAGGATAGGAAGTAGAAGAAAAAAGACAGAAGTAGACTGGTAGCAGCAGTAGCAACAAACAGAAGGATAGGAAGTAGAAGAAAAAAGACAGAAGTAGACTGGTAGCAGCAGTAGCAACAAACAGAAGGATAGGAAGTAGAAGAAAAAAGACAGAAGTAGACTGTGGTAGCAGCAGTAGCAACAAACATAGGGATGGGAAGCAGAAAAAAAAAGTCAGAAGTAGACTGTGGTAGCAGCAGTAGCAACAAACAGAAGGATAGGAAGTAGAAGAAAAAAAAACAGAAGTAGACTAGTAGCAGCAGTAGCAACAAATAGAAGGATGGGAAGTAGGAAACAAAAAGACAGAAGTAGACTGGTAGCAGCAGTAGCAACAAACAGAAGGATAGGAAGTAGGGAAAAAAAAGACAGAAGAAGACTGGTAGCAGCAGTAGCAACAAACAGAAAGACAGGAAGTAAAAAAAAAAGACAGAAGTAGACTGTGGTAGCAGCAGTAGCAACAACAGAAGAAGAGGAAGCAGGAAAAGAAGTCTGGCGATCATTTTTGCAAACATCAACACCCCAAGGTAGAAGAGGATCAACTAAGTAAGTAAGTACCATCAGTATGGAGACTTTGCTGGCTATTGAGGAGGCAGATGGAGGTGATATGGACTTGTCCTGAATGCTGTGATATCAAACTCTTACCCAGATGAGCCCAGATGCTGAATGATACTTGACAAATAACATAACAACATAATAAAGAAGTCTGTGACTGTCTGAATGAAAAGGATTCCTTTATTGTCTGCTTATGCAGCAATGCTTTCAGTTTGGAAGGACAACAACAACAACAAAGGAAACAACAGCCACTCTTACAGAGTTTGAGGAGACTGGTTATAATCAGTATATTGCATGATAACTGAAGAAGAAAACAAACCAAAACTTCCTGTTTGGCTACATCCAACTATGATACACTGGCTACAGTACAACACAAATGTCTGAACATTACCTTCAATCTGGCAATATCTTTACAATATACCTTTTTGGTTTAAAAAAGCAAACATGTTCAGTTCAAAGTATTATTATATACACATACCTTTGATCAAACCCCTCTTTACTGCAAGTCAATATCTATTTCAAGGCAAAGTGGTCAGTCTACTTGAGTGCAGTATCATTGGTTCAAGTCTCAATCTCCAACTGCAGCATGATTATTTTTTTCAAGTCTCTGGAATAGACCCATCATCAAATAGTGGTACCAAACAAGTCTGAATTTCCTGGGTTGAACAGGCTGCCCAGAACCCATACGCATATCAGATCTGATACAAAAATTCTTTGCCTTATCAGGAATTAGTCTAGGTATTTTTGTTATGAGAGCCTTGCATGCCAATCAGAGATCACTCTGTTGGTAAAGGTAAGCGTGAAGCGAACGGCTTTAATACACTCTAGGCCTCTGCACTGGAACTCTCAGATGCCTGCTGAAGATGAGGACGGAGTGAATTTGGGAATGTTCCGAGGGCCAGGTTGTCAGTTGTTATCTCAGCTCACACTCTAGGCCACTGTTTCCCATCTGGTCACCTGAGAAATAATTGTACGGGGTCTGCAATATTTTTACGCACTCAGTCATGCAGGCACACACACGCACACATAAACACACATGTGCACACAAACTAATCTTTAGAATGCAATAACTTTTGTGATTCTAAAATATGTTATGAAATAAATTATGTTTTTCAGTATAACTGATTGGAAAAATGTGGTCTGTTACAGACCTTAAAAAAAAAGGGGGGGGGGGGGGGGGGAGGGGAAGGGTGAGAGGAAGGGTGTTCACAGGTCTTATTTAACTGGTGAACCACTGATCTAGCTCATATGAGGTTATGTGGGCAGTGGCCTTCCTCTTCACCTTACTTTTTTTTAGAAAATTCTAATATTGTCTGGGGAGCTAATTCATGGGAACTTCAAATGAAGACCTTACAAGTGTGATTAAACCAAATGAAGACCTTACCAGTGTGATTTAACATTACAATAACCATGCCATTGGATTGTAACCTGTCAGTATTGTTGTCAAGAGTGTTAAGCATGTGACATTTCACTGCAGATAAAAATGGTGACATCATAATAACAGCTTAAACGCGGCTGCCCCACTCAGACATGCACCAGTGACGAGCTTCATACTTGAAAATATTTTTATTTCAAGCCCCTCTAAAAAGAAGGCTGGCCCCCCAGGGTTGGAACAAATAATTCCGCCTCTCTGGCAAGTAAATCCTCATCATGGTCTTGAAAGGCAAATGGTGTAATCACCATGTCACCTCTCAACAAAATAACAACAAACAAATGCTGCACAAGCAACAAAAATATTTCTCCTCTGCAACCTCTATTATGTTCACCCTTAAAAGGGCTGGGCTACAATATCTCTGCTTTTTTATGCCTCCATTGCATCTGATTTCAGAAAACTTATAATTAGTCATCTTTTCTAACTTAGTTCTCAGGAAGTAGTCGTCTGCTCACCTCCCCCCTTTCCCACCCACAAATGAGGCCATGGAATCCACAAGGAGATGTTCTGCAACAAATGTTCAAGTGCTAGAACATACCATGGATGCATCCACAAACAAGCAGTTACATCACACCCAACAAAACACACACCTGTGCTCTCTGGCATGAGAGGGTTGTTTTCTTTAGACCACCACCAAGAAATGTCTGCAGGGTAACAATCCCCCGCAGTTAGCAGGGACATCAGAGGAGCACAGATTATGCTGAATGTGTGGTATAGCAGCAATAAATAAACATTCACACATCATCCCATTCGTCCAAGAAAAGACATTATTACAGATAAGCAATTAACTCTTTGCACCCCCAAGTAACATGCTTCGTTGGCAATCAGTTGTTGTATTTAGTTGGATCATGTCATAGAAAAATATGGCGATGGCTGTTGATTCCAATATGTTACATTTTTTTTTTTAAAGTGATGTTTCTACAATTATGTTTTTTTTTTAAAATAATGGTTTGTGATCAGCATGTATCAGTTCATGCACTGACCCCTTCCATACTACGACAAGACGCTGTCAAGAAGCTTTTCACATTGTATACCTCCATCTTTCTTTCCTTTTTTTTTTTTTAACAGATCTTTCCAGTTTCTTTCTTCTGATAAAATGACCCCAAAATGATAATGACTGTCTCTTTCTGATGTTTGTAAAAAGTTGTCTTTGAACCCTCATCTCTTTACTGGTAGCCAGATAACATCTGAAGGCATCTTTCTATTCCATTTCACTTCTATAGGAATAATTTTACAAATGTCAGCATCTTTTCACTCTATCTGGCTTTTATAGGAATATTTACAAGTGGCCAAACTTCCCTTGTGTGTAACTAAAAAACAAACTTATACAGCTAAGCTCTCACAACAAATGCCAGTAACTTCAATATAGGGTCTGTACAGTGGCTGACTACAAAGACACTGTCACTTACTCATCAGTCTACCATACATTCAACTACCAAAGCTTAGTGATTGCTCCACGACTATTGCACTGGAGATCTCTGGCTAACTGATTGCTCCACGACAATTGCACTAGAGATCTCTGGCTAACTGATTGCTCCACAACAATTGCACTAGAGATCTCTGGCTAACTGATTGCTCCACGACAATTGCACTAGAGATCTCTGGCTAACTGATTGCTCCACGACAATTGCACTAGAGATCTCTGGTTAACTGATTGCTCCACGACAATTGCACTAGAGATCTCTGGCTAACTGATTGCTCCACGACAATTGCACTAGAGATCTCTGGCTAACTGATTGCTCCACAACAATTGCACTAGAGATCTCTGGCTGATTGCTCCACGACAATTGCACCAGAGATCTCTGGCTAACTGATTGCTCCACAACAATTGCACTAGAGATCTCTGGCTAACTGATTGCTCCACGACAATTGCACTAGAGATCTCTGGCTAACTGATTGCTCCACGACAATTGCACTAGAGATCTCTGGCTAACTGACTGCTCCACGACAATTGCACTAGAGATCTCTGGCTAACTGATTGCTCCACGACAATTGCACTAGAGATCTCTGGCTAACTGACTGCTCCACGACAATTGCACTGGAGATCTCTGGCTAACTGACTGCTCCACGACAATTGCACTGGAGATCTCTGGCTAATTGATTGCTCCACGACTATTGCACTGGAGATCTCTGGCTAACTGATTGCTCCACGACAATTGCACTAGAGATCTCTGGCTAACTGATTGCTCCACGACAATTGCACTAGAGATCTCTGGCTAATTGATTGCTCCACGACAATTGTACTGGAGCTCTTTGGCTAACTGATTTCTCCACGACAATTGCCCTGGAGATCTCTGGCTAACTGATTGCTCCACGACAATTGCACTGGAGATCTCTGGCTAACTGATTGCTCCACGACAATTGCACTAGAGATCTCTGGCTAACTGATTGCTCCACGACAATTGCACTGGAGATCTCTGGCTAATTGAGTGTCAATGGGAAGCTGCCATGGTGCGGCAGCTAGACGCTTGCCTACGGATGGGAAGGTCGTGGGTTCTGGCGGAGCCATACTTCTCCAAAAATGACCTTGAAAAAACGCAACTCAATATGGACTCAAACCCATGAATTTTGGGCTGGAGGCGAGTGCCTGGCTGCTAAACTACCACAGTTACCTGGTACAGGAGTACAAGTCCCAAAATGTCATTTACACTTGGCTTATGTCAAGACTTATTAGACTCCTGTAACTGCTTCTATTCAATTCTCAATATTTTCTCTGTTCCACTCCTACTCAGTTTCTCTTACAGCGGCTCTACAAAACTCTCATTTTTTAACACAACTTCATATTTACTATTAATTCTCAATCAGTTTCACTCCAAGAATATGCTTACCATTAAACTCTATATCCAGTTAGTCATATCATTCCTTATGGGCTCTATTAACCTCAACATCTCTCAACACACTCTAGTTTTACTGACTCTTCTAAATCTGTTACCACACTTGGCTCTTAACCCACTGACTACCAGGATCGGTTACATCCCTGCAACCGTTGCTTTAGATGCTCACCGTCATGGGAAAATATCACAACTTCTGCGATCATTGAAGCCTGAAGCCGTTAGTCAATTAATTTCTCTATGTTTCTTTGAGCGAAACAGCTCAGTAGTGCTTAAATTAAATATTTCACAAATTGTATCCCTTGTCAGTGGCGGTGGATGTTTTTATCATGGCGTCCCATTGTCAGAGCCATCGAGCGGCAATTTTTTTGGAAATATTTGTGACACTACGAGTGATTTTATTTTATATAAGAAAGTAAAGGGGACAATATTTCTGAACATTTAATGACTGTGACTGATAATTTTTCAAAACTGCCATATAAAAAACACTCAAAACTGAAAGGAAGACGAGTCACATTACTGGTAGGTGTAAACAAAAAACAAAAAACAAAATAATTGTCACCACCATTTCATAAAACTGCATTTGAGAGGAACATAAGCTATGAACTGGTCATTGATGTCAACTCCTGACATATTATGAGAATAATCATTGATGGCTCTGTGCTTTGTCTGTTTTCTAGTTCTAGTCTGAACTTCAAGTATCATATTGTGGAAGGGTTGTGAACTGTGATGATTACACTGACTTCTCATACGTCTTTCCATTTCAGTATAGCCAGGTTTCCTTGCAGTTGTCTCTCCTGGACTTGGTCTTTGTGCTGTTAAAGCCTTGGGCATACTTTTTCTGTTAGCACAAACAGTTCCAACTGTCCAAATTCCATGCTGCAGAAATGGATGTGAAGTTAGCACAAACAGTTCCAATTGTCCAAATTCCATGCTGCAGAAATGGATGTGAAGTTAGCACAAACAGTTCCAACTGTCCAAATTCCATGCTGCAGAAATGGATGTGAAGTTAGCACAAACAGTTCCAACTGTCCAAATTCCATGCTGCAGAAATTGATGTGAAGTTAGCACAAACAGTTCCAACTGTCCAAATTCCATGCTGCAGAAATCGATGTGAAGTTAGCACAAACATTTCCAACTGTCCAAATTCCATGCTGCAGAAATGGATGTGAAGTTAGCACAAACAGTTCCAACTGTCCAAATTCCATGCTGCAGAAATGGATGTGAAGTTAGCACAAACAGTTCCAACTGTCCAAATTCCATGCTGCAGAAATCGATGTGAAGTTAGCACAAACAGTTCCAACAGTCCAAATTCCATGCTGCAGAAATCAATGTGAAGTTAGCACAAACAGTTCCAACTGTCCAAATTCCATGCTGCAGAAATCGATGTGAAGTTAGCACAAACAGTTCTAACTGTCCAAATTCCATGCTGCAGAAATCGATGTGAAGTTAGCACAAACAGTTCCAACTGTCCAAATTCCATGCTGCAGAAATCAAGGTGACAGGTCAGGGCACAGATGGCAGTTATCAGTGTAGCACTAGTAGCCCTAACAGAGAAGTCGTTGCAGAAGCCCTCTACATCCACTGGCTTCATGATAATCAGAATCACATACTGCATCAGACATTTTTAGTGGAGAATGGCAAACAACCAATGAAGTTGCACAACTCTACTTAACAGTTAAAGGTCATGAAATTTAGTTTATTTTGCTGTCAGAACTGAATTTAAAAAAAAAAAAAAAAAGAATTTGGGTTGCCTTTGTGCATCAATCTACAGCCACATGCTGATAATGGATTATACAATTTTTTTTCTTCATATTTGTTCTTTTAATTTGCTGCAAAAATACAAAATATCATGAGTTCATTTTCAGTAGTTGTGAAGCTATGGCATTTCTGTTAGTCTCTATTGCTTTCAGATAAAAGATTTTTCAGCTGCCCCTCCCCCAACCAATCTACAGCCAAATGATGATGATGATGATGATGTAAACAAAGATTACATCATTTATTTTCTTGACATGTGTTCTTCATTCAATTTATCGCACACACAAAAAATACAAAACACTATAAATTATGAAGCTATGGCATTTTTAGTACACACTAAAAATATGTGGTATCTGGGAAAGTGCAAGGTCCTGCTAGTCAGTGAGTTAATGACTTCATTAAATTCTCTTTCATCACAATCCACTTTTACTGGCTCGGTTAAATTCTCTTTCATCACAATCCACTTTTACTAGTTGTGCTAAATTCTCTTTCACCACACTCCACTCTTACTGGCTCTGTTACATTCACCACACTCCACTCTTACTGGCTCTGTTACATTCACCACACTCCACTCTTACTGGCTCTATAAAATGTCCCCACCTCTTTCAGCACTGTACAACTATTTACAAATGATATCAGGTTTCTATCAGGAGTACCACTGTGTACAGATCAACTTACCAGGCACTGTTGATAAAATGTCTGTATTCATGACACAGACAGCAAAGTTGCACACCAATAGAAAAAACATAGACACAGAATAACAAAACAGTTTCACAGAAACAACAAGTTTTCATTGAATGCAGAAGTACCTGGATTAGTCTCAAGATAGGGAAAGCTTATGTAAGGAGAGATAGAACTGGCTGCCTATTTCATTAGAAAGGGACCAAGTTTATGTAACATCCTTAGTAATTCATACAGCTGCCTAGCAATTCATACAACTGTGGAAATTTACCGGCTATGAGATTGAAGTCCCACTGGTTCATTGAGCACTGGATCAACATCGCACTAGCCACCTTTATTTAAGACTGGGTTCAAACAGGGGTTGTTGTTGCTGTTATCGATCTTTTGACCCAATGCCATGTAGTGGAATGTGCATGTTTTCACAAGCTGTTTTTTTTTCCTCTGTACAAGGTGTTCCACTTGTCTGGTCTCGGAGGGAGTAGCATTCTTCTAGTCTCGCTGAGTTTTCAACCAGGGGTCAATTATAACAATCAGCCATGATGAACCTTCAGAATTTATTTCACCAGCTTACAAAAATATCATTGTCTACTGGTTTGTGGAATGATTTTACATCCAATCCTCAAGAGACTAAGGTTTTGTTTCCACAATGGTGCAGTTTAGAGAAAAGTCTCTTCTCTTGGCTTTTAGACAGTGGTGCAAGTCTTCTTCTTCTTGAGTTCTGTTCTGCCTTTCAGTGTCAGGTTTTGAAGAGGCATAGGGTGTGAGCCTTGCTACGTGCTACATAGATGGGGTATTTACGGCGTTGGATCTATCTATCACTTTCGTGATCTGGCTCTGCTTCCATTAAGTCTCAGTGACAGGGCTCTCTGTGGTGGACTATCTGGTGGTAGACTTGACATATATCCAAACCATTTTATCTGCTGTCTCCTGATGTATTTTGGTTCTGGTTCCATCAAGAGTCACATAGTGAAAGAGACTGAGGCTCTGCCAACACAATATTCCCACAAGACAAGAAGAGTGGATGCATGGCAGTCCACCTCTTTTGTGAAGTTTGCAGACAGAACCTAGTTACTGAATACTGACTTGAGAATCAACACCACAGTATACCAGGCATACCCAACAGATGCTCCATATCTCACAGCAGACGTCTGTTCCAGGTAACACTGTGGGTGTACACATGCCGTTCTGTTTAACTCATATGTCTTTTTTTCTTCTTCAGAATCCAAATTAATTCCAAAATCACATAACCTTGTACAAGTTGTTTCATCCAACACCGTATCTTCCAACAGCATTTTCTCCTATATGGTTTTCAGAATACTTGCCTCGTCCAATATAAAAGTTCCTGTAGCTTTCACTTTTGTAGCCAAAATATCTGCCCTTTCATTACCTCGCACTCCTGCATATCCTGACAGTATACCCATGCGAGTATATGCAATGCTGACATGCTAATGCCTAGTATCCACTCGTGCCACATTTGTCCATTTTAGGCAGAACCCAGGTAAAAATATTAAAGATGATTCATAATATAGGCAAATGTTCTGATTGCCTGACAATTAGGAAACAGTAAGTTCTGCATATCTGACGGCCTGATAACACTGCCTTCAGGCACATGCTCTCGTAAAGAGTAGTGAGGAAAAAGTGCCTTCTCTAGAATAAAGGTTTGCAATATATCTCTACTAACTATGGGAATATTATGTGGTGAGCTCCAATCTATACCCTAATGCGACTCTCGTACAAATGTATGAAAGCCATGAAAACAGAGAAAAGTAGGCAACCCAGCAGCAAAGAGATAAACAACCGCCATGTGGCTGTTTATTCTTGTATACCATGACTGCTCCATTACTTTGTACTTCGCAAATTAGTTCTGAATGTCAGAATGTGATCTTTATAGTGTGTACAATAAACAAATACATGATATTCGTACAAAGTCTAATATCAGTATATTATCATTCATAAATATGTTATACGAACAGATCATAGAAACAATGTCAGGTTACAAAAATCACGCATGAGATTATTTACAGTTACAGTTTGAATTAATGCTTTAACCATCATAAACAATTACAGTGAAGTATTTTCATTAGCTACAATGAAGTATTCATTAGCTACCACAGGACAGATAAAAAAAATATATATAGTTAATGAAAAGTCAGCACCAACAATTAAATTAAGCGACTGCAGAAATTCACACTCGACTATAAATGTTTCGAAATTGAATGGGCTAGGATATTCTCAAATATGAACTTCTCAAAATCTAACATGCCAAAACACACTCAATTATGCAATTTTCAAAATCTAATGGGCCAAGACACACACTCAAATATGAACCAAAAATCCTAACAGTTTGCAATACACAAAAGTATGAACTCAGAACCTAACAGGCTAAGACACATTCAAATATGAACCAAAAATCCTAACAGTTTGCAATACACAAAAGTATGAACTCAGAACCTAACAGGCTAAGATACATTCAAATATGAACCAAAAATCCTAACAGTTTGCAATACACAAAAGTATGAACTCAGAACCTAACAGGCTAAGACACATTCAAATATGAACCAAAAATCCTAACAGTTTGCAATACACAAAAGTATGAACTCAGAACCTAACAGGCTAAGACACATTCAAATATGAACCAAAAATCCTAACAGTTTGCAATACACAAAAGTATGAACTCAGAACCTAACAGGCTAAGACACATTCAAATATGAACCAAAAATCCTAACAGTTTGCAATACACAAAAGTATGAACTCAGAACCTAACAGGCTAAGACACATTCAAATATGAACCAAAAATCCTAACAGTTTGCAATACACAAAAGTATGAACTCAGAACCTAACAGGCTAAGACACATTCAAATATGAACCAAAAATCCTAACAGTTTGCAATACACAAAAGTATGAACTCAGAACCTAACAGGCTGAGACACATTCAAATATGAATTTGTCAAAATCTAATGGACTAAGACACACTTAAATATGTACTTTCCAAAATCTAGCAGGCTAAGATACACTTAGGTATGAACTCAAACTAACAGGCTAAAATGCACGAAAATATGAACTCAAAACTTAACAGACACACATTTAAATACAAACTTTTTAAAATCTAACAGGCTTAAACATAAAACTCATGTCAAATGAAAAGATTCGAACGGAAAGACAAAATTAAAAACTATTCATGAAGTAACTTTAGGACTAGCATTCACAAAGAACGTACAACAAATGGCTCATGGATGGAAAGTGGGTGGGTCAGTGGTCAAATCAGTCCTAAGCGCTGAAATAAAAATATTTCATTTGTCCCTTTTTATTTCTTTCAACAACTCTCTTTTCATCCGAAGTCTCTGGAGCCATTGTATTTCACCGTTTTGTGTGTGGTTTCCTTCGTCTTCTTCTTTTTTGCTCATCCGAATGATGTAAGTGAGTTGTTACTGTTTACAACAAAGCTGCAATATTTGTGCCTTTCAGCCGACTTCATCAAGCATTTGTTGACCGGATTCACTTCCTGGGTTTTTTCTATTCTCTAATAACCTTTTATAATCATGTCCCCACAGGGTTAAATGGAAGCCGCCGTGGTGTAGCGGCTAGATGCTTGCCTGAGAATCTGAAGGCTGTGGGTTCAGGCCTCAAAGGTGCCATAACAACAAAACAAAATTTTTGTTTTCAGGTCGACCCAGCTTTAAATGGGTACCAGGCAAAGACCTAGGAACTAAAGGCGGCCAGGGTTATATTGACCATGTCACCCACCGAGCAACGATTGGTCTATAAAATATCAGTTTAGCCCTAAATGCTCAATAAGCCCAAACCAGGGCAAAGGGTATATACTTCACGTTTACACAGCTACATGTTTCCTGCCCCACCAATCCCCAAAATGTCATCTTCTTCATCTGACTTTGATCTTCCCCAGGCGCTCAAACCTAATGAAGAGCTTTGGGAAAGAACTCAGGGTGATGACAACCTTATAAATGCCATGCATGTCTACAGGTGTATTTGTCCATTCTTTTCCGTGACTGATCTCGTCTAGGTCTCACACCTGTTGGATTTAATCTTCAGGCTTGATCTTCCAGTGAATCAAGAGGTGACAAGAATCTGGTATTGGGTAGGACATATGTTGAGAAAACCTCAGATCTAGAATGTCTTTGCACTGGAACTCACAGGGTCATAGAAATAAAGGCAGACCAAAAACAAAAACATGGAGAAAGGAACTAAAGCATGAAGTTAAAAAAAGATGGGGAGGACATGGTGTGAACTGCAGGTGACAACACAGTACAGAATGACTTCATGTGAGTTGGTTGAGGGCCTATGCTCTACTGGGGAAATAAAGGGCAGAACAAGAAAGCCCTTGACCAAGCTAAGACCATTTAGACTTCTTTTACGCTTCACTGGATTTTGCAGTTATAGCTTTCTATGACATGATGAAGCCAGTCTGCCACCAAACCTTTTCTAATGCCTCATGCAGGGTAATATTATTCTCTGTTCTCCTCTAGACTCCAGTAACAGTGAGATGAATTCCTATATGTACATAACTCTAGCATACCCATGTGGGTCATATGGTCTTATTTTGGGAAGAAAAAAAAAAGAACACACCCTTGCCAGAATGGCTTGTCATAAAATATGACTACTTCGGATTTTGCCAATATCTCATGTCTTGAGCTAAAAGTGTTGCTTCAACACTTTTCTATTCTAAAGTGCATTTGGCGCATAGTGCTGGACCAGTCTTTATAGACCAATCAGCACTCAATGGATAATGTGGTCAGCATCACATGGTGACCTTCACCTTCCAGGACATTAGCTACTACCCACTGTTGGCATTGCCAACCTGGCAGCT
This sequence comes from Candidula unifasciata, assembly GCA_905116865.2. Classification (NCBI taxonomy): domain Eukaryota; kingdom Metazoa; phylum Mollusca; class Gastropoda; order Stylommatophora; family Geomitridae; genus Candidula; species Candidula unifasciata. Next base: position 504,770 of record CAJHNH020000236.1, on the reverse strand, counting down.
ATGGTCAATTTTGAAAGAACAAAATCTGCCTTGAAGCGGATTTCTTCTTCTTTCGTTTGCTGAAGCACATTTGAACTCTAGATCTCGGGCTGGTAGGTAAGTGTCTACCCACTAAGCTACCATGCCCCCCAATCCCTTTTTGCTCCAAATAAAAACAAAACCTAACAACTGACTGAAAAAGTCTACTACCAGTTGATTTAATACACTCTCATTCTAACTTTGGTGCATACAATTTATATTACAAAGTGCAGTGTCTTAAAAAAATATGTACAAATAGAGTGAGGTCTTAAATCAGCATTACATATTATTATACTGATACAGTGATATATATGTCATTAAGAATTTCAGTGTTACAGTTCCAACATGGACATAATATTCCATTTGATCACATTTCAATTAGCATGTAGTATTAGAATCTCACACCACACAGTACAGTCTAGAATCTCACACCACACAGTACAGTCTAGAATCTCACATCACACAGTACAGTCTAGAATCTCACACCACACAGTACAGTCTAGAATCTCACACCACACAGGACAGTCTAGAATCTCACACTACACAGTACAGTCTAGAATCTCACACCACACAGTACAGTCTAGAATCTCACACCACACAGTAAAGTCTAGAATCTCACACCACACAGTACAGTCTAGAATCTCACACCACACAGTACAGTCTAGGATCTCATACCACACAGTACAGTCTAGAATCTCACACCACACAGTACAGTCTAGAATCTCACACCACACAGTACAGTCTAGAATCTCACACTACACAGTACATTCTAGAATCTCACACCCCACAGTAAAGTCTAGAATCTCACACCACACAGTACAGTCTAGAATCTCACACCACACAGCACAGTCTAGAATCACACACCACACAGTAAAGTCTAGGATCTCATACCACACAGTACAGTCTAGTATCTCACACCACACAGTACAGTCTAGTATCTCACACCACACAGTACAGTCTAGGATCACACACTACACAGTACAGTCTATAATCTCACACCACACAGTACAGTCTAGGATCTCATACCACACAGTACAGTCTAGAATCTCACACCACACAGTACAGTCTAGAATCTCACACCACACAGTACAGTCTAGAATCTCACACTACACAGTACATTCTAGAATCTCACACCACACAGTACAGTCTAGAATCTCACACCACACAGCACAGTCTAGAATCACACACCACACAGTAAAGTCTAGGATCTCATACCACACAGTACAGTCTAGTATCTCACACCATTTAGTACAGTCTAGTATCTCACACCACACAGTACAGTCTAGGATCGCACACTACACCGTACAGTCAAGAATCTCATACTACAGTACAGCCTAGAATCTCACACCACACAGTACGGTCTAAAATCTTACACCACAGTTTAGAATTTCAGTCTCAAAATACATTGCAAAGCAAACCTCACAATACACTAAAAACCTCACAATGCACTGAAAACCCTCATAGTACACCAAAAACCTTACAGCACTTCAAGTTTCACAGAACTCTATACCTCACAGTTCACAGAAAACTTGACTATACACTGAAAACCTTACGCTACATAGTTTATCCTAAAGCCTTACAAGATGAGATTAAATTACTGCACACATCCTCACTTCCTCTAGCAGGTCTGCCAGTTTATCTGGGCCGACTGCTGGTTCCAGTTGCATTCTTTCTTCTAGCTGCCAGCATGTCATAGAATGGGTTGTCATTTATACTTGCCCTGGAGACAGAACAAGCAGTATTTTGTTAACTCTTTCTGTCCCAAGCAACGCAACATGTGTACAATGTTTATGTCTATGTGCATCAACGCAACATGTGTACTCAGTTTATGTCTATGAGCATCTACGCAATATGTGTACTCAGTTTATGTCTATGTGCGTCAACACAGCATATGTACTCAGTTTATGTCTATGTGCATCAACGCAACATGTGTACGCTATGTCTATGTGCTTCAACGCAGCATATGTAACTCAGTTTATGTCTATGTGCATCAAGACAACATGGGTACTCAGTTTTTGTCTATGTGCATCAAGGCAACATATGTACTCAGTTTATGTCTATGTGCGCCAAGGCAACATATGTACTCAGTTTATGTCTATGTGCGTCAAGGCAACATGTGTACTCAGTTTATGTCTATGTGCGTCAAGGCAACATGTGTACTCAGTTTATGTCTATGTGCGTCAAGGCGACATGTGTACTCAGTTTATGTCTATGTGCGTCAAGGCAACATATGTACTCAGTTTATGTCTATGTGCCTCAAGGCAACATGGGTACTCAGTTTATGTCTATGTGCGTCAAGGCAACATGTGTACTCAGTTTATGTCTATGTGCGTCAACGCAACATATGTACTCAGTTTATGTCTATGTGCATCAAGGCAACATATGTAACTCAGTTTATATCTATGTGCGTCAAGGCAGCATATGTAACTCAGTTTATGTCTATGTGCGTCAAGGCAACATATGAACTCAGTTTATGTCTATGTGCGTCAATGCAACATGTGTACTCAGTTTATGTCTATGTGTAACAATTTGGAGATAATGCATTTTTGAATTTTAAAGCCCTATCCCTGCTGTGGTTGGTGGCCCTAATTATAACCCTATGAGTTGAACAGGGTTTCTGGGACCTGTCCCTATGTGATCCTTATCTTAGTGGTGGCACTTTGTGTCCCCAGGTGCTTGTCGCTGGGTGTGATGTCCTGTTGGGGTTAAAATGTCAGTCAGTCAGTCAGTCAGTCAGTCAGTCATTCATTTTCCCATGGCAACTTATGGGCATAAGTCATGGACTTTCTGAATCACAGAAGAAAAAAATAGGAGCTTCTGAACTGAAATGCTATAGAAAAATTATCTTAGAATAACATGGACCAAGAAGAAGAGAAACATAAACTGGCTCATAAACAGCAACCTGTCCCGAAAGTTGAGATATTTTGACTGTGTTAAAAGATGTGGTGGCCTGGAGAGAATGGTTATGGAGGGCACATTTTCTGGACAAACCAGAGGCAGATCTCTACAGAGGCCAAAACAAGACACTGAAGATGCACTGGCTATGAAAGCACATGGGGCTGGTAAACTGACTAGAGGAATAAAGATGTGCCGCGCAGTGATGCTCTATAAAGGATCTGCTGATTGATGATGATGATGATAATGATGTGTCTATATTATCTATACAGTATTCTGTTACTGAAGTCAAGAATAAATATTATGAGTTTGAATGGCTTAGTGGGTAATGAACAGGCAGACAGATAGACTGGACCTGCACCACTGCATGGTGAACTGATACATGACAAGGCAGATGTGGTCAAGGCCCTTTGGGAACAAGCAACAGAATCAGTAGAGAAACAAAATTATTATGGCCTGGAGAGAATGAGGCACCTGGGTGTAACCAGAGGGTCTGAACGGCTCACTACACTCAGAGGAAAGTCAAGACGAACATATAACCAGATTGTGACTGGTACCATCAGTATTGGAACTCTGTGCTGGCTGCTAAAGATGAGGACGGAACAAGCATGGGAATGCCCCGAGTGCTGTGATGTCAATTCTTGACTCAACTCAACTGAACTCATGCTACCACATCTAGCTTGTCATGATTCCAGCCCCCACCTAGTGGTGCAGCACCAGTAAGTCTGCCCATATGAACACACTTGCATATCTTGGAGAGAATATCCAAGGAACGCTAACTGCCAAGGACCTCTGATGTGATGCTTGCTAATGAAGCATGCCTTTACTAGACTGCGAGCTTTGTGTGAGGTATAAGGACATGGCAGGATGATGATAATAATAAAGAGAGAGGGGAATAAAAAGACCAAAGTGAACAGCATTATCACCTGACACAACTGATCCATTCATCTTTCTCCTCCGCACAACTGGCGGCCATCCTGTATACACTGTGACGACCTGAAAAAAACAAGAGTAAACTTATGACATCATTGTCTATATTGTATGAGACTATACTGACTATACTGTGTGTGTCTATATTGTCTATATTGAGTGTGTCTATGTGTCTATACTGTTTATGTCTATACTGTATATGTCTATATTGCCTATATGTGTATATTGTATGTGTTTGAACTGTCTATATTGCATGTGTCTATACTGTATGTGTCTACAATGTAAGCATCTATATTGTCTACACCATAAATAACTATATCGTACATGTCCATATTGTATGTATCTTTATTCCATGTGTCTATATTGTATGTATGTATATTGTCTATACCCTATGTGTTTATATTGTATCTATGCATATTTTCTATATTGTATGTGTCTATTTTGTATGTCTATATCGTCTATATTGTGTGTCTATATTGTCTATGCATCTATTTTGTCTCTGCGTCCATACTGTCTGTGTGTTTATACCGGCTATCTATGTGCAACTCAAGGGCATTTAATAGTTACTGTGCTTACTTAACTCCATTAAAACAGTGATTTAGTTCTTAGCAGAGAGGGAGTTCCACTACCCCCTGCCCAGACAGCACAGCTCAGGTGTTAATCCAGCCTCATTAGATTCTCTAGAATCCCTGAGTGGGTTCCAATTGGGGAGGGGGTGGGGGACAATAGATCTACCCCCTCCCACCACAACATCAAGCACGTTGTAAAAATCAGGTGACTAACAAGGGGCTTGCTAAAGTCGGATGTGTTGTGTTGAAAAGCAGATATTGCAGTCTAGCTGTAAACCACAAGACAACATAATATGAGAGCCGCCCTCTTGAGGGTGAACCCAGAAAGAGAAAAAGAAGATTTTCTAAAATCTTGAAATGATAAGGGAGGGAGAGGGGGGGGGGGGGGGGATCAGTGATCAAGGAAGACAGTCCTTCTTATAGATGCTTCAAGCTCCAAGCTCTTCCAGATGTATTTATTCTCACTCTGAGATTCATTGCCTTATAGCAAAACAAGTTAGAAACAACAATTCAGTACTGTAAGAAGGGGAGTTGGCAGCATAGAGGTCAGACAGGCAGTCGCCTGTTGGTCTATTAAAGTCTTAGGTTCAAATCTACATCGAGACTAAAATGGGTACCAGGCAACATGTTGAGAAGTAAAAGCTGCTGGCGTGATGTTTACTATATCACCAACCCAGTGCCGAATAGTGTATAAAAATATAGACTGGCATCATATGTTTGATATGATACATCATGGGCGTAAAAAGGCTCATTCACTTTTTCATTCTTTTTAACTGTAAGAATGCAAAAAGCATATATTCTATTAGGAGTGATAGGAAACATAAGCCAATAAAATCACATTCTTATATATATATATATATATATATACACGCACGCACGCACACACATTTTATTTTGCAGCGACTGAAGACTATGGTCAATGTTTGTGGCAAAGTTTGGCTTGCTTTACGGAAAAAATGGTGACATTCAACCAGCATCCCAGAAGGGAGAGCTTTAGGTTATAAACGTGACTAGGTTATGTGCACCACACAAAATGCCTAGGCATTGCAGGCCACCACGTAGCAGCGTTAATGCAATCTCAGGAGACAGACCCAAATACTGTTCCGATCGGTGACGAAGTCATCAACTTGCGAGCCAATAGGCAACCCCGGTGGCCGGTGCTGTGGCAAAGCAATTATGCCCTGTAAAGTCTTGGATACAGTTTCAGACTGTGTCCTTTAGTTCTCTTCTTCTTCTTCTTCTTCTTAGCGTTGACCGGCTGTAACTCCGATTCAATAATCTGGCTGCTCATCCATTTCTGGACTTTGAACTTGATCCATAACTTGAGTTTTACAGATCTGGCTTATCTGTATGCAAACTGTTGGTTCCTCATCTCTCAGGCAGATGCACTCTGATTTTGAAGGAAACGCCCCTAATTAGCCACCTTTTGCAGATGTCAATATTTCTTTGCTTCTTGCTTCTAAGAATCTTTCTACAGCATTTCAGGTCAAAAGCCTTGATTGTCTTCCTCAGTGATAGCGGGACTGTCCGTGACCCACAGCCCTATGATGCTTAAGGAAAGATTCATGCTCTTAAAATTTCGACTATGATTTACTTGCTGATGTTTAACCAGAGATTTTTGTTTTCCAGTCTTTGCATTGCAATGCAATGGCCATCTTTCTTTTAAATTAGCTAAAAGTCTCCACTGCTGTTGATTATGAAGCATAGATGTTCAATGTTTGTGACATTTTCAATTTCTTCCAACATAAATCTGTAAAAACACAGCTGAGTGGTGAATTGATACATGACAAGGCAGATGTGGTCAGGGCTCTTTGGAAACAAGCAACGGAGTCAGAAGCGAAGCAAGATTATTATGGCCCGGAGAGAATGAGGCCAGAGGGTCTGGACGGCTCACTACACTCACAGGAAAGGCAAAACCGACATATAACCAGATTACGACCGGTACCATTAGCACTGGAACACTGCCCTGTTTGCTGAAGTTGAGGACAGAGTTCACATGGGAATTCCCCGAGTGCTGTGATGTCAATTCTTGACTCAATACAACTCAACTCGATAAAAGCCTACAAACCTTCAACAACTTTCCCATCAGAATCCACTTTACAAGCCTTGATGATGTCTGATGTACCAGCCGAATACAGTTCAAAGCAGTTTGGTCGAGACTTCTCCGGAGGCACCTCACGGACCTGGATGTTCTCTAGGGGAATGATTCCCTTTGGTTCCTTGTCCTAGAGAAATGGATAAATTTGGAAAAATTTGGCTGCAATGAGCTCAAATATAGACACAACAGTAACAATCTATCGGTTACTGGAAATTAAACCATAAAGATGATTGCTTAAAGCTATTCCTTATTGGAATTAAATGAAGAAATAACAGTCTGACCCCGCTGTCCTGTGAGTGCTTGTTTTGTGACTTGCCGGAGATCCGTAATACTACAGCATTGGGCAGTTGATTCTGCTCTTAGAAAACAGCTTTAGCAATGTTTTGCAAGTATAGTATTTAGATATATATGGAAGATTATATGACTTTATTTATTTTTTTGAAATAATTTTTTTTCAAAAGCATCTAAATGATTTTGTTGTTCAGTTATCACAATCAATATCACTGCACACTGGGTATTCCCATGTGCGCATAGTCCTCTGATGCAGCAGCCACTCTAATGTACTTCTGCTCACTGTTTCCATGAGATGTTGGTTATAATGTCTCCTATCTCGGTTTCGAAGGTGGCATAGACGTGCCTCACCATACTTTATTTCCATGTCACGCAATCATGTTAGTGTCAGAGATCTGTCACTGTCCACTAGCCTACTCCGTACAGTGTTGATGATATTTGCTCTGTCAAAGCTTCTTCCCACAGGAAGGGGTGCACTGCTTGCCAGATGGTCCGCTCACTCATTACCCTTTACTCAAGCATGACCAGGTGTGTAGATCTAGGTGAGGGAGGTTAAGTGTGATTTTTGAATGCTTTCTACCCATTCAGAGCGCATACCACCTGTTGCTACCTTCTGAGGCATGTTCATTGAGTCCTAAACAATTACTGCATGTGTGGCTGTTTGCTCTGCTGCCCATGCTTTAGAAGCAGTGGCTTGCTAGTGCTTTAGAAGCAGTGGCTATCTCCATGGTCATGCTAGATGTAGTTGCCTGGTAAGCGCTGGTGACCTCTTGTATTGTTTTCTTCATCCTTTGTGCTGTGTATGCCCATGCTGCCATTGATTCCCACTTAACAGATTTATCTATGTAGAAGACGATGTCTTCTGTGTGTGAATGCTAATATGTCAGTACCCTTACCTCTGTGTCTTTGGCCACAGGAATTTGAGCCCTGCAGTACTTCCCCAGCGTGATGACAACCTTAGAGATTCCATGCATGTCTACTGGTGTATTCATCCATTCTTTTCCATGACTGATCTCATCTAGATCACATGCCTGCTGGATTAAATCTTCAACCTTGGCCATCCAGGAACAGCCTCTTTTGAGATGCATTCCTTCTGTGTTGCATTCTTGTTACTGTTGTTGAATTTGTTGTTGCAGAATTTGTTATTGATCAAAGGTATTACTTCCCTTTGTGTATGATACACAAGCAGAGGAAAAGTGTACATAAACAAATGTCAATAATTTTAAAAAGTTATTTTTTAAAGATTTTATGAGGCCAAAAGAGCTTTCCATTGCCGGATTTAAATGTACAGAATTCTGTTTAAAGTTATTCACTGCCGGAATTAATTCCAGACTTGACTTGAAAGAACTAAACTGCATTTATCACTTTTGTAGAGTTGGCAGGTGGTCTCTGAAACAGGGGATTTAGGACCGCATGGTTTGGGCAGTCACTACAGATTGTGCAGTTGAGGATTTCAATTTTACCCCAAATAGAAAAACTCATAACGTGACCATGGATTCAAACCTAGTTCTCCCACCTGACAGCCCAGCATTCTTCAGAGTTTGCCAGCCACACCTCACAGCAGAGTGACTGTTTAAATATCTCTTGCAGGAATTTAAAGTAAAACAAAACAAAAGGACCCTTTTCCACGCCTTTAGGCGTATAGGGCATATAGGGCTAGACCTATATTTTTAATAGACAGATCGGCACAAGATGGGTGATGTGGTCAGCATCACGCCAGCCACCTCTACTACCCGGGACTGCACCCGGTATCCACTCAAGGCTGTCGCCCTGGGAGCCAAAGTCATTTTTTTAAAAGTCCGGCTCCTCCAGGGAGCAAACCGATGACCTTCCGATCCGCAGCGAGCGTTGGTAGGAATTAACTTCATGTAATATGCTCCTTGTACTTACTGTTGTGTACTGGAAGTAGTAAAGGCAGTTGTCATTAAGGATAAACCATCTTCGCTTCCAGTTCTTCACTCGCCCACCTGCAGAAGGCAAATTAACATTATGTCAATATGGCAAATAAACATACTGTCACTTACAGCACAATATGAAAGAAACAATATTCAGTGTAGTGAAATGGCAATAATTATGCCACACAGGGTAATTAACAATTTAGTTCAAACTATCATTGTAAAGAAGATCTTCAGTAAATCCACAAATAAACAATTCTAGAACACAGGTCAAATAATTTAGTGAAAGGAAGTATTTACATGTGGATAACCAGTGAGTAAATGCATTGTTTCCTCCAGCACAGTAGCAATTCCCCATGTGTTTTCTGAGGTCCATTTTTATGGAAACAAGAATAGACCTACTAACACGCATGTCATAAAAGGCACCTAATTAAGCTTGCTAAAACTAGATATGTTGGGCCAAAAGGTGCAGATATTGTGACTCAAGTGTAAATCACAAAACCTGTAAATCCAACACAAGTGTGAATCACAACATATGTGTGGACCACAACACAAGTGTGAATCACAACATATGTGTGGATCACAACACAAGTGTGAATCACAACATATGTGTGGACCACAACACAAGTGTGAATCACAACATATGTGTGGACCACAACACAAGATGCCAACCAATCTTTTAAGGGAAAACCAGAAGAAGTATTTACAGAATGGCCAGTGTTCAATCTCTGATGAATCTGTAGTTTTCTTTCTTTTCTGCTGTTCAGCAGGTTCTAACTTTCCTAGTAAGTGTTAACTATTTACCTATTTATTCTACTAGTTCAACATAAGGCAGTTATCTTTAAGACCAACATAACAAATAATAGCCTGGGCTGAGCACTTTAGGATGAGGGAAAGATTCAACAAGACATCAAAAAATGATAACTTTAAACTTAGAAAAATGTGTGCATCTGTTCTCTTTTTATATTTCTATCTCTCTCATGTGGATGTGTTTTACAAAAATAAAAAAGATTTGAGTAAGTAATGTAGATGCATAAAAATGATAATCAAATGCCAATATCAATGGGAATAGGAAAGCCACAAGTTGGTAAAGTGTACAGACTTACTGGCTCCGCCCCATCTTTCTAGACGATAGTTTTATATGGTGCTATAGAGAGAGGAGTGGTAATCACAGCCCACTGTTGTGACTAGCAAGACCCGCTTGAGTTAAGAAAAGTCCTTAAGTGTCAGCATGGGATTTCAGGACCGTTAATGCCATCACATGAAATTATCATGTTTCTTCTAAGTTGCTCAGCTCTCAATCCATCCACGATCATTTTTCCCTGTATTGATATTCTGTTCCTACGAATCCACCTCAATCCCTGTATCACTCATGTCTTATTCAAGTGTACAGATTACGCAGATAGATAATTATGAGTCTCTGATGGTAACCTGACCAGACAGTCTAAGAATGAAGCACTTACAAGGTCCGACAATTAAGTAATGAGACTGATTTTATTATGGCCAAGACAAAAATGCCATCTATGAAGCAAAGCATGGAATCTCAAGAGGCAACATTCATTTATGATCTGGCAACTTGTCATCGCCGCTTGATAAGCAGACAACAAACATTTTGTTGACCTAGTCAGAGGTGCATTGTTATGTAATCAGCATGGAGCAAAAAGTTAACATTAAATTCTTTTTAAAACTCAGAAAAAGCGCCATTGAAACAGCTGAATAATTGCAACAAGTTTATGGGGATAATTGTTTATCTCGTGCACAAATTTTCAGGTGGTATTCACGATTCAAAATTGGTGTGGAAAGGATTACTTATGCACCTAGACCTGGAAGCCAAATTTATGTTCGTAATGATGAACTCATTGCAAAAGTCAGAGAATGGATACAAAATGATCATTGTTTTACTGTGAGGATGAAGGCAGATGAATCTGTTAATAGAGAGACCATTTATAACATTTTAGTGCAAGATTTTGGCAAGAAAAAAGTTGCTAGCCAGTTTGTACCACATTCGTTGTCTTGTGACCAAAAACATCAGCGGGTTGAGTACCCAAGAGACATTATCAAAACAAGCATTTTGGGCCTCAAAACAAGTGTGTGTTTTCAGTCTTCTGCCCTTTTCCCCAGATTTGTCTCCCTGTGATTATTTTCTATTCCCAAAATGAAAGTTACCATTAAAATGACGCTTCTTTAACGATACTGATGACATTCAAAGGGCCGTAACATCGACTTTAGGGGCCATTATAACAGAAGAACTACAGAGGTCGTTCCAGTGTTTGTAAGATCGTGTCACTGGCTGTATCAATGCACAAGAGGCTTACTTTGAATAAAATACAGGTTATATCTTTAACTGGTGATTATTTTAATGAAATTAGTCTCAATACTTAAATTGTCAGACGTTGTATATACCGTCTCTAAGGTGAAGATAAGAGGCATTATATTCAGCTTCACACTTGTTGATACCTCTCCTTCCTCTTAAGTATAACATGTAATATAGACTATATTTCGTCCTTTTTAGGCCAGGGGCCGCAATATAGGCAGGCCATCAATGTGGCCAATTGTCTGAACACGGTTTCTGGGACCTCTCCACGGTGATCCTCATCCGCATGGTGGCACTTTGTGTCATCGGGTGTTTATCGCTTGTGTGATGTCCTGGTGGGGTAGAAAGTCAGTCAGTCAGTCTGTAAGTGTAACATATATATAGCTAACCCAAAAATTAATTTGCAGATGGGGGATGTAAGATTATCAAAAATAGTGCATTAAATTTCAGTAAAGTAACAATAATGCAGGATAATGACATAAAACAACTCTGTGATTATTCGCATGAAAGTCTGTGCAGCTAGCATTTCCCTACTAGTGTCCAACATGTTAGAATATTCAAATCTGACGTTAATGGGTTTGTGTGTGATAATACATAATTCATTTGACAAGCCATATTCAGTGTGAACATGCACAGAGCATGCCTGTCTCAAAGCAAACACAAAGCATTCTAGTTTGAACATCATCAGCATGTAGCATTTATAATTTTCCTAGCAACACATTATTATGCATGTCATTCTCAGTATGAGAATATTTATCCTATGTTATCTCATTCTTCATCTTTTTTTGTAGTTGTATAAAAATTTGCATGCAGAAATTGTTATACTTATAATTATCATCATCATTATTACATATTAAGTTCTCTTTTTTTTTTTTGCAAACATTTCTCCTATTACAACTTTACAGAAAAACTACTTTTTTCTCTTGATTTATTTTTAATTTTTTTGCCTTTAGTATTGCAGCCTGAAAGACTGAAAACTAGTGACCCAAAAGGTCACTTTTTGAATGCGAATCCACTAGCAGCCAATTCCAGAGACCACTGTTTAACTGTATAAATCATGTATTTTCACTCCCAAAGTGCCTTTAATGTCCCATGTCCACTGCTGCATTGGCAGCTCCTGTTTAGACTTTAAAGAACCGTGCTTTCATTACTGCTCATTCTAAGCTACTGTGATGTTTAATATAGCAAATATATTTTCGGTCGGAGACACGCTACTGTATGTAAAATATTTTCCTTCAATTTCTACATCCAGTTTTTAAAAAAATATTTTTTAAATATGTAACAACAAAATTAGTATTTTGTTTCTTTCTGATACACATCATTTAAGAATTATTCTGTCATTTAAATTCAAAGTTTTTAAAATTACTGGGCTCAGGGCTTTTTTTTTTAATAGTAAAACAGGTACCGGTACTCACCACAAAGTGTCTAAAAAAAGGAGGTGCCAGTACTCACCTCTAAGTATCTAAAAATAAAGCAAATGCTTACCATAAAAGGTCTTTTTTTTTTTTTTTACGGTGCCGGTACTCAACAATAAGTGTCTATTATGGTAGCACAAAAACAACTTTGCCTAAATAAGGTGCCAACTCTACATATGGTGAGAAATAATAGTCCTGATTAAGTTATCAACTAGAGAAAAGCAATGTAAAAAAGTTCAACTCTTGTATAACTAATGCCCAGTATAAAACAACTGTTGCATGGCACAGTATAAATGTGATATGCAGTTATAAATACACAAGTGTTATTTTATCATTCTCTCTGCCCCTTTCATCTACATAAAGAGCAGTCTAACAAGATGCAGCACTTGATAGTAGTTTCTCAGCACTTACTAAATTTGGGGGCCCCTAAACAGCACACAGAAAGACAGTCAGAAACAAAAATGACATATCAGTCAGTGATAAAATATGAAAATTTGTATCAATTATATATTCTGGTCAAATATTTTAATCAATCATATATTTTGGTCACTTATTTTAATTAGTTATATATTTTGATCAGTTATTTCAGTCAATTATATATTCTGATCAGTTACTTTGGTCAATTATAATTTCTGATCAGTTATTTTAATCAATTATCTTACTTAGTCAAATTCAATTACATTTTGGACAAGTTATTTTAGTAAATTATACATTTTTATGTTATTTTAGTCATTTTATTTTTGATCAGTTATTTTAATCAGTTATATGAAGTTACTTTAGTCAATCACATTTTTGATCACTTATTTTGACAGTTACATATTATGTTCAGTTATTTTAGTCAGTTAGGTTTTCTGATCAGTTTTTTCATCAGTTATATTTTTGCATCAATTATTTCAGTCGGTTATATTTTTAATTACTTACTGTAGTTGTATATTTCTGATTTATTATTTTAGTCAGTTCTAATCAATCAGTATCAATATATTCTAGTCAATCATATTTTTTTATCACTTACTTTAGACAATTATATGTTTTGATCAGTTATTTATATTTTCATCAATTATTTCAGTCAATTATACTTTTGATTACTTACTGTAGTTAGTTATATATTTTTATCAATTTTTTTTTCAGTTATATATTTTGATGTTTTGATTGTTAAAACATATTTTTTGTCCAGAAGGATAAATGAAAAATTCTCTGGTTAAAAATTTTTTTTATCAACTCAACTCCATTAATAGCGGATGTTCTTGATGAATGAATCATTTTAATGCAGCAAACCACATTTCCAACATCAACTATTACCACAATTTGATACTAAATTACTGAGCTTCGGATTAACAAGTTACACATTAATTATAACGTGTGTCCACATGATACAATTACCAGTACTCAGTATGTGCATGTTCAAAACAGCTATAAACATTTTTAGTAAGGAAACATAAAGACAACTTACTTTCATGCTTTAAAGTGTACTGGATATATATAGTGCTAACCCCAACTTTTTTCTTGTTTTTAATATTACATAAAGGGTGATAAGATTAATATCATGCCTTTACTTTCTAGAACCTATTTTCTGGCACCCATTTTTTGACTGGGTTGAGCTGGAACTCCAATTCAATTTTTCCTAAACCCCTTTAATATATAATTAGTATGTGAGTAAAAACATAACAGTTAAAACATTTGTAATGCGTTAGTACAAAACAAAACAGTTTAAAATTTAGTATCAGAATGAAAATGTCCAGGCAATAACAAAACCAAAAGAATATGAAACACTTGTATATGTAAACATCAAACATTTAGAAATGTAAAAATCATTGACCTTGCTTCATCAACCAGCCTTCTTTCACTGGATTGAAGAAGGTGTGCATGAGGTCATTGCCGTCATCTTCAGGTATTTTAAATGGTTCTTTTTTGATGTTATCATACAGGTTCTGAAAAAGACAACGAGTTAAACCGTCTGAATGATGGCAGGGATACAAAGCTAGAAACACTCTTTAGAACAGTTTTCAGAGAGTTTTGTATCAGAAACATGATGCCATACCATCCAGCCAGCGATGAATCACCAATTACCCCCCTCCCCCCACACACAATGACAATAATGGAAGAAGAAACATGTGATGTCTCCCATCCTTAGTTTCTTTATTAACACACACCCCCCCCCCCCCAACCCCACCTTTCTTTTTTTTTTATGCAATAAGAACATTATATCAAATTGTGGGTTCCAGGTTCTATTGGTGGGGTGGGGTGGGGGGTGGGGGGGGGGAGGGAGGGAGAAATAGACAACAGACCCACTGTCTCCCTAACATGCATGTTGTCCAAGGCAACTAACTAGGAATGTTTTCTTCAGAGTTGGAGCACATCTGCCTGAAAGGCAAGAAACCAACAGTATGCATACAAACAAGCCAGATCTGTGAAATGAATGTGTATGCAAAACTGAAATGCAAGAACAAGACAAAAGTCCAGAAGCGGACAAACAACTAGAACTTTCCTTTCGCCAGTTTACAGTCAGTAAATGCTGAGAAGAAAAGAAGAAATTAATAGAAACACACACGTAGTTAGGTACAAACTTCAACTGTTCCACCAAACTAAGAGAAGAAATACAATCTAGAATACAACCTGTAAATCAAGTATACTATTTCCTACAAAATATGATAAAATTAAATACTCTATCTTGTAACACCAAGATCACAATATATAAAGCATTGATAAGACCAACTGTTGCATATGGTTCTGAAAACCAGAGGACAACTACAAGAGATGAAGCCTTATTACCTTTTTTGATAACAGGGTCTTATGACGAATCTTTGGGTCCATGAAAGATGCAAACAGCGGAGAGCAGAGAGCGAGAAGCAACATTGAAATTCACGATCTGTTTAAACCCTCATAACAATCTGGCAACAACACCTTTCTAAAAACTTCAATTAAAAATAAACAAAACAAAAAACCATTATTACAATTCTCTGAAACTCTATCATAAGAAACTACGAGAAAGGACGAAGAAGCAGAAGTCTGGAGTTTTTGTTAGCTTTTTTAAATAAAAGTCCAACCAATAGATTACCGTGCAGATGTGAAGGCCACTGATTCATAACGGCTTTCAAGTGTAAGAATTGTTTTACATGACGTGAAATAGAAAGCACAAGGACCGCTTTTCTTTACTCAGACCATAATAAAAGTGATTTTATTCACTGCAAAGTGATTAATTATGAGATTATTATTGTGTTGTGATAACATCAAATTTTTCTCAAATGCGACCCCCCCCCCCCTCCTTTTTCACCATATATAAATCTAAAATTTGGTTGGGGGGGGGGGGGGGGGGGGTTTATGTAAATAGCCAACATGTCTACATAGCATATAGACATACCCAACATGTCTACATAGCATATAGACATACCCAACATGTCTACATAGCATATAGACATACCCAACATGTCTACATAGCATACAGACATACCCAACATGTCTACATAGCGTATAGACATACCCAACACGTCTAAATAGCATATAGATATACCCAACACGTCTACATAGCATATAGACATACCCAACATGTCTACATAGCATACAGACATACCCAACATGTCTACATAGCATATAGACATACCCAACATGTCTACATAGCATATAGACATACCCAACACGTCTACATAGCATATAGACATACCCAACATGTCTACATAGCAGGCGGCTCTTTCCACTATCAAAGCTGTAGTATAAGTGCAGTGGCCACTACCCAAAGACTTAATGTCAGCAAAAATCAGGAAATACCATAAAAACTGCTTTCTTGTGGTGATAGGGTTAAATCCCCATTAATTACCAACATAAAGAGGGCTAACAGACCTGAATGGTTTGGACTACATAATGTATGGTAGATAACAGAGACCCCACCCAAAAAGAAATGCGTGCACAAAAGAGTTTATGGGAATAGGCCCCAAGGCAGATCAAAAAGATGGTGGGGAGATAATATACTGGCAGACCTACAACTTTTGAGTGACCAATTGGAAACAGAAAGTCAATCACAGATAAATGGAGCTTGACGACATCTGCAGCAATGAACCTCAAGGACTTGGAATGCTGAAAAAAGAAGAGGAAGAAGAAAAGGAGGAAGAAGAAGAAGAGGAGGGGGAGGAATATAAAAAGGAAGGAAGAAAGGAAGGAAGAAGGAAGGAAGGAAGAAGGAGGAAGGAAGGAAGGATAGATGGATGGAAGGAAGGAAGAAGAAGAAGCAGCGGCAGCAGAAGAATAAGGAGATAATATATATATTTGTTGATCATTTCCTTCTACACTGTTTTCATTATTTTAAAATCTCACTTTTTCTTGATTCAGTTTTCTGGTAGAAATAATGGCTTTATTTCTAACTACCCAATAATATTTTAAATATTGTTATTCCCCACATACAAACGTGTCTGCTGTCCAAGTCCCACAACTTACAGTCAGCAGTTCCTCTGGCAGGTTCCCACCATCATTAATGCCCCTGTTCATCTGTATAAACCTCTCAACTGTGGGCTTGTCCTTGACACTGGGGTTGTGTAGGCTGGTGTTCAGCATGATGATAGCAAAGGATAACACATAACAGGTGTCTGTGAAATAAGAAATATGTAACGTTTATCATTACAGTGGTTCACATTCAATTAAAGTAGTGACAATATTCTATCATAAACCAGTGTGTCTTTGGGGATGAAATTAATACATCTTTGGGAGATGTAACAGTGTGTTATTAGTACTTCAGTCCTCTCCTTCTGAGATACAATTGTTCGTTATTTGAAGCCCTACTCTGGCTCTTGCTAGGGCTGCAATATAGCCCGGTCATAAATATGGTCTAATGGCTAAACGCGGTTTCTGGGACCTCTCCACCGGTGATCCTCATCCACATGGTGGGACTTTGTGTCATCGGGTGTTTATCGCTTTGTGTGATGTCCTGGTGGGGTGAAAGAAGATAGATAGATAGAACAGTGTGTCTTTGGGGGTTAAACTAGTTGTACATCTCTGTGAGCTTAACCAGTTTGTCACTGGGAAGGGGAAATTGGGGGGGGGGGGCACCTAGTACATCTCTAGCTGTTAAATCAGATCATCTCTGGAAGGGAAAAGGAAGGGGGGAACCGACTATGCAGGACCTACCCCCCCCCCCCCCCCCCCCCCCCCCCACAAAAGCACTTATATCTTTAACTACTGCTCAGAGAGAAGAACTTTAACTACTGCTCAGAGAGAAGAACTTTAACTACTGCTCAGAGAGAAGAACTTCAACTAATGCTCAGAGAGAAGAACATTAACTATTGCTCAGAGAGAAGAACTTTACCTACTGCTCAGAGAGAAGAACTTTACCTACTGCTCAGAGAGAAAAACTAAAACTACTGCTCAGAGAGAAGAACTTTAACTACTACTCAGAAAGAAGAACTTTAACTACTGCTCAGAGAGAAGAACTTTACTGCTCAGAGAGAAGAACTTCAACTACTGCTCAGAGAGAAGAACTTTACTGCTCAGAGAGAAGAACTTTAACTACTGCTTAGAGAGAAGAACTTCAACTACTGCTCAGAGACAAGAACTTTAACTACTGCTCAGAGAGAAGAACTTTAACTACTGCTCAGAAAGAAGAACATTAACTATTGCTCAGAGAGAAGAACTTTAACTACTGCTCAGAGAGAAGAACTTTACTGCTCAGAGAGAAGAACTTTAACTACTGCTCAGAGAGAAGAACTTCAACTACTGCTCAGAGAGAAGAACTTTAACTACTTCTCAGAGAGAACTTTAACTACTGCTCAGAAAGAAAAACTAAAACTACTGCTCAGAGAGAAGAACTTTAACTACTTCTCAGAGAGAAGAACTTTAGCTACTGCTCAGAAAGAAGAACTTTAACTACTGCTCAGAGAGAAGAACTTTAACAACTGCTCAGAAAGAAGAACTTCAACTACTGCTCAGAGAGAAGAACTTTAACTACTTCTCAGAGAGAAGAACTTTAGCTACTGCTCAGAAAGAAGAACTTTAACTACTGCTCAGAGAGAAGAATTTTAACTACTGCTCAGAGAGAAGAACTTTAACTACTGTTTAGAGAAAAGAACTTTAACTACTACTCAGAGAGAAAAACTAAAACTACTGCTCAGAGAGAAGAACTTTAACTACTTCTCAGAGAGAAGAACTTTAACTACAGCTCAGAGAGAAGAACTTTAACTACTGCTCAGAGAGAAGAACTTTAACTACTGCTCAGAGAGAAGAACTTTAACTACTGCTCAGAGAGAAGAACTTTAACTACTGCTCAGAGAGAAGAACTTTAACTACTGCTCAGAGAGAAGAACTTTAACTACTTCTCAGAGAGAACTTTAACTACTGCTCAGAGAGAAAAACTAAAACTACTGCTCAGAGAGAAGAACTTTACTTCTCAGAGAGAAGAACTTTAACTACTGCTCAGAGAGAAGAACTTTAACTACTGCTCAGAGAGAAGAACTTTAACTACTGCTCAGAGAGAAGAACTTTAACTACTGCTCAGAGAGAAGAACTTTAACTACTGCTCAAAGAGAAAAACTGTAACTACTGCTCAGAGAAAAGAACTTTAACTACTGCTCAGAGAGAAGAACTTTAACTACTGCTCAGAGAGAAGAACTTTAACTACTGCTCAGAGAGAAGAACTTTAACTACTGCTCAGAGAGAAGAACTTTAACTACTGCTCAGAGAGAAGAGCTTTAACTACTGCTCAGAGAGAAGAACTTTAACTACTGCTCAGAGAGAAGAACTGCTTCTAAGCATATCCTGAAAGCAATGACATCACATAATTTTCACAACTATAACTCTGACATTTAATAAAAGTAATAAAGGCCAAGGACATAAGCACTTTATATATGCATATACCCATATATACATATATGCGGCGGGGGAAGGGTGGGGAGGAGGGGTGAGCGCGCTTTTATGTATGTATGTATGTATGTGTCTATGTACAAATTCTAACAATTAGACACAAATATTATCTATAAATCAAAGTATGGAATCCAAAAAGGTAACCTTCGTCTATGATCTGGCAACTTTTCATCGCCGCCCGATAAGCAGACAACAAACAAGCCGCCATTGTGTTAACCTAGTCAGGGGTGCGTTGTTATATAATTAGCATGGAGCAAAAAAGCTAACATTAGAATCTGTTTAAAACTCAGAAAAATCGCCAATGCAACAGTTGAATTGATGCGACAAGATTATAGGGACAACTGTTGATCTTGTGTGCAGATTTTCGGCTCGTATTTATGATTCAAAGTGGTGTGGAAATGATTACTAATGCAACTAGACCTGGACGCCGAATTTATGTTCGTAATGAGGAACTCATTGCAAAATTCTGAGAACAGATATAAGAAGATCGTTGTTCTACTGTGAGGATGATAGTAGAGGAATTTGGTTTAATACAGAGACTATTCGCATAATTTTAGTGGAATATTATGGCAAGAAAAAAAGTTGCTTGTCAGTTTGTATTCGACACATGGTCATTTTTTTCCTTCTTCATGACAATGCACCAGCCCAAAGGGGGGTAGTTGTACAGAAACTTTTGGCCCCAAAACAGATGTGTGTTAAATTGTATGCCACATTTCTTGGAACAAACAGAACTAAATGGTGTTACCAACATAAACAGGCCTTGTTTCTCACCTGTATTAATAAATACACCTGGATTGAGGGCGCAGTATCGCTCAGCAAAACACTCCATCATTCTGTCTATTTTCTGGGCCTCACCAGGAAGACGAAAGCTCCACAGAAATTGTCTATACAGATGAAAGATTTTAAAAAAATAACTTTTACAGCATACACTACATCCCAACACCCATCATAAAGTGAGGAAATTATCATACAGATGAAAGATTTAAAAAAAAATTTAACATTTATAGCAAACACAACATCCTCATACCCAATCATAAAGTGCAATACACGATATACTGCACTGTTTTATCAAGCTTTATTCAACTGATTGAATTGTGACAGGCTTTTCTCTCAAGCTTGCGATCCTTAACATTTGAATGTCCTTAATCACCAAGAGGCAGTAGTCTTTTGTGCCTCCCATTACCTACTCCCTTCTGCCACAGAGCAAAACAGTGTTCCACAGAATATTTTAGTACTTAAAACAATATAAAAAAAATATATAAATAAAACTACTACACACAGGACACAACGGTAAGCTTTCTTTGCTGGCACCTTTCCATCTTTCCAGGTGATAGGTTTCACTACGCTTTAGAAGGCATGGAATTCACAGCCGGTGTCAATTAGTACTAGTGATGAAGTTCCTGCTTTCCTTAGCACAGAGTCTAAGCATTTTTTAGAGATCTGTGTTGCCCATACAGCATGATCCTTCCCTCTGCTTGCTTTGTTAACTCCACAGAAAAGTCAACATCAATACATTTAAAGCAAAGGACGCTCCAAAGCTGTGCTCTGTCAGCTTGCTGGAGCTTCCCTGACTTGTTTTCCCAAGACATACATCAAAACAATGTGGTTACAACTGGACAAGAAGATATTGGTTACCTCAAAGCCTGTACAAGGATCATGTCAGTGAACTCATGCAGATTGACAAATGCCTTGAGAACTGCCATATTGAAGTCATTCCTAGAAAATCAAACAGAACAAATGCCTATCAGTTGTTGCATAAATATGAGGCAGAGTGTAGAACTTTCAGTGTTAAGGGTTTATATTAACCATTATTACTTCAATTCTTAGCACGTCAAATCAACTATTTTTTACTTGGAATGATTATTTAACTATCAGACTAGTTTTTTATCTATTATTTATACTTGCATCAAAGTTTAATCAATTACTTTTACAATTTTTATTTAATTATCAGCATTATAGTTTCAAATCAATTATTTTTTGTCTGTTTAACTATGTCTTGAAGTGCAGCTCTTTAAATCAACAAAAGCAGCAAAAGCTGGCCTCTGGTGCTATAATAACCGGGCAAATGAGGCTCATCAGCATGAAAGAGCAGTTGATCCAGGAGAGGAAAAGCTCTGATCTCAAACGTCCACTGCCTTGTGGCAATAATCTACTTATGGAAAGTGCTGTAAAAGTAAACCTTGAGAAAAAAATCTGCAGCTGGACTGCGTCAGACAGTTCAACAGTGTTTACACTGCTGCTGTGGCAATTCCTGCAATGTCTTCAGTGCTAAGCTGTACTGGTACTTGCCATTCTCTTGGCATTACTGGCAACATAGAGAGGGTAAAGACTTGTACATGCTCCCTGGGTAAAAGCCTGTACTCCAGTTCAACAGGCCCAGGCCTGTGCTTTACGTGTTCAATCCAGCATTATTTTTTTTTAACAGTGAAAGTTTCAATTTCAACTAAATTTATGTTACTTGGAATCACTGTTTAACTGCAATTACACAATTCTGCACACTAACTCTTCTGATTCTTCCTTCTTTTCTTGTAACCACTATCTTTGATTATTACACCAAAATTATCCCCCCCCCCCCCCCCCCCCCCCAAAGTTCCTTATTTACTGCCTATAGAGCAAAGTTTGGTGTTCATTCAGTGGGTCTGTACATCTTTCTTACAGTCACCTGTATAAGGAAATCCTGCACAGAACATTCAGTGTGACCAATTAATTAGACAATAATCTGTTCCTCTGACTCTGGGATGCATATTTAATGGTGTCAGCACTGACTGCAACTGTGCTGTGTGTAGTGGACACGATTATTTTACCTAAAAATAGAAACTGAGGGCATGCACATGGTTGTCCTGGCTACCTGTACTGCAACAGAGTTGTAGCCCTTGTGTGGTATGATCAGGCCCCCTGCTACATCACATTACATTGTTTGATGACCCAAATTGTATCCGCCCCAAGAACAAATATGACAGTACTGTTTAGGTGTCCTGTCCCCAGGTTATTACTGAATTTACAAAGGCAAGGATAGCTGTCAAAGAAATTGTGAAAATGTATTAGAAAGGCAACAGCTGCTCGAGTGACTGTCACTTCTAAACTGGAATAGTGGACTGGAGACAATACGTTGACTGTTAATGATATTATTATATACAATTTGATTACTGATGCCCTTTGACATAGCTGTAACATATAAAGTGGCAGAACAACCCAAAACTCCTGGAAATCAAAGGCTCAGGGAATATTTTATTATGAATTCAGGGGCCATAATTATCACTTGTTCAGACTAACCCAACATTCCCGGGAATCCATTCCCGGGGTTCACCCAGCCTCTGGGTAACGGGTACCAGAGTTAATACTCTGGGGTAAATGGAGGAACGTCGCTGTAGCTACGGAGTTGTGAGCGGACAGTGACACAGGCGGACAATTTCTTATCAGCTGTCCGTACTGGTGGCAGAGCACTTATGGTTTATATCCATGTGTCATCGCGCTGGCTCACATCTCCTGACTTTACCTTTTTCCTGGGAATCCCAGGTTTGGGGTTATTTTTAAATTATTAATTCAGGGGTGACAAGGTTCCCGATCCACGGTATGAAGATCACACCCAAATACAACTACACAAGTTTATATCCTCTAACCTTTCTCCTAAATAGTCTCCAATAGCTGTCTTGTTTAACCCCTCGCCTTGGAAGAGAAATCTGGCCACATCCTCTGCGGTGTTCTGCAGCAGGCCATGCTCAATCAAATATTCGATACCCTGTCAATGAGAAGGCATATTAGCTATCTTATTGGAGTCAATAAAAAAAGAAGCCACATACATGAACACACTTTTCACTTCTCTAAATATCTGGTCTACTGTCTAATGTCACAGTAAACACAGCCAAGGACAGTATGAGATAAATTAAAGAATCCTTTTCCATGTCATTAGGCTCACTGGGCATACAGTGCGAGATCTATATTTTTAGACCAATCTGCAATATATGGGCGATGTGGTCATCTTTACTTCCCAGGACTATCCCACCCCCCCCCCCCCCCCCCCCCCAAAAAAAAAATAGGCTTTATGTAGATTTGAACCCATGACCTTCAGATCCACAGACGCAGATCAATTTTCTAGAAAAATGTGTTTGGAATCATTTACTATTTTATCTGACACCACACAAGATTGCATTACTGCCACCACTATCTGATACTAAACATAATTTCCACCACTTTCTGACATTAGACAATAATTTCCAACACTGTCTGACGTCAGACAATAACTTCCAACACTGACATCAGGCAATAATTTCCAACACTGTCTGACATCAGACAATAATTTCCAACATTGTCTGACATTGAACATAATTTCCAACATTGCCTGACATTAAATAAAATTTCCAAAATTGCCTGACATTAAACATAATTTCCAACATTGCCTGACATTAAATAAAATTTCCAACATTGCCTGACATTAAATAAAATTTCCAAAATTGCCTGACATTAAACATAATTTCCAACATTGCCTGACATTAAACATAATTTCCAACATTGCCTGACATTAAACATAATTTCCAAAATTGCCTGACATTAAACATAATTTCCAACATTGCCTGACATTAAACATAGTTTCCAACATTACCTGACATTAAACATAATTTCCAACATTGCCTGACATTAAACATAGTTTCCAACATTGCCTGACATTAAACATAATTTCCAATATTGCCTGACATTAAACATAATTTCCAACATTGCCTGACATTGAATAAAATTTCCAAAATTGCCAGACATTAAACATAATTTCCAACATTGCCTGACATTAAATAAAATTTCCAACATTGCCTGACATTAAACATAATTTCCAACATTGCCTGACATTAAACATAATTTCCAACATTGCCTGACATTAAACATAATTTCCAACATTGCCTGACATTAAACATAATTTCCAACATTGCCTGACATTAAACATAATTTCCAACATTGCCTGACATTAAACATAATTTCCAACACTGCCTGACATTAAACATAATTTCCAACATTGCCTGACATTAAACATAATTTCCACCCTTGTCTAAGATCAACCATACAACTGCCTGACACCAAACACATTTTGCTCCACTACCTCGTTCTTCTGCTTTTGCCTTTAAAGGGGGAGGGGGTGTTGGCACGACGTGGTGTGTTTTACAGCTAGGCTGCCATGTCTGCACCTTCCGACTCAAAAAATCTGATTTCAACAGACTTCTAAATAGTTGCCTTTCACGACATGCTTATAAGGGAGCATAGGGTCTATTCTGTTTTCTCCAAAACAGGGGCAGAGGAACCCATTCAAAGACACCACTGTCTGACACCAATCATAATTTCCACAACAACCGTATCCATTACTGTTTCCACAGTTTCCTGTGACCCCGAGAATATTTCCCACAGTCACCTTGACTCCAGCCATTAAAATGCTATAACGATGTCACCAGCAGTTAGTTATTATCTGACATCCTCAACTACTTGCATTTCCCTTCCATTTTTAGGATTGAAGCAGAAATTGAAACTGGTGACACTGCAGTAGATAAAATGCGGCACGAATCTGGCACGAATCTGCAAATTGCTGGATAATTATTTCCGGCTACCTTACACGATTGCCCTATTTCCACACAGATGCTCCTCTGCTAAATTCATAAACCGTTATTATGCAATCAGAAATTAAATCTATTCTCTCCTCACTCGCTCGCCCAGCAACGTTCGATATCTGATTATGTAGGTACAATCCTGGAGGAATCTGCTTGCTGGGTGTCCCAGTGGACAACCGTTTAAATCTGAAAACAAGTTTCTCTTCTGGCACTATGCTAAAGAAGTGGTGGTGGAGATGCGGAGAGGTGACAGATCAAGGGGAATTCAGGCCGAGCGAAAGAAAGAACTTATTTCCAAAGGATCACATTCGGCCTTTCAAAACACTCAGATTTCAAACATGTTTTGTCTATAAGGAATATTATGATTATAAGACGAACAGACAAATAAATGGATGGATGGACGGATGAAAGACAGACAGGTCGACAGACAGACAGAAAGGCACGCGGACGGACGGACAGGCAGGCAGGAAGAGAGATAGACACAAACAGATGGATGGACGGATGCACAGACAGACATATAGATAAACAGATAAACAGACAGAAAGGTGGGTGGGTTTTCGTTTAGATGGACAATCAGACGGACGGACAAACCGACAGATGGACAGACAGAATCAGAGACATTTCTTTTTTTTTAAATATCCACTTATGCAACGCATTCTACCCATCCACAGATCTGTTTACTTCTGCTTGTGTTGCTTTCTAGTCTGATCTAAATATTCCAGTCTGATCAAGTGCTTCATGTCTGATCAAGTGCTTCCAGTCTGATCAAGTGCTTCCAGCCTGATCAAGTGCTTCCAGTCTGATCAAGTGTTTCCAGTCTGATCAAGTGCTTCCAGTATGATCAAGTTATTCCAGTCTGATCAAGTGCTTCCAGTCTGATCAAGTGCTTCCAGTCTGATCAAGTTTTTCCAGTCTGATCAAGTGCTTCCAGTCTGATCAAGTGCTTCCAGTCTGATCAAGTGCATCTAGTCTGATCAGGTTCCAGCCTGATCAAGTGCTTCCAGTCTGATCAAGTGCTTCTAGTCTGATCAAGTGCTTCTAGTCTGATCAAGTGCTTCCAGTCTGATCAAGTGCACCTAGTCTGATCAAGTTCCAGCTTGATCAAGTGCATCTAGTCTGATCAAGTTCCAGCCTGATCAAGCGCTTCCAGCCTGATCAAGTGCACCTAGTCTGATCAAGTGCTTCCAGTCTGATCAAGTGCACCTAGTCTGATCAAGTTCCAGCCTGATCAAGTGCTTCCAGCCTGATCAAGTTCCAGCCTGATCAAGTGCTTCCAGTCCTATCAAGTGCTTCCGGTCTTTTCAAACTACATTCAGTTCTCCTTAGAAATGCGCGTGTCCTACACGGATTAGCGCTAACCAGATGATCATACTAAAACAGGGCAGTACCAGTCAGCTGAACACATCTGAACAGAAGTCAATGATGCCAACCAGTTACAGAAGACTGTAGACCAGATGAACTCATATGAATACAAATCAGCGCCAACCAGTTGAACACATATAAATATAAGTCAATGCCAATCAGCTGAACACAAGTAGGTGTCAACCAGCTGAATGCATCTGAACAGATGCCAATGCCAAGCAACTAAACATATACGGTCATGCCAACCAGTTCAACACACATGAACACTAGTCTGTGCTAACCACTTGAACACACATGAAAAGAAGTCAGCCCCAGCCATTTAAACACACATGAAAAGAAATCAGCCCCAGCCATTTGAACACATATGAAAACAAGTCAGCCCCAGCCATTTCAACACATATGAAAACAAGTCAGCCCCAGCCATTTGAACACATACAAAAACAAGTCAGCTTCAGCCATTTGAACACATATGAAAACAAGTCAGCCCCAGCCATTTGAACACACATTGAAAACAAGTCAGCCCCAGCCATTTGAACACATACAAAAACAAGTCAGCTTCAGCCATTTGAACACATATGAAAACAAGTCAGCCCCAGCCATTTGAACACACATTGAAAACAAGTCAGCCCCAGCCATTTGAACACATACAAAAACAAGTCAGCCCCAGCCATTTGAACACGTATGAAAACAAGTCAGCCCCAGCCATTTGAACACATATGAACTAGAATTGCATTAAAAGATTAGCAACCAGTGACTCAAAGGGACATAATTCAGATGAGAACCCGACAGCAGCACATTCTAGAAACCCTGTTCAACCATATCTGCATAACCAAATGAACGAAACAGAACTAGCGATTCTACCAGTCATAACAAACTGATCATCTGCAGGTTAAAACAGAAGCCAACCCCAATCCGCTAAACACCATCTGCGACACAGGAACAAAAACCAGTTCCAAAGCAGTGAAAACTATAAAATACGAACAGGCGTTAACTGCCGCGAGTTGAGCCAGTGTGAACAAGGAACACAAAATGGTTTCGGCCACCTGAACAAATAAGTGTTGTGCCTAAGTCTGCTTAATCGTCTGGTTAGATAGATCACGCTTGGCTATGAGCATGTGTTCATTTTTTTCATTAAACGTTAGAAAATGCAATGAGGAGAGACCGAACACGCGATGTCTGGAAAGAAAAACGTTACATAGCCTTTATAAGTGAAGAAATAAGTCTGGGCAATCACTGGTGTCAACAGTTATAAGGCAGAGAAGAGACCGATATATTGGCCAGATTCTGAGAAGAGGCGGGCTTAGAAAGAAGAAAAAAAAACTGCGTCCCATAATTATACAACTGTTTCCAATTTCAATTCCTTTAAAGAAAAAATCAAAAACTCAACCGCGTTCAACCTGCTGCTAGCTAGTCGAAGCTGCTAATAGTTTCCGGCTATATTTGTGGTCTTGTTAATTTGTGCCACTTTCGTGGCTAAAGTTCTGGTATTTGCGCCGTCTGTGGGCTTAATGTTTCTTTCCTCCATGTCAGACCGCTCATTCCCTATCCTGTTGTCAACTGCGTTCTTCTTATCCTTTTATTTCTGATGTTTCCTCCTTGGTTTCAGCTCCTTCTGATTTGGCCAGGCGTATTTCATAGGAGAGCCAGCTTCTCTGCATAACCTCCTTTGGACCACCCTTTATAGTTTTAAAATGTTCAGTATTTTACTTTGCCAAAAAGTACTGAAAACAGTTTTTGGGTTTGCCTAGATCCGCCGAAATGTGCAAAAGGTTCCGCGTGTGACCATAGTAGTCTTATAGAAGATGTCTTGCTGCAATAATAACGGGTTGACATGCGAAACAGGCGGATTGGGGAGTCCAAGTCCTTTTGGAAAAAAAAAAATTGAAAAGCTCGACCACATTCTGACTGCTGCTAGCTAGCCGAGGCTGCTAGCAGTCTCCGCCTATATTTGTGATCTTAGTTATTTGTGTCACTTTCGTGACTGAATTCTAGTGTCTGTGCCATTTCTGGGCTTGATGCTTCCATGTGAATCAGACCGCTCGTCCTCCACCCTGTTGTTACTTGTGCATGTCTTCCCTCGTCTTACTTAGTGTTTCCAGTTTGTGTTGTTTCCCTTTGATTTGGCCAGGCGTATTTCGTAGGGCGGATTGGGAAAACGAGGACCTCCAAGGGAAACCCTCAGTCGAACGTCCATGAGTGAAGCCGCAGGTGCAGGACCGGACTCCATCCATGATGTCGAACAAGGTATGACGGAAAAAGAGGAACAGACTGCGGGCCTTTTGTGACGTCATGGTACATTCTGTAAATTAATTCATGCACAACCTTTATCACTCATACTGCATGTAAATGAGTCAAGACCTGCACGCAACATTCGGTTTCTGGAACAGGGCTACAGTCCAGAAGTGGACGAACAACCATAACTTTCTGCCAGAGTTTAAAGCCGGTGAAGGCAAAGAAGGAGGAGGAGGAGGAGGAGGAGAAGAAGAAGAAGAAGAAGAAGAAGAAGAAGAAGAAGAAGAAGAAGAAGAAGAAGAAGAAAAAGAAGAAGAAAAAGAAGAAGAAAAAGAAGAAGAAGAAGAAGAAGAAGAAGAAAGAAGAAGAAGAAGAAGAAGAAGAAGAAGAAGAAGAAGAAGAAGAAGAAGAAGAAGAAGAAGAAGAAGAAGAAGAAGAAGAAGAAGAAGAAGAGGAGGAGGAGGAGAAGAAGAAGAAGAAGAAGAAGAAGAAGAAGAAGAAGAAGAAGAAGAAGAAGAAGAAGAAGAAGAAGAAGAAGAAGAAGAAGAAGAAGAAGAAGACCCATGTTTTTCCGCCAGTAGTTGGCGGATGGGTGCGAGTCCTCGAACATTTCCTGGTCCGGCAAAAGTGTCCATGCAGATACAATTAATATCAAGAGGGTCAACTTCACTGCACAGGGATTTGATCTCATTTGGCCCAGTCTCTCTCCGCAGAACGAACAGTCACTTGCTAAGAGCGTCGCATAGAGAACGAACTATGTAGCTCCAGCGATGATTCTCGGTGATCTCCATGAAAACTGCGCTCGTGAACCGAATGATCGGTGAAACGAGCCCATGACATGCACAGCGCGGGGGAAACAGCTTGGCCACTTCGTCACGAACATTACAGTAACTTCCGCGCAATCATAGGGTTTAAATAAATGAAATGCTTTCTAAGGGTTTTTGTTTCTTTATTGGTGGTCAGTCTGTGCGGGAATTATTTCCCTGATCTCGCCCGGTGCGCAAATATAAAATGTTTCCAGCACGCTTCTTTGCTGAATGAAACAATGAACTTATTTCCAAACGGTCAGAATTAGGCAGGCAAACAACAGCCGCAGATATCGCTTCTCCATACATATTTACATTCAGCTGTAATAGCCGCAGATATCGCTTCTCCATACATATTTACATTCAGCTGTAATAGCCGCAGATATCGCTTCTCCATTCATATTTACATTCAGCTGTAATAGCCGCAGATATGTCTACTTCATAAAATTTTACATTCAGCTGTAATAGCCGCAGATATCGCTTCTCCATACATATTTACATTCAGCTGTAATAGCCGCAGATGTGTCTACTTCATAAAATTTTACATTCAGCTGTAATAGCCGCAGATATTGCTACGTCATACATATTTCACAACATTTTAGAACAATGCAATGAATGGCAGAGAAGTATATATATATTAATTTTGTGGACTTTGAGATAGCTTTTGACAGCGTCCATAGAGACAGTCTCTGGAAAATTTTACGACATTATGGAATTCCAGAAAAGATAGTCAACATAATTGCTCTCTTCTATAAAGACTTTTCCTGCAGTATAAAAAATTACAATACATCTTTCCCAGTAAAGACAGGTGTAAGACAGGGGATGTGTCATGTCATCTCTCCAATTCAACCTTGTGATTGACTGGATACTAAAAAACACAGTAGATAAGACATTGAAAGGCATACGGTGGACTCCATTCACCATGCTTGAGGACCTTGATTTTGCAGATGATATAGCACTCCTATCACATAAACATGAACATATACAAGAGAAAAGTAACAGACTAAACTGCACAGCAGAAATGGTGGGACTGAGAATAAATACAAAGAAAACTAAGATCATGACAAACAGTCCAAACCAACAACCAGTGACCATAAGTAACCAATCACTTGAAAATGTAGAACATTTCACATATCTTGGCAGTGTGGTGTCCCTACTGGGAGGGACAGAGGAAGACATTCAGTCACGTCTAAACAAAGCTAAAGCTGCTTTTGGAAGGATGAGGCAAATCTGAAAATTAAAAAAATACTGCAGCGAAACGAAACTCCGACTCTACAAGAGCATCATTTTGCCAGTTCTTCTTTATGGAGCAGAATGTTGGAGAATGACCAAAAAGGATGTACACAAGCTGTCTACCTTCCACCATACATATCTACGTAGAATTATAAAAATTTTCTGGCCAGATACAATCTCAAACACTAAACTACTTCAAGTCACAAACCAAGAAACTCTAGACAGTATGATAAGCAAGAGAAGATGGAAATTGCTTGGCCACGTTATGAGAATGAATCCTGATATACCTGCCAAAACAGCTCTCACATGGACACCAGAGGGAAAGAGAAAAAAGGGGCGCACAAAAACAACATGGAGACGAACGATGGAAAGTGACCTGAGTGTGGCATCTTTGACATGGAAAACTGCATTGAAGATTGTACAGGACAGGAAAGCATGGAAAGTCCTCTCTAAAGCCTCATGTGCCACTAGGCATAACGAGAACCGATGAATGATACATATTTCAATTCAGCTATAATAGCCGTATATATCGCTACTTCACATATTTCACATTCAAGCTTTAATCGCCGCAGATATCGCTACTTGGTAAAAATTTCCATTCAGCTTTAAAAGCCTTATATATCTCTACGTCATACATATTAACATTCAGATATAATAGCCTTAGATATGGCTACTTCATACAAATTCACATGCAGCAATAATAGCCCCATATATCCTTCTTGTGGAGGTTTTTACATTTAGTTGTAAATATACCAACACGGCCTGGAGAGAATGGTACAGCGGGGAGTGATATCCGATTCTGGCCGACATTCAATGACACTGCTACCGGCACGAACTCTGCGCTGGCTGCTGAAGTTGGGACCGCAGCGCTTTTGGAGATGACCCAAGTGCTGAAATGTCGGTCATTAGCTCATCTAAATTCATACATTCAGTTGTAATAAACGCTCACATTACGCGTTCACATTTAGTTGTTTGTTATCACCGCCTACCTACTGCCAGAGTATAGCCACCATAGACTTCATCCTCTCTGGAGACACAATTATAACGCCCAGACCAGACCGCTGATGTCCTCCTTGTGTGGTTTTCAAGTTAGTCGTGTGGTTCGTTACAAACTGTGGCAAAATGAACCTCTCCCACTTCTGTGCCTCACAAATTACATGGGAAGTGGGAGACGACGGAGATGAACATTAATTACCAACCAACAACTGATCCCTGGCAATTAGGTTTCGGGGTTTGGAGAAATCTGGCTACCGACCCATTATTACCTAGGACCGTTAGAGGAAATCAATAGACCGTAGTGCTCTGTCACGAAAACGGGATTCGTTGGATTATAACACGAATTCCCGGAAGATCGGGAAAATGGTGCGTAGCGTGTGGACAACATCACAGGAATGACACAAATAAAAACAACACAACTGGCCGGAAACGCAAACTTAGCTTCTCACACTCCTACTTCGAGGAAGGAAAGTACGGTCAATACTACTGGATAGTCGAAGCTCATATCGTTATGAAATCAACGTAGAGCGGTCTGCCGCCAAAGGATCGGCAGCTGCACCGACCCCAGTACATCTGATTTTCAAAACTGCATTCATTACTCCTAAACCAAAATAATAATCAAAATGTGGTGCGTACTAACAGGAAAATGTAGTCACAAACTGTGGCGCGCACATCCAGGCAAACAAGGTAATAACGGAGACTGGACACTGAACACCAACTATGGTTCACAACCTCTGTGTCAAACGCAACATCTAGTACTCAAGTCCAGAACGTTGCCAGTACAAGGAACGGACAACAGATCAGCAGTACATACAGAAGATCGTGCTGCTGACAATGTGTAAGCGGATTTTGAAGAATTAGCGGTTGAAAAAAAAATCTATATAGAGAGAGAGGGAGATCTGGGGGCAGGGGAGCGAAAGACATACAGACAGGCACACACACACACAGAGAGAGAGAGAGAGAGAAAAAAAAGAGAGAGAGAGAGAGAGAGAGAAGAGAAGAGAGAGAGAGAGAGAGAGAGAAGAGAGAGAGAGAGATGCTACCGCATACAGTACAAACTAATAAAATAGCAATAATTTAACACTGTTCTGAGCTACTAGGATGCTTATTTTAATTTACTCTATCTCGGAGAATCTGAGAGTCCCGGGGGGAATCCAAAATTATAGGGGTGATGCATGTGAAATGAGCACCGACTACTCTAACCCTCCCATCCCCATAATACTGGACTTTCCTGTGAACTCTCGGATTCCCCCGAGATAGATGAATGTAACCCAAAAAAGTACCACTACAAGTCCCAGGGAGTGAATACCGATATTCGAAACGCTTGCTGAAAGTATTCTTCTTCGCGTTCACCAGCTGTAAACTCTAGCGGAAAGTTCTGGTTGTTCGTCCACTTCTGAACTGCAGTCCTGCTCCAGAACCGGAGTGTTGCGTGTGCATCAGTTTTACAGATCTGATTCACTTGAATGCAGACTGTTGGTTCCTTGCCCCTCAGGCAGATGCACTCCGACTTCAAAGGAAGCTCCCCAATTAGTCGACTTTTACGACATACTTTTGGGTAGACAGTGGGTCTATTCTTGTTTTCCCCACAATGGGGCCCCGGAACCCACACGGGGAACAAACACGTATTGACCAGATAAATATTCACGACCTCAACTACCAGAGACTAAACTAATGCAAAGTCCAACAGTCGTGATATTTCAGTACTGAACAAACTCAATGAACCAGTTATCGCATTATTAAAACATCTGAACTGATCGCAAATGGGACCTCCCAGTCGTGCTACTGGCTGCGTTATTCACCCCCTCTCTTTGCGAGTCAACTGTGGGGCTAAATGCGGAAGTTGAGCGCTGCCGATGATAATCAAACAAATGGTAATTTTCTCTGTCATTATCGGTCACCATTTGCCATCCACTCTGAGCGTGGATGGCTCTAACGCTCAAGCGCACGCACGCCCGGCATGACTCAATGACAATGACAAATCTCGGGTTTATGTTTATGCACAGATAATAATAATATACCCTTACTTCATGCTTATCGGGGCAATGAACTTAGGTCTCTATAAGTACCGATTCAACATTCACGATTTTATTTTAGCCGTCATGGCACTATCTACTCGTTACTTTCCTTAACTGTTGGGGCCTTAATTGTATTTGCGTTCGTTTTAAAACGGCGGTTGGCACGTTGTGTTGTGGTTTAAAACTAAGAACGATTAAAGGAACGAACTTTGCCTTCCCGTGGTAAGGAATTGGGCACGCAGACCTGTCTAACATTCTGCCCTTTCGGTCTCACTCCTTACATACAGTATTTCATTTATACATCATTTCATCGGTAGTGATAAACATCAACCGAATGTGCTATAATTATATTTAGACTGCTAATCAAAAACAGTTCCTGGTATAGTAATAACAATAAACCTTATAAATAATGATGTTATAAATATAACATGTAATAATAAGCATCATCGATAACGACTAAACATTCATAACGCTGGAAAATGCTCGAATGACATCATGCCTAAACAATAATAATGCTAAGTATACACCTGTAAGAAATCTATGAGGCAATATACTATATGCTAAAGGGTCGTCTTCCATGCCTTGGTGGGTACTGGGGACATACGGCTAGATCCACATTTTCTAGACCAATCGGGACTCATGGGGCCAACATCATAATGGCAGTCTTTTGACCTGCCAGGACTAAACCTGGTACCCACCCATGGCTGGGTCACCATGGAAGCCAAGGGTATTTTTGAAGAAGAAGAAGAAAAATTCCGTCTCAATTACCCAAACCGGCCAGCTTCCTATCCGCAGTGAGCTTACTATATGCTAAGCTGTTAATTTATCTTTCGTGTGTGCGTGAGGGAGGGGGGGGAGAATTGGGGGGGGGGGGGTGGTGTATGTAGTCTGGAGTCAGATAACGTCAAATAATTTCCGTTGTGTGTATAGGGGCAAGTGGTAGTAATGTTTGCAATATCCGTGTCTTTCCGCCCAACATGTCTGATTTCAGCTAATCATTAGCTAGTTGCCGTTTACAACATAGATATACTCTCTCTCTCTCTCTCTCTCTCTCTCTCTCTCTCTCTCTCTCTCTCTCTTTCTCTCTCTCTCTTCTCCCTCTCTCGAAATTCCTGGTACAGTAAAGTAAAAGTAAAGGACCCTTTTCTACGCCTTTCAGGCGTATTTGGTATATAGATCTAAACCTATAATTTATAGACCAAAGGACGAATCGCCTTTACTTCCCATAACTGCAACTTATACCCACTCAGCGCTGGGTCAATCTGGAAGCCGAGGTCATTTTAGAAAAAAAAAATCCGCCCGCCGTCGGAACCTTCCGATCCGCATGCGAGCGTCTAGCCGCTAGACCACGGCAGCTCCCTTTCCTGGTATAGTTATAACCATAAATCTAAAATAATGTTATAAATCTAACAGGTAATAATAAATTGATTTGGACCTCAGAACCAGAACTTCACTTTGTATCGGGTACCTCTTCTTCTGGCTGTAAATTTCGAGGCAAAGTTCTGGTTGTTCTTCCGGACTATGGTCTTGTTCCAGAACGTGAGTTTCTGGTCTGGTGCACACCCGTTTTACAGAACTTGCTTGTATGTATGTATGTATGTATGTAGACCTGCTTGTCCCTCGCCTCTCAGGTGACCTCGAAAGAAACACTCCTAATGAGTCGCCTTTTACAACCTGCTTGTTAGGGCGCGGTGGGCTTATTCCCCCCCCCCCCCCCCTTCCCCACTCAAATGAGGCTTTTTCTTAAAGTCTATGCCGTGTGGCGTTGGTATTCATGACTATCCACAACTTTCTCGCGTACTTTCAATCAACTCACTTTCAATCAACTCTGACACAGAAGATCCTCTATCTATGCCATGATGTCAAACTACCCAGCATCTGTTCTCTCGGTCTCCCTCTGCCTCTCCTGCATTCCAGCTTTCCTACCGTCACGACGTACTCCAGTTTTCTTCTCATCACATGACTAAAGAATGTAGATTGTCTCTTTATGATGAGAGCAATCAGTTATCTTCGTGGGTCAGTTTCTTTCAAGCCATTCTCACTACTCTTTTTGTTTGTCCGAAGTATTCTCACCATTCGTCTATAAAACCACATCTCCATAGCTTCAAAATTACTGGCACCAGAACCAAAAGGGAACTTTTCGTAGGGTTCAATTCCTAAGATTTGTTTTCTCCCCACCAGTAGGGCTCTAGTGTGACCCTGCCTCATAAACACTAGGGTATTTATGCAACTTGCAGATTTTTTTTTTTTACAGGAAAGGAAACAAGAAAGGGAACTGGTCGTCCAGCGTCATATGCCGTGGCCTAGAACGGCCGAATATTTCACATCCCAACAACAGTGTGTACTGAAGAAACACCCGTATCAAATTCTCACCCCAGTATATCCATATCTTGTTTCTGAAAATTCGTACTTAATATATGTTTGGTCAGACATATATGCGGACATAATTAAGGCTGTCCTGGTCTCTATTTTTAACTCACCGAAAACTCTGAAGTCCAGGCTAGTTACACAGATCTGCTTCTATTTACTGCGCGACGATGCTCAGCGGAAAGAAATGGAGAGAGAGAGAGAGAGAGAGAGAGAGAGAGAGAGAGAGAGAGAGAGAGAAGACGCAAACGAGAAAAAAATAAGAGTGAAGGATGAGAGCAGAAGAGACAGGGCAAAAGAAGGGGGAGGGGAGGGGAGGGGGAGAAAAAAAGATGAGATAGAACAAGACATGGGAGAAAAAGATGAGGGAAAGAAAAATACACTGCAAATATGACTGGCGACCACCGCCACACCACAAGCGTTTCAATCTAAACTGACAAACGATGAGGCCAAGTGACAATCATGTTCATGGAAATTGATGCCCGGGGGCAGAGCTTCCTCTTCTTGATTTTCGCTGACTAGCGTGTTTCTGTCAGAATTCTGCTATCTCGGACACCGAAAAAAAAAACACTCTCGTCTTCTACTTCTTTAAACCCTGCCTGTGATTACACTAATGTCCCTGTTTTTGCAGATGGAGGGGGTGGAGACAGAAAAAGAGGTACATATCCCCCGCTCATTAATACCCAAGCAGTAAAATACGCAGTGTTGCCGCTTTGGGTGTTTTACATCCAGATTTAGATGGCGTTTTTGACGTTTAGATGGTAGTAGTTTTTCATTTGGAGTGAATTTATCAAATCTAACCTAAGAAACAGGATGAAATTTGACCTCTTAAATGCTTTCTTGACAATAAAATTCGGCCTGATAAGAGTAGGAAAAGGCTGTTCCACTATCAGCTTCCTGATTGTGTATTAAAAGAAATTGGAACAGCTAAAGCATACCAGTCATTTTGGATCTGAAGCTTTAACTTCATCATCCAAGCTAAGTTTATCCTGTGGATCTTGTGAGGCAGACTTCAGTAAAGATGAGGACGTGACTCTATAGGATAAGTCATATCAATAGCTATGTAATTTGGGACTCTTTTCATTTGGATGTTTTTTCTAGATTTTTCCACGCAAATTTAGATGTTTTTAGATATTTTTGACTCCGTTTTGGATATTTTTTGTCAAAGAAAAGTGGCAACACTGAGTGAAATACGGCTGACTGTTTGCTGATGTCGGATGTGATGCTCCAAAAGGCGCCGGTATTGTAGCCTAGCTGTAAACGAATGTGCTAACCGCCCTTTTAAAAGCGAACGCAGACGAAGAAGTATACTACACCCTTTCCACAATGAGAACCGTGGGTATATAAACAGACACACAACGGCGAAACAAACATATCAACCATAATATATATACATAGTGGGAAGTACAGACGTTTGCATTCTTAAACACAGAAAAAACTTGTGCACCATACAAACACACATTTACACACACATAAGAAACTTCAAGCAATACTTTACAATTATAATGACAAGAACAACGAAAGCGCTGATAAAGCATGAAATCATAAATGAGACGATAAACCTGTGAAGACAAAAAAGAAACGATTGTAACGAGAAGAAGAAAAAGAAATAAGCAGAAAAAGAAGAACAACAACAACAACAAGGCTGTGTCCATTCTACTCTTCCATCCCCTCTCAAAACGTTATCGTCTTCAAATCGCCCCTATGTGAAAACATGCTTGTGGCATGACATCCTGAA
Source organism: Candidula unifasciata (assembly GCA_905116865.2). NCBI lineage: Eukaryota > Metazoa > Mollusca > Gastropoda > Stylommatophora > Geomitridae > Candidula > Candidula unifasciata. The sequence continues at coordinate 467,168 of CAJHNH020000236.1, read as the reverse complement.
AAAGTGGATTCCTAGGCTGGAGATTTTTTTTAAATGACAAACATGGCTGACAGACTCCACAGAGAGATCTCTAGTTTTATTTAGTACTTGTTTTAACCGAGTAGTCAGTGTTTAGAAACAATCGTGACAAGCACATGTGCTCTGTGTGTATGTGTGTGTGTGTGTAAGTGTGTAAGTGTGTGTGTGTGTGTGTGTGTGTATGTATGTATGTATGTATGTATGTATGTATGTATGTATGTATGTATGTATGTATGTATGTATGTATATATGTATGTATGTATGTATGTATGTATGTATGTATGTATGTATGTATGTATGTATGTGTGTGTGTGTGTGTGTGTGTGTGTGTGTGTGTATGTATGTATGTATGTATGTATGTATGTATGTATGTATGTATGTATGTATGTATGCAGTAGTAGTAAGGAGGCCTGAATGTATGTTTACAAAGAAACAACAGAAAAACGTTAACACATACTTCCTGTGCAATTTTACAATCTGTCTCGAACAAGACAGAACATATACAAAAACTATTCGGTGTGTCTGTGTGTGTGTGCATGGGCGTGCGTGTGTGTGTCTGTGTGTGAGTGTGATATATATATATATATATATATATATATATATATATATATATATATATATATATATATATATATATATATATATATATATTCCACCTCAAAACATCTCAAATTTCTGCTTTCTTTAACATTCCACCAACCCGGAACGAAAAACTTAGAAACCAGATGCATATCTGCTGTCTTCAAGGAAATTAATAACGGCTATAATTTGAGTACCAGACCAGTTCCTGTATAGAGTTGAGATACATTTGGCCGCTGCAACACACATCAGCATAATGCATCCCCTTTATCAAAAGGACGTCTAAAAATATCCCCTGACCTCTGGATTTAACCGCGCCATGATAGAAGCTCAGCAGACGGCTTCTGGATACTTCCGGCGTAACCTAAACAACAGGGTTGAAGTTTGTTTAGGGCTGCCTGAGTGGGCGGACTCGTGAAATACCCGAACGGAGGGGAAAAGTGGCGGATGTGCGGATGAGCACACAGGCCCGGGCTGCTGAAGGTCAAGATGTGAGTCTACAGGTGGCGGAGCAGCGTGGGAGCTAGAACAGTGTTCTTCAACGCCTGAATCGGGGTCCATTGGTGGGTCGCGCCCCCCCCCCCCACAAAAAATATGCTTAATCATGTACTGAAGCAGGACAGGTGGTTCTTTCTCTACCATTCTTTATGATTAAATTCTCAGAGACTTCATATTTGTGCGAAGTCTTCCTCGGGTAGGTGAACAACAGAATTAAACAAGGAAATTTAATGGATGTTACTGTTGCACGTCGCCCATCAGAAACAATGCTTCCGTAGCGGAATGTTGTTCGTCCATCAAAAGTGCTAAAGACCACTTTTCATCCAAAGTAGTAATGATACATTTTCAGTAAGTGTTGGATTAGCAATTCGGTTCTTTCTAGTCTGCCTCCGTTTTTTTTCCTGTGCAACCTTCGCTGCCCTGGCAGGCTGATACACCATGCCTAAGGTGTGTACGTCATCCAGCCACACATACATAATTTAAAAAAAAAAAACCCAGCTATCTAAATTCTAAATTTGCGTTTGTTTCGGTTTGGTTAGCTGTCATGTAGACTGCGAATGAATTTCCAGTTATAGTGGGCCGCGGATGTAAACAGGTTGAGGAACACTGGGCTAGAAGTTTGAAGTATTACAATGAGTGGGAAGCTTAATGAAAGAAAATACACAGAAGGTGGTTTTAGCCAGAAAGGTGTAGGTATTTTGTTTTCTATGTGTTGTCTGCCTAGACAGCATAATAAAAATGAGAATTATGAAATGTATGTATACACCACCCCATTTGACGATTCTCATGTTAATGTGTTGTTTATCTCTCTAGCTGTCAATATCCATAACTGCTAGTACGTAAAGTTAAAACACTAAAGTGCCATTTTGACTCCGAATGCGCATTGAGCATTTAATGCCAGACTCTTAATTTTACTGATCTCTCGACACTGGTGATGTCTTTACTTCCTAGGATATTTCTGGTAGCCACTTTCAATTAATCTCAATCAGGTACCGTCTCCACAGTGAAGGTTGGCTTAAATGGATCTCCAACACGCTCTGTCTCTTGTTCTGGTTGTACACTCTCGCAGACTGCTGCCCGTCAATCTCTTTATATTGTCCTCCCACTTGTATCGTTGCCTATTTCCTGCTCTCTTGCCTTCGACCTTTCCCTCAAGTGCGGTTTTTTTAAAGTGTGTTATGTCTTTTAATGTGGCCAAAGTATTTCAATTCTCTTTTTTTTTTATTTGTCGTCGTCTGTGGCTTAGGCGTTACGAAAGCGCTTCGTAATGCCGGGGTGCCGGGTTCGATCCCAGCTGCAGACGGTTTGTCTTAAGTTGTTTCGACAGTGGTACCGACACCTGACCGTTCAGGAGACAATGGCAAACTACTTAACCTAAAATTTGCCTAGAAAAATCACAACATCCCAAAAATAAAATGCTGGGGTTGGTTCTGCAACGTCCTGTAACTAACATGTTTAATTTTTTTTTTATTTCTTAAACTGACAGCCAATTTTAAAGGGGAAAAAATTGTCGTCTCGATGTGGTTTCGAACTCAAAACGTTCGGGCCGGCAGGTGAGCGTTTAGCTACTATATTACCGCGGCTCTCAATGTTTGAACGTGTACGCGTTAGCCCCAAATTAGCTGAGCTAAACACAAGACAGTAACAGACACATTCCATCACCCAGCCACCAACATTGGACTATAGGTGACTTTGTAAAGATTGTGCGGTGCCCCAGTACAACTGTCTTATGTGGCTATATGGTTGAAGGAGGTTACCGGGATCTGAACCTGTTTGATTCTCATGCTGGGGAAGGGGAAGCCTTAAAAAAACCCACTACCGGGCACCCCATAACTTTCTTATCTAAGACCCACAAGAGTAGCACTCTACCTCCCCCCCCCCTCCCCCCGTGTGTGTGTGTGCGAGCGCGCATCAAACACCTAACAAACTATAATCAACAAGACCAGACATTTCACCATTCTCTAGTAACGCCTGCCAGGACTCGTGCACTACACCAACAACCCAGCCCCCACAACAACCAAAGATGATAACTATAATCATTATGGGTTCTCCTCCTTGCTCCATCGATCACCGCACACAAGAACATCCCCACACAATAAACATCCAACAGACGAATCTGATCCAGGGACATGTGATAAGAGGCTGGAAGGGAGGCAGCAGACGAGAATACCCGTTCAGGACAAGACAAGTCAGATGCAAGCGCTGTTTACCTTTTTGGGATCCATGTTGAATTTCTTGCGTCCGATGGAGACCTGCTTGGCTTTGGGGTCTGGTTTGCTGTGGACAGACACACAATGTGGCATGTTACCTGGTAATAACAACATAATAATCTGGCAGCTGCTGCAGCATGTACATAATAATAATATGAGATGTCTCTTGGAGGCCACAGTAGCGTAGCCGGTCGCTAAATGCTCTTCTGCCGGCGTGAAGGTCTTTAGTTCGAATCCGCACCGGGGAGGGGGGTTGGTAAACCTACTTGGCTCCTAGGTCAAACCAGCCTAAAATGTGTACCAGGAAAGGTCATGTGAAGTAAAAGCGGCCAACGTGACGATAATTACATAACTCATCTGGAGCCGACTGGTCTATACAATATAAGTAAAAGACACTTTTCCACGCTTTTAGGAGTATAGGACATAGAGTGATAGACCTATATTTTATAGACCAACGGCACAAGATGGGTGATGTGGTCAGCATCAGGCCGGCCGCCTCTACTTCCCGGGACTGCACCCGGTACCCACTCAAGGCTGGGTCGACCTGAGAGCCAAGGTCATTTTTGAGGAAAAGTCCGGCTCCGCCAGGGAGCGAACCCACGACCTTCCGATCCGCGGCGCCTATAAAATATGTGTTTCATAATATGCCCGAAGAGCCACTGGTGTAAGAAGGGTTCTTGGCTATACTTTAACTGTCTCAGTTTGCAGGGAATTACCTGTTAAATAGTATATGAATGCAATAATTTATCAAAGGAGTGAGGTCAGAAGGGCAGCATGATAGACGGGCCTGCGTGCCCAATTCTTTTTATTTAAAAGAAAAACCCAAACATCATGTTTGTTGTTGTTGCTGTCTGTGATTGCATTAGGCGATTTTTTCAAAGCCTGTTCGTTCTCTCGCTCGCTCTCTCTCTCTCTCTCTCTCTCTCTCTCTCTCTCTCTCTCTCTCTGTCTCTCTCTTTTTTTTTCGCGCGCGAGCGCGCTCGCTCACACACACACACACACACACGTTACACAACAGATCAGTAACAACACCCACTACCCTCCTTGGTCACACCGCTCTTGCCTACCTCATGACTCATGAACATGGTTCCCAGTGTTCATATACACCGTGTAATGACAGGAACACCCGAGCACCTCATCTCCGGGACACTAGTAGTCTCCTGTTTGCTTGTCATCATGGTGTAATATCCAGTGCTGCCCCCTACACACAGGCCACAGTAAACTCTAATCTAAGCCTCAATCACCATATTAAATGTGTCACAACGCAGTCTCCGGAACGGTGCCAGGTTAAACTAACAATCACGGGGAAAATGTCTGGCGAGTCTCACAACTAAACGCTATCAAATTATCACCATTTGTTCAAGCTGTCTGCGCAATACTCCAAGGCAGTCACCACAGTACAGGGAATTCACAATAATGATTCTCTGAAATTCAACCCACTTATCATTACGCCATGGCAATGTCACCACATTACAAGGAATTCACAGTAATCCTTCTCTGAAATTCAATCGATATATCAGGTAGTTAACTCAGCAAGCAAGCAATCATTCTTTGATCACTTACACTAACTTAGTTATTTATATCTTACGATACACAGGCTTTAAACAACCGAGTGCTGTCTTTACATTGAAAACTGGCTACAGTGTACCCACTACTGTACTATGTTTGGTAATATAACATGGCGAAGCCTCAATGTCTTCCACGGTACTACTCGCGTACCACAGACCGAAAACGACGATATGTCGTTTTTTATAAACCGCCCACCACGGAAAATCAGGGCCTAGCACTTGAGGATATATAAATGTTATAGTTATTTCTTGAATATTGAAAGCTCTAATTGTTATTATTTTTATTATTATTACATATTTATGTCCTAATTGTTTGTTTAAATATTTTTTCATGTGTCCGTTCTATTTCATCAACATGTAGCTCCATTATCCGCCACAAGGCAAGCAGACTGACCTGACTCTCCTTCGCTTCAATTCTGTGCAACCCCTTCGATATCATCATGGAGGGAATAAAGTCCCGCAACTCTGGCCTCTCTCTAAGGGGCTACAGTCTTATTCCAATAACAGGATTATATTTATTGATCACTCAAATTCAGCACAGAATTTTCTCAACCTGGTCTACCTTAAACCGCTAAAATTTCCTCTCAATTTACAGAGGACGCTGACTCTGACTACGTCGCTTCAACAGTTATTTTAACCGACTTCCTAAAAACAGCAACTTCCTGAAATATAATGCGTTATGTCGACAACTTATTGGTCGTAGAGTTTCATTCGTCTTCCTTCTGCGTTCACACTGAACGCTGTGTTGTGGTTTCCAGTTAAGCTGTCATATGTGCGCCTTTCTCGACCCAAAACTCTTCATTAATCATCTCTTACGACATGCTTATTAAAGAGCAGTATGTCCATCTCCCACTCTTCCGGAATCCACTGACAGATAAGAGTCAATGATTTTGTGATACCTGCCACTTTTAACCCCTCCAGCCTCTATGATTGTGAAACTCCCGCTACCACATCGTTATTACTTCACACTGCATGTGGGCAGAGAGTTAACGTCCGCGTGACACTAAGCAATGTTCCTGAAGGAAATGAGGTTTGAGTTACACACAGCTACCCCTCGTCTCGTGATACCAGAAATAGCATTTTAGCATTCCAAAAATAGCGTCTTCCCAAAAGAACGGTCATAGCAATGACAGGTGAAACAGTGTGCAAATATATATCCAGCCAATTGTATAAGACCACCAACAAAAATTATATAAAATTACATCACGGAGCATATTCTAAAAACCATAATATTTACGAATTAAGCGGTCAGAAAAACCCAATCCAGGAAAGGTAAATGTACCCCATACTACAGAAAAGCTGACCGAAGACAAGTAACGGATAAAATGGCCTTATGTGTGACAGACGACACGAAACTTCAGTCTCGCTGTTTGACATTTGTCTGGCCAGAATCACGCACGCACGCATCCCCGACTGGGAAATCGCTCACATACAACACGCACCAGATAATATTTCTCTTTATTAATCTCGTAAATGTTCGTTACCAAGAAAATCCATTAACGGGACATTAGGGACTGTCCCAATTAGAACAGAGAGGAGTTGACCTGGATACTCATTCTACTGGTTTTATCTCCCTGTGGAGTACAGGCTTTCAACTAACTCACGCCAAACGCTTTGCAGATGTGCTCATAAATTATTTGGGGTTTGTGTGAAGTTTTCAAGAGGATAAGGTAATATTCCTCACTCCCAAATCTCATGACAAACCACACACTTAAGACATGTATGTTAGCTTATGGTGTTACTGTTCTGTTTCCCCGGTGGGTCACGTACCAGCTATTTCTATACTGGGTACTGGTGGTCTCTATAATGGATTAGTTTCTATACTATGTATGTGCTGGTTAAAAAGTCTGTAAACTAGGTGTTAGTTAGATCTCTTTACTGGGAACTGTTTAGGCCTCTATACTGGGTACTGGTTAAGTCTTATACCGGGTACTGGTTAGCTGTCTATACCGGGTACTGATTGGGGAGGGGGAAGGTCTCTATACTGGTCTCTAGTTAAGTCTGTATGCTGGGTTCTAGTTACGTCTGAATACTGGATACTGTTTAGGTTAAAGATAAAACAGGGTTCTAGTTAAGTCTCGATACTGGATACTGTTTTGGTTAAAGATAAAACAGGGTTCTAGTTAAGTCTGAATACTGTTTAGGTTAAAGATAAAACAGGGTTCTAGTTAAGTCTCGATACTGGATACTGTTTTGGTTAAAGATAAAACAGGGTTCTAGTTAAGTCTGAATACTGTTTAGGTTAAAGATAAAACAGGGTTCTAGTTAAGTCTGAATACTGGATACTGTTTAGGTTAAAGATAAAACAGAGTTCTAGTTAAGTTTCGATACTGGGTAATAGTCAAGTCTGCATAACGGGTGTTGGGTACACAAATACTGACATAACCAGTACTGGTGAAGCTTCTTTGCTCCCACCGACTAGATGATAATACAGGGATAATGACAAAGGCGTACAGGAAATCACAAGACACATCCCAGTCGTACAACAACACCGACAAACTCTCAGCATTTTAAAAAAAACGACCACAACCACCTGCTACACAGAAGACTTAAATACCCCAAAAGAGAACAGCTGCATGTGAAACGTACGGAGAACGTTGCCCTACAGAAGCATGGATCCAAACACATTCTCATGAATCTGAGACTAAAGTAGCGGAGAACGATGGTGCAGGAGTGTATGAGTTCTGCCCTGGTAAACAAAATTCATTTGCATATGTTCAAGTTCGACAAGAATACCGAATAATAATTATTTAATTAAAAAAAAAAAAAAAAAAAACTACAATGACCATTCCATGAATGTTCGCTGATTTAATTACAGTCACGTTATCAAATACTTCAAATTTTTCAATGAAACTCGTGTTAATCAGCTAATGCATCCATCATTTATTCACTAGATACTAAGTGTGTTCTACGGTTTGTTCCGTAACAACTAAATACGCAACTGAGAAAGTAAAGGAAACTTGTGTAAATCTCTGCATGCTCAAAGATCGGAACACACCAGCACGGCCAAACACAAATGTGCACTTAATCCTGCTTGCTCAACGTCCGGTGTATAATATTCCAACACACACAAAAGGGAATTATCAGGCAAATGGGCAACACGCCTCCCCGTCCTTTTCCATCCGTGCGGGAGAGAGGAGGAGAGGGTTGTACACCGTCACGCTGCAGTAACTCACGGCAAAACACCGGAAAGGCACAAGAGAAAATCCCTGCCACGACTCCTACGACGGATGGTGACGTAAAGGCGTGAAGTGATAGTTTTGGCACATGTTATGTAACAGCGTTAGGGACTCGATATAATGACCCCGTCCTTGGAACGCCCTTAGACTAGATATTTGTGTTGTGTCCACTATAACGGGTTGAGTTTACCTGATTTGTTACCCAGTGCAATGTCTGGAGTCCACTTTACCTGATTTATTGCTCAGTGGAATGTCTGGTGTCCACTTTACCAGGTTGAGTTTACCTGATTTGTTACCCGGTAAAATGTCTGGTGTCCACTTTACCAGGTTGAGTTTACCTGATTTGTTACCCGGTAAAATGTCTGGTGTCCACTTTACCAGGTTGAGTTTACCTGATTTTTTACCCGGTAAAATGTCTGGTGTCCACTTTACCTGATTTGTTACCCAGTGAAATGTCTGGAGTCCACTTTACCTGATTTGATACCCAGTGAAATGTCTGGTGTCCACTTTACCAGGTTGAGTTTATCTGATTTGTTACCCAGTGGAATGTCTGGTTTCCACTTTACCAGGTTGAGTTTATCTGATTTGTTACCCAGTGGAATGTCTGGTTTCTACTTTACCAGGTTGAGTTTATCTGATTTGTTACCCAGTGGAATGTCTGGTTTCCACTTTACCAGGTTGAGTTTACCTGATTTGTTACCCAGTGGAATGTCTGGTTTCCACTTTACCAGGTTGAGTTTACCTGATTTGTTACCCAGTGGAATGTCTGGTTTCCACTTTACCAGGTTGAGTTTACCTGATTTGTTACCCAGTGGAATGTCTGGTTTCCACTTTACCAGGTTGAGTTTATCTGATCTGCTACTCAGAGAAATGACCTGTTTTTCCTTTACTAGTTCAAAGTCCACTTGATTTGTTATCCACATAAATTACTGATTTCCACCTGACCAGGTTAAGTTAACCTAATTAATTACCCAAATAAGTTTAACGTTTCCATCAGATTTGCTTCCCAGACAAATGCATAATTTCCACTTAACACAAGTGAGTTTACCCAAATCTTTTGACTGGTTTGTGTATGTGAGACTATTTCATTACATAAATTACTTGTTCAGGGCTCCTACTATTATTATTAGTCTTCATAAAGGGAATCTGGTAAACCCCAAATACTTAGGGGAAAGGCAAGACAGACGTACAATCAGAATGCTACTATTACCATCGAAATAGTAACTCTGGCTGCTGAAAATTTGGACAAGGCGCTTATAGGAATGCGCCGACTGCTTTGACGTTGGATCTTAACTCAGCTGAACTCATTTACCTTATTAATATTGCAGTGAAATCGCCGAGTTAAGACTGACCTTAGATTCTGATTAAATTTCACATAATAGGCTGTATATGTAATGAACGGCGTGTGCTCCCAAAATAACGCTATTTCTTCCTAGGATTATCCAGTCAGAGTCAAACAATGCCTGTCCATCTTGATTTGTCATCTCTACAAATATGCTGTGGAAAAGGTTTCTCTCAATGTCGGGCCTCGGGGTATTAAATCGACTTTCTGCCTTCCAGCTCTGCCAATCTCCGGGTATCCCCGATATCCGATTATCAAACAGATTGGCATCTCTAATCAGGGACGCATGAAACTGGGCGCAAAACGAAAGAACGAACTTTATTTTCAAAGGGTCACAAATTGGGCATGCCGGCCCGTCTTACATTCGGCCCTTCCAAACACCCATCTTTCACACAGCAGTTGTAGTTTATCGATAAAGCATGTTATGTTCCACGTGCTGTAGTTTGTCTCTTCCAATACTGTAGAATTAACTGTCCAAGAATTAGAATCCTACATGAGCAAAACCCGGTAAGCCCCGTTTAACATAAATTTTATAAACATATATACATATATGCTGACAACCAGTTCTTGGTCTACCCTGAAGAAGATAGACTGCAGGACCACATCAACAGGTTAAACTCAGCATGCAGTAAATACAACATGAAGATCAATGCAAACAAAACTGAAACAACGCAAGTTAGTGCCCCACTACACATACAGCTGAATGGTTCTGCTCTGAATCAAGTTAGGAAGTTTAAATATCTAGAAAGTATGGTCAAAGAAGATGGTAGAAATGACAGAGAAATAAAAACCAGATGTCAGAAAGCAAGTGCACTTATATACCAATTGTCAGCAATTTTAAGACATCCAAGCATAACTATGAGTGCAAAGAGACAGATTATTAATAGCATATTCATTCCAACATTAAGCTACCAGTGCCAAACATGGACACTGTATAAAACCTATTCACGCAAAAATCACCACCTGCGAGATGAGGTGCCTGAGAAAAGCAGCCAACCTAACCATCCGAGATCGTGTGAATAATGAAACTATCAGGCAAATTGTGGGAACGACACCTTGTACTAGATTCATCGAGAAATACCATCACAAGCACTACATCTCAGAATATCAGCTACAGTAGCAAGAGGACGGCCAAGGAAAAATAGATCGACAACATTAAAAACACTCTACGCCTTCACGGCATAACAATAGTCAATAGCAGACAACGTGCACTGGATCGCAAATTATCACGTCGCTTAACGGCAGAAGTGGTTTATGATGATTATATATATATATATATATTTACTGGGCCTATGACGGTTATAACCTAACCTGTAGCCCGCATACAGTAGGGACGTAGATCCGCACAAAAGAACTGTTGGGGAAGCAGGGGTGAGGGTAAATTTGTGACAGAGCTTTGCTGCATCCGCAACCATGTACTGAAGTTCTCATTTAAACTTTTATGTATATACATGTCATATTATTTAAAACACACACACACACACACACACACACACACATATATATATATATATATATATATATATATATATATATATATATATATATATATATATATATATATATATATATATATATACACACATATACACACACACACACTTTTCTTCTTCTTCTTCTTGTTTACCGGCTGTGAATTCCGGCGGTAAGTCGCAGTTGTTCGTCCAAAATGGACTTTTGGCTTTTACCTTGACCTGAGTTTTGCGTGTACATCTGTTTTACTGGCTTATTTGTTCGCAGTTCTCGTTCCCCGCCTTCCGGCAGATGTACTACAACTTCGGGGGAAGACGTCAAGCCTATTTCTAGGTTGACTGTGGCCATTGTTTTGTGTGAGTCGAGATGTTGCCTCATTTATGTGGTGTCCTCTTTGACCATTAACAGGTGTGGCCCCCGGAATGTCGTCCTTAAGGCAGCTCTATGTAGAATTGTCAGCCCTCAAGGAAAGGCAGGGGCAGATCATGGGCATTCCCCGCCATCCAAGGAGGCTTCCATAAATGCAGAGCCGACACATGATGCTCTGGTTCTGGGCTCACCCAAGGAATCGTCACGTCCTGCCCATGACTGCTTAACCTCACAACCGTGTATTGAGCTTCACGCGCTACAAGGCTGCGCTCTCCGGAGATCAGCGGGGAGCAGCCCGCAGGTCTAGGACGTTTGTGGCCACACAAATAGGTACATTCTTTTTCATCTTACGTTAGACACCTTTAACGTTGTTTCAGCTGTGCCCTTAGCACGACAGAATGGGAAAGCAAAATGCGTCAGGCGTGGCTTCACCTGTTTGGTCCCAACACTCAGGCGAGTTGGACCAGTGGATACGGACATTCGGACATTTTCCTAATTGGTACGAATTATGATCGTCGGACTCTGAGCTTGCATGTGTGCCGTGGGGTATAACTTTGTCGGACATTATTTCCAAGCCAGCATATGAAAAGTTGCTGCCGTGGTGTACCTCAGCGCGGTGACGACGACGCTGAGGATTGACAGAGGATGTACGTAGGTAGGATCTTGCTGCGAGAAGTCACCCACAAGAGATGTTACTCGTCTTGGCTGCGGGTAAATCTCTCGGTCAGGGTTGAGTCTCAGCAGCACAGTTTTCCATTCGCTCCCGAATTTTAACCAAGAGTTGTCATTTGATGGTACATTTAGCAAGCAATCCTTGAGTTTTGTTAGGCTTTTCACCCATGCGTTTGGGGGCAGGCTGGTGAGAGCCAGAAGGGGCACTACACCTCTAGGGGCCGCCAGCTCCGAGATCCCCTGCCAACTCTGTTAATGCTCATTTGAGACGTTATCCGTGGCGCACGTGAAGGACTGGCGTCCGAGTGGGGTACGGAGTATCTCCATATACACCTCACATCAGAATTAACTTTGCCTCATGCCTGTGACCGAAATCACCGCGCCACACACACACACACACACACACACACACACACACACACACACATATATATATATATATATATATATATATATATATATATGTATATATAAGCCAATTAGGACAGTGGCAAAATTATTTTATTACTACACACTTAAACAAGGTGTATGTGTCAAAATTATTTTATTACTATCCATTTAAACAAGGTGTATTCCCTTTGAGGTCTCTGACACCCCCCCCCCCCCCCACAAATCCTTGTTATGGATAACACAATTGGGAGGGGGAGGACCGCAGGCCCCAAACTAAACAATGTTTCTTTGTGATGGCTCTCCTGTCCCTAATCCGAGAGAAAGCCTTACATTATTTAGGATTCGATAGATCTTTGAGTGTCAAGTAGTCGCCAGCGTTTCACTAGAAAATAACAGTTACCACCGTAGAGTTTATTTACCGCTGATAAAATATGTTCGAAGATGTGTATTCTCCGAGACATTCCCACAAGCGTTCCGTACAAATCTTCAGCAGCAGCCGGAGCAGTTCCAATGCCCACTGTGGGAGCAACAGTCCGATTTATACGTCCCTCTTGTGTTTATTCTGAGAGCCACCCTGGTGTAGCGGCTAGATACTCGCCCGCGGATCCGAAGGTCTTGTGTTCAGGTCCAATCAGAGCCGGACTTTTTTTTCTTTAAAAAATGACCCTGGCTCCTAGATCAACCCAGCCTTAAATGGGCACCAGGTAAAGTCCTGGAAAGTAAAGGCGGCCCGCGTGATGTTGACATCACCTACCGAGTGCCGATTGGTCTATAGGAAACAGGTCTAGCTCTTACAGGCCTGAAGGAGTGGAAACGAGTCCTCGTCTGACTACTGAGTCTGGAAAACAAATTCGACAGACATGGAGACGGGACGCTCGCCGCGGATCGGAAGGTCGTGGGTTCGCTCCCTGGCGGAGGCGGACATTTTTCAAAAAATAACCTTGGCTCCCAGGTCGACCCAGCCTTGAGTGGGTCCCGGGTGCAGTCCCGGGAAGTAAAGGCGACCGGTGTGATGCTGACCACATCACCCATCTTGTGCCGATATTTCTATAAAAATATAGGCCAAGCCATATATGCCTTATACGCCTAAAGGAACAAACACTGCTCTTTGGTCACATCATGAGAAGAGAGATATTGGAGAATATTGTGACAACTGGAAAGATCAGTGGAAAAGGGGCTAGAGGCAGACCAAGAGAGATGATGCTGGATGGGCTGAAACGATGGCATGGAGGAATATCATCAAGAGAACTGTTCCGGGCAACCAGGGATCGTGATCTGTGGAGACGAATGAGCGCCTACGCCAGTTGGCAGGGCACATGATGATGATGATGATGATGATGCCTAAAGGAGTGGAAAAGGGTCTTTCATCTTTACTTTATTTACGGAGACGGGATATTAAAGGCATTCCAAAAACCATCCCTAGAATAAGTTAGCCCTTTGTAATTTTAGTTTCAGTCACGAACTTTGAAATGCAATCCTTTTTGCTATTTTAATATATAAAAAAAAATTATAAAACTAGTTTTTCAGTGTGACTGTTACAAAGTACTAAGTGCGTGGCAACCCGAAAACGAGAGGCATTCGCAGGTCTGTCTTAGCTGAGTTAGACAATACGACGACAGGCATATAATGTACGGGCGCTTATTTGCAGTTTCAAGCCCTGCTTTTAGCGTATACCGATTTATTTCAACAACAAAAATTGTTAGAGTGGGAATCAATACTTATTTTCATACTAGGGTTGACCAGCTTTGTGGACATCATCATCATCATGTAGCAGGTCCTTTGCAGAAGGTCGCTCTCATCACAGACTGCCTGAAAGAAATTCGGTCCCTCGCCAGTTCTCCCGCCTCATGCACTTTCACACTCAAGGAGTCCCTAATATCCTGTTACCATCTTCGTATCAGTCGGCCCCTGCCCCTCCTTCCTGGCACCATGCCTTCTGCTATAATTTTTTTTTCAAATCCGTCGTGGCGCTTGATATGACCAAAATATTTCAGTTTTCGAGAAAGGATGCTGTTTATGAGGCAATCTTCCTTGATGTTCAGATCTTTTAAGATGTCAATATTTCTCATCTTCTTTGTCCAAGATATTCTGAGAATCTTTCCACCATGATGAGTTTCTTGGGATAGCAATGTGGTAGTTTCCCGTTGCTTTCCACATGCACATGGCTTTAGACTATGTTCTCAGCCTTCAGCAACCTTTTCGATTGTTAGGGCAAGTGAGTGCCCTGATCTGTGATGCTCCTGCTAATAGCAGAGGGCACCCCAGAGGTGTCCCCTAATCACGGCGGATACTCGGTCCCAATAGCTGCGTTGGCCACACCGCAGTGTGTTTACCGTCCTCTACCGCGTGGAAGTGCAGTAGTTGTTTTCCCTTCACTGAGTCTTGAGACCAGAATGGCATTTCCCAAATCTCTCCAGTACTTTCAGAAGACCTTTGTGGACAAACAAAGAAAAAAATAAGACGGCTAGTTCTGCTACTATATCAGAGAGTCAAACAACGGGAGGAGCTCCGTAAGGCCAAAACAAAGGAATTCCATCTAATTCCACAACCGGAATGCAGCAGTGATAATCTGAGATAAGAGTGGCTATAAGGCGCAACCTACCAAAATACACACGTGGCGCCGCCGTCAAGCATCGAGCTCGCGTAGTTTGTGTAGCTAAAAAATGTATTAAAGAAGAAGAGATGAGAATATGAGGACATACCAGAAGTGCAACAATGACAATATGCACATAACAGAACAGTTGATAAAAAAAAATGTTTTTAAATAATCAAGTTCGTTGTGTATCCTTTACAGGACGTTGCAGAACCAACTCCAGTATTTTTTTTTTTTTTTGGCAGCTGTGATTTTTCTAGGCAAATTGTACGCCACTAATTTGTACTAAACGGTCAGCTCTCGGTACCACTGTCGAAACCAGACAAGACAAATTTTGTCCGCAGCTGGGATCGAACACAGCACCCTGGCATCACGAAGCGTGTTCACAACGCCTAAGCCACAGACGCCAACTAAAAATAAACACATATAATAAATGATCCAAGAAGTAATGTAACTCCAGCCCACATCGAGAAAGTAACATGCAAAGCAACAGTACAGGTTCATAGCAACAGTACAGGTTCATGAACAAGCGACTGGGACCAACCTGTCCTAATGAGAACTTTACATTTAGTACTGTGACGTTTATCAGATAGCCAGCGCTGGTCGCGTCGAGTAACAGAATCCTCCCTAGACGCTCATTAGGCTACAAACCTAGGCGGGCATGGCTTTATGAGCAGATATCTGACATATAATTACAGTTATCAACTGATACACGCCACACGTAACTTTAGTCAATGATACCGCATCGCTGATTACTGAGTTCCATAAAACATCACCGGGAGAGAAGTCACTAAGTAATACACGTAGACATTTATCCAACCTCACTTCAAAACTAAATAATGGCTGACATCCTGAAATGTGAATGTTAAAGTAAGAACTGGTGTCCAGCTGAGGGTGAAACTGAGGTGGGGGGGGGGGGGGGGCGAACTGACATTTAAGTAAGGAATTATATCAAGCCCAAAATCAGCCAGTAGTGGAACCTACACACAGTGCTTGTGTGAAACCTTAAAAACAATGCTAGAATAGGAGTCTACAAGCAATGTGCATATATAACCATACAGTGCTAGTATATGAGATTACAGACAATGCTACAGTGCTACCATAGGAGTCTTCAAATAGTGATCATACAGAACCTTACAGTGCTAGTATAGGGGTCTACGGACCCTTTCTGTACCAGTACAGGAGTCTACAAACAGTGCTGATACATAATCTTACAGTGCTGGTATATGAGTCTACAAACAGTGCTCACACGGAACCTTACAGTTAAAGTATAGGAGTCTACAAACAGTTCTCATACAGAACCTTACAAACACTGCTAGTATAGCAGATTATAAACAGTGCTGATACAGAACCTTACAGTGCTTGTGTAGGGGTCTACAAACAGTGCTCATACAGAACCCTACAAACAGTGATAGTATAGAAGCCTACTACAAACAGTGCTCATACACAACTTTACAAACAGTTCTAGTATAGGATATTACAAATAGTGCTCATGCAGGCACTTATAAAGTTCCAGTATAGAAGCTACAAACAGTACTCGAAGATGAATTACAAACAGTGCTCATATAGAACGTTACTTCAGTGTAGCAACCTACAATCAGTACCGGCATAAGAATATGCAAAAAGTATTATCACAGTAGCCTAAAGCCAACAAACCAATGCCCGAGTCGTTGTCGCCATTCCTTCTAGACCCCCACAGCCGGCGTTCTCACGGTTGAAGAAATCAGCTCAAAGCAGTGGGTCGTTAGAGTACCCAGAGGTTATCTCCCGGGGCCGGCTTAAACATTCTACCAGCCCGGCCTGCTCACTATCTCCTAACTAGGCTGACATAAAACGTGTCTATGGGTCTAGTGTGTGAGCCATAAATCTCCCGGTTCACCCTCACGTCCACACTGGCGAAACGATTAGTAAAACCGCGCGTCTTGCGGTAGCACCGCAGTAGGTCGCAACGTTCTGCGCTTTCTCAATCACACACTGGCTCAGAGCTATTTAAGTGAAGGCCCGAGAGTGAAATCCGGTTATAGCATATCCAGTTTCGTCCTTTTCAGGACGAAATTTTTTGTCATTTAAAGCCCTACTCTGGCTTTTGCCAGGGGCCGCAATATAGGCAGGCCATAAATATGGCCAAATGTCTGAACGCGGTTTCTGGGACCTCTCCACTGTGATCCTCATCCGCATGGTGGCACTTTGTGTCATCGGGTGTTTATCGCTTGTGTGATGTCCTGGTGGGGTAGAAAGTCAGTCAGTCAGTGAAATCCGGTGCGAAGAGGCCTAACAAGTGGCCCGAGGATGACTGCTAAAATGGTTGAAATAAAATTATAGAAAATGTTATGTTTCTGTACTGGAGCTCAGACCTCTGGCACGTGACAATTACAATTTTCCACGTTATCGCCCCTGAGCAAACTTAGCTGACTAGTCCTGTACCACAGTAATGGGGTTAGTTCGACGTTAGTTCCCCAGAGTAGGTCACTTTTCATTTACAAGTTTCTAATGCTTGTCGACTTTCCTGGAGGTTACGGGTTTGTCCCGCTCTTTTGTTTGGTTTCTGCGATGTCGTGAATTTACGTTTTCATTACGAGAAAGAGAATGCATGTAACATAGGTTGCAGCACTCTCTAGAAGGGTTGTGTTGGACAGTTTATCCGTGTTTTTGGAGTGTTAAAAGCGCTGGCGTGCCGAAATATACAACATGCGATATCAACGGCATTGTAGAACAAACCCGTAACCGTGTGCGAGGGTTACGTGGCCCAGGAATAAGAAGTGAGCTAGTGTGTGTATGAGCGGGGTCTGGCGAGACTAACGTCGAACTAACCTAGTAATGGAATTGTCTGTGGCGAAGTCGTCTGCCTTGTGCACCGAGGTATCCGCGGTACTCTAATGGCTACACATTCGCCTGCCAGTCTGAATGTTAAGGGTTCAAATGCGCATCCAGGTGAATCCCCTCCTCCCACCCCACCCCCCGCATCCCCTTTTTTCCAGCTGGCTTCTAGGTCGACCTAACGATGAACAGTCTGCATATACAAGTGAGCCAGATGTGTAAAATGGATGTGCACGCAAAACTCAAGTTCTGGAACAAGACAGGTCCAGGAGTGGACAAACAACCAGAACTTTCCGCCGACGTTTACATCCAGTAAATGTTAAGGAAAGGATGAAACCCATTTTTTTTCCAACCTTAATCGTTACTTTAAGCTTCTTCTTAGTAATGGTGTTGCAATTTTTACGCCACACCCAACAAACTCATATGTTTTAGTAGCAGACATTTAGGACAGGATGGCAGAAAACTGCTACATCCCACAAACTCATATGTTTAAGTAAGTAGTAGAAACTTAGGACAGGATGGCAGAAAACTTCTTGGGTCAGATATAATTGAAATTGTGTCTGTTTATTATTATTATCATTATTGTTATCATTATTATTAAGTTTTTCCATCCAAATGTGCACCCTGAGGGCTAACACCCCAGGAACGAGAATCAAACAGCGATAAATCCCGGAATCCCCATTCAACTGTCAAACCTGACAGCACAGTATTATTAGGGCTCCATAAACGGTTAAGTAGTAACCTGTAGTCCAATGTGGGTGGGGTGTTATGCTCATTTCGCACAGGAAGGTGTATCTATTATATGTTCCTATCCATCTCAGCCCGTTTAAAAACTGGGGAATGTCTCGCACGGGTTTATTTTCTCTGCTACATGTAACTCGTGCAGTAATCAACATGTATGCCCAAATGTCCATATCTTGTCTCGGGTCGTGGGGGACAGGGCCTTGGGCTCATGCTCTCTTTTCAGCTGCCTTGCCCCAAAACGGGTAAGGAAGGGGACTATGCCCCGCCCCCTTCCCTACAACTGAATACAGTTTACAAAACTTCTGGTTCTGGAACGGCAGTACGAGATTCGCATTGTGGAAGAGACTGCAGCCTGAACATGTAATCCCACAAAGACAACAGTGGCACAGTATATATATATATATATATATATATATATATATATATATATATATATATATATATATATATATATATATATATATACTGTAACGGTGACATTTTAATCCTCGGTCAGCATAAATTTAGTATAACACGGACTCTTTTATCGGTCTTTCAAGTTTGTGTTAACGTGGGCTTATTGTATATATGTGTGTGTGTACTTAATTAGGACTTATGTCCCTTGAGCACCCCCCCCCCCCCTCTCTTCCCCTCCCCGGACAATTTGTAAGAAGAAAAAGCCTTTCACCCTTTTTCTCCCATGTTGTGTGTTGTGTGGACGCCTCAATTTGGGATCCCCTTCAATTCTCTGCCTAAGTCTGTTTGACGTTTCACATTCTGACCTCCTTTATTATTGATATTCCTGGCTCAATAATATTTCCAGACTATGCGCAAATCCAGGATTACGTTTTTATTTCAGGCTAGGAAAGAAAACTGATGGAAGAAAAAAGGTGGGGGAGGAAAAGGGGGGGGGGGGTTCTCTTACGGATCACCGTTACTTTTCAAAATATCGCATGCGATGTCATAAGTATGATAGAACGGCTGAGATAAATTACACACAAAAAATTGCACATTTCTGTCTGCAGGTAGGACGAGGCCGCTAAACAGATGGAATGGTTCCAAAAGTACACGACAGGTTGGTAAACTTCCAGATCGTTTAAGGACGGAATGTAATGAACCCGCCACAAGTTGCTTTCATTAGAGACTTTCGCGCGGAGTTGTAAAGCCCGACTCCACCTGAAGGTCTTGGGTTCAAATCCGCATCCAGCCTTTTTCGTTTCTTGAAAAAATACCGTGGCTCCCAGATCGATCAGGACTTATAACAGGTATCATGTAAAGTCTTGGGAAGTAAAAACTGCGGGCGTGGTGATCACGCTACCCCTGGAGCCCCTACTGGTCTATACAAATATGATTCTAGCATTAAGCCTCATGCGTCGTCGGGGGGGGGGGGGGGGGGGGGGGGGGGGGGGGTGGGGGGGAGAGACCTTTACTTACTGATGAACAGCGAAGGAAGAGGAGAGGGGGGCATGGCAGAAACACAGAAAACACATTTGTGGAAGAAAAATTTTATGCCTCCGCGGCAGACACAGCTCATGTTGCTGATGATGATGCTGCTAAAGAGGGGCATCTGTCTATCATGTAAGCCAGTGTTTCTCCCTGAAGTTTCTCAGTCGGGGCGCCTTTTTTCAATAAAAAAAATTTTCCACGGTGCCCCAGCCTCAGCAAAAGTATGACTATTCGTATGTAAGAGGAAAAAAAATCGTGTATCCTCGGAATATTTCGCGGCGCTACTGTGAAGAGGTCGCGGCTCACCGAAGCGCCGCGGCGCACAGTTTGGGAATCACTGATATAAGTTCGAAACCTACGCTACGGACAAAATCAAAACATTCTACATGTGAAAATTATTTAAGGGGGGGGGGGCGGGTAGGGGGAATTGGGATATGACATACGTAAGTAATTAATATGAAACCGCTCTTCAATTCTGTCTGCATCGCCTCACTGCATAAATAATGCCCGACATGATGCAGCTATCAGTGCCCGCGGCTGGATGCATCCGCGATTTATTTGTAGGCTCCCTTATAATTTGCATATGTCTGCCTCCGCCGTTGTAGCAAATTTCAGCGTCTTGACAGCTTCATCTCTTGGGGGTCTGGAATTTGCTGGTCTCAACAGTTGTGTTCAAAATGATGTCACGGAATGGCCTAGGCGCGTTTCCCCGTATGAGCTTCAAGGCCCCGTCTGGAGGAGGAAAAGAACAGATCCACTGCTCCCTTCCCGCTCTCCTAACATGTCGTAAAAGGTGACTAATGGGAGGTTTGTTGAAATCGGAAGTGTAGGACCGAAAGATGCAGATATCGCAGACTAGTTGTAAACATACCACAACGTGTCATATGTCTTTTTTTAAGGGTAAAGGCAGCAGCAGCAGCAGAAGAAAAAGAAGAAGAAGAAGAAGAAGAAGAAGAAGAAGAAGAAGAAGAAGAAGAAGAAGAAGAAGAAGAAGAAGAAGAAGAAGAAGAAGAAAAAAGAAGAAGAAAAAGAAGAAGAAAGAAGAAGAAGAAGAAGAAGAAGAAGAAGAAGAAGAAGAAGAAGAAGAAGAAGAAGAAGAAGAAGAAGAAGAAGAAGAAGAAGAAGAAGAAGAAGAAGAAAAAGAAGAAGAAAAAGAAGAAGAAAAAGAAGAAGAAAAGAAGAAGAAGAAGAAGAAGAAGAAGAAGAAGAAGAAGAAGAAGAAGAAGAAGAAGAAGAAGAAGAAGAAGAAGAAGAAGAAGAAGAAGAAGAAAAAGAAGAAGAAGAAGAAGAAAAAGAAGAAGAAAAAGAAGAAAAAGAAAAAGAAGAAGAAGAAGAAGAAGAAGAAGAAGAAGAAGAAGAAGAAGAAGAAGAAGAAGAAGAAGAAGAAGAAGAAGAAGAAGAAGAAGAAAAAGAAGAAGAAGAAGAAGAAGAAGAAGAAGAAGAAGAAGAAGAAGAAGAAGAAGAAGAAGAAGAAGAAGAAGAAGAAGAAGAAGAAGAAGAAGAAGAAGAAGAAGAAGAAGAAGAAGAAAAAAGAAGAAAGAAAAAGAAGAAGAAGAAAGAAGAAGAAGAAGAAGAAGAAGAAGAAGAAGAAGAAGAAGAAGAAGAAGAAGAAGAAGAAGAAGAAGAAGAAGAAGAAGAAGAAGAAGAAGAAGAAGAAGAAGAAGAAGAAGAAGAAGAAGAAGAAGAAACTACCATTATAGCAATAACTGGGGCAGTGGATCAAAAAATATCTCAACAACACAGGCAGAAACAGCGTTAATCAGATGTTGTGTGCAATGGTAAATCACTGTGCAGACGATCAGAAATGGCAGCATCCAAGTGAGCTGTGCCATTGAAATCACAACTATCTTTTCCTCGACGTCTGACATTTCCATCATCTACCCCAGGGGACAAGGGAGGCCTGTTTTGCAACAGTCCTGGCATTGACGTTCAGGAACACAACCAGGACTGTTTAAGATCTCAGCTTCAAACATGATAAACCAATCAGAGAGCTTCTACAGGATCTCATGCTCAAACGTGATAAAACAGAGCTTCTTCAGCGCGCCTCTCAAATGAGTGCCCACAACATCGTACAGACCAGTGTTCCTCGACCGTTTTACACCCGTGGCTCACAACAGGCGAAAGAATTTGTGGACTGACAGCTAACATCATCATCATCATATACCACTTCTGCCGTTAAGCGGCGTGGGGAGGATTAATTTTCGATCCAGTGCCCGCTGGGTGCCACTGGCTATTGTCATGCCGTGAAAGCGTAGTGTCTTTAATGCTGTCGATCCATGATTTTCCGCGGTCGTCCTCTTGCTCTTGTAGCTGATCTGAAATGTCACCGTCTTAACCGTAGGGTGCCCTAACATAAATGTTTTAAGCAGCTGAAAGGGGTTTCCTGGACTAGTACTTGTTTGAATTCTCCTCCCTGAAGTGTAAATCCTAGACTGCAATACTAGAAATGAAAAATTACCTACACTAACCCGTTACATTATTAGGCAAACAATGTTGGCGTCCTACAGCCAGGATGAAAATCACAGTCTCTCCAGCAAAACCACACAAGGCTAAGTAATTAGAATCGCCAGAGCCTGAACTCAGTCTGTACTAAGCAATTCACAAACGTTTGCTGCAACTCGCATGATATACTTTTTTAGCACTTCTCAAGGCTACCGTATGCTCTTAATGCGTGTGTATGCCAGTACAAATGCCGAGACAGCAGTCTCAATCTTTTCACAGGGGACTGTGATGAACATTCTGTGGTTTATATTGTTGTTGGCACAGGAGCGGAGCAACTATAGGGTGACCCGTTTGCTATGAAGCTGAAACTAACATTACCATTACCATGATATACTTTAATGAATTCCTTGTGAGCCATCCAACTGTTACACTAACCGACTCCGCTCCAGTTCCTCATGTTGTGGCTCTCAACCTTTCTAATGCCGCGACCCTTTAATACAGTTCCTCATGTTGTGGCAACCCCCTACCACAAAATTATATTCCTTGCTCATTCATAACTGCAGTAAATATGTGTTTTCCGATAGTCTTAGGCGACCCTTGAGAAAGAGTCGTCCACCCCCCCACCCCCCCCCCCCGAGGGTCGCGACCCACAGGTTGAGAACCGCTGTCTTATATCAACTCCTTCTGTCCCATTTGCGCCGGAACCTGGGTACTCGGACATACTGACCACCCCCCCCCCCCCCGGAGCAAGGTTTTTAGGGGGCCCAAATAATTCTTACGTGGTTTGATCTCCCCACCCCATAAATTTTGCAGAGGGGTAAGCGGTTTCCCCAAACCATGTACATACGTTTTCTTTTCAAGTATTTATTTACACAATTTGTATCATCTCATATATATTATATTTACTTGCCATTCAGCACATAACATGAATGATTATTTTTTACTAGGCACTTAATCAAAGCTTAAACACTTTGAGTCCCGCCCCCTAGAAAATTGTATCAGTGGGGGTGGGGGGGGGGGGTTGTGCGTCTGATAACGTAAGTGAAATAAGTGAACATTTGCCAGTGACAGATATCTTGTTTTTCTCTTCAGTTCTTCGTTTGTGATTTTATTTGGCCAAGAGATTCTCCGTAGACATACTAGCGATACTGCCTAATAAAAAAACATATATATATATATTATTACAATGTCCGTCTATGGCTTTTCCCACCAGAAAAATGTATCTGGCATATATAAACTACAGACAGATTTAGACGTTTTTATGGCATTTATTTAAGGTAATAATGGCTTCTCCTAAATTCAGCTCCCTTTAGTAATAAAAAAAACCTCAAATGAGACAATCATAAGCTAAATCATAAGCTAACAGACGCATTCTGGCAGACAATTGGTCTGCATTCAGGTCCAGAGACCGCAATCCATGAACAAATATATGCGCACAACAGCCATTCAAAGGCACTATCGATTATAACTAAATGAGAAGGGTGATCAGCTACCTCCCTTCCATGCAGACGAAAGAGCTTCACAGGTGACACTGACTGACTGACAGTCGACACCACCAGGACATCACACCGAGCGATAAACACCTGGTGACACAAAGTGCCACCATTCGGATGAGGATCACATAGGGACAGGTCACACACAAAATATCATATTCAACTCATAGGTTGGATTATATTAGGGCCCCCAACAAAAACAAACACCCAAAAAAAAACAAGAAAAAAAATTTGCGGACACTGGGAGGGAGTAATTCGTGCAAACCATAATTTATTGAGACGGCTGACTAGTTTCGCCCACTATGATAGGAATTAAAATGTATATCTCTTGTGATTAGTAGCCGATCAATTGGTTTGATCTCTCCAAACCCTAACCGCGAGATATACCACCCTAAGATCAACAGAAATCTCAATCTGGATGGCAAGCTAACAGGGCAGTCCACAGATTCGCTGCTCAATTTGGAAAGAATTTATAATTAGTGCGTCCTAAATGGCAACACCGCCCAGGTGTGATAGGTAAAGACCATCTCTAATTAAATGCCATTTGTCAATAACTGCTCTCCCTTCTTTGAAACAAAGGCTAAATTGGGGGGAGGGGGGTGCGCTCACATCGGCGATCGGGTCGCCCGCTGGCTCGCCGGTAGACGACGTCATCGCAGGTCGAGACAGTATGTCTGTCTCCTTGGATGGCATCAAAACTGTAGGAGTCCTTCTTAGTGGCATGCGATGCAAAGCCATTTTATTTGGCGCACATAACCTAGTCACAATTATAACCTAAAGCTCCCTCTCTGGAGACGCTGGTTAAACGTGACGATATTTTTTTCCTCAGCAAAACGGCTACCTTGGGAAGGGGAGAGGGGGTGCGAACATTAGTAATATTTTGCACAATTTACTGCTTGACAAATTTCGCTGTTCTCGTCAGGTGCACTACTATAAACAACATACAATGATGCATAAAAATTAATAAGTTTATCTGAAATACAAAATCACGTCAAATTATGCTCTTCATCCGAAGTTCAAAAATATTCAGGTGATCACCATAGTAACTTCAAATTCAAAAGATCATTTGATAGACATAAGGTTACCATAATAATATCGTGGCTAGACTTGAAATGACAATAGAGGGAAGTACAGAATAACCCGACAATGCTATTTTTTATTTCAGCTTTTAAAATATTGTTAATTTTTATGCTTTATTATATACTGTGTACCCAGTAATAATGTACCCGACGAAATACAGCGAAATATATCAAGCAATATTTTAATTTACAACGAGGAAACACGGCTCTGAATAAAGGTTAGTCTTTGATGTGACAGCAGTTACCATGTGAAAGATGCTTACAAGTACAGGAAATGGGTGATTGGTTCCCTTTTTTTTTACATGGCAGGAATTAAATAGACAAATTGTAGGAACGATACTAGATTCATCGAGAAACTGCAGATCAATTATTTTGGCCACCTCATTTGAATGCAGAAAGATCTAATACCATTACAGGCCTTACATCTCAGAAGATCAGCTTCAAGATCAAGAGGGCGGCCGCGAAAGCTGGACCAACAACATCAAAGACATTCTACGCCTTCATGGCATGACATTAGCCAGTGGCTGCCAGTGTGATCGCAAATTATGCCTCCCATGACGCTCAACGACAGAAGTTGTTAATGATGATGATGAAATGATGGGTATTAACAGCCTCTCATTTACGGATATAAAATACATTCACGTGCCTTAGACATCGCCACAAAATGAGACCGTTGACCAGTAAGTATAATTTTCATCTCCATCCAAATTCACAACTAAGATAGACGTCTTAAAAGCTCGGCGAACATTGAATGCCACAAAAAGCAAAGGAAGCAATGTATTTACATGCCACTGAGGCAAATTAATAGAGCCAGAGGGGATGGGGAAGAGTGGAGAGAAAGTAGTGTGCTGTTGGCTTGACAGCTGTAAAATGACACTTTTAAACCAGCAGAAAAATACATCTCACCCTAAAATCAACAAGCTGTGCGAAATGAGGTTTTGTGCTCACAAAATGCATCAGACTACAAAAACAAGAAAAAGATGAAAGAAAGAAGAAGAAGAAGACACGTATATGCATCAGGTAAGATGTATGCAGTGAGTGTATGCATACTTCCAGAGGACATATACAGTATATAAAAGAAGAATCTATACGAATCAAATAATATATATACAGTGAGCTGTATACAAGTTTCCAGCGGACACGAATATAAACAAAACTCCATGATTTCCACGTGTAGAGGTACAAAGAAGAACTCCGTTGGAGCGCTGAACAATGAGTCAATCCTCAATCAAAGGTCAAGAGTCACTGCTCCCATGCCGCCACCACCGGCTTGTTGACGAATTCGTTCAACGCACAACCAACCGATCGTAGGTTTGGCTAACAAAAAGGTCACAAACTGCACACTATGGATAAACTCACAAATAATGCCAATACCATTTCACTCTATATTAGTATCACTTTTTTTTAATTTGATTTTTACTATGCTGCAGAGGTGTACAATTCTGGATATTACTGCCCGGAGATCAGGGGAAATTACTAGAAGTCCACGTAAAAAAATTCCAGCCTTAAACATGGACTAAGCCTAGGACCTCCAGCACTCGAGGCGGACGCCATGCCTTGAGACCACTCAGCCTCCCAGGGCCCGCCTTCTAGTTCTCTATTCCGTCATATCACGTGCAAATCTTTCCATATTCTGAATGTAATTCAGTCCAGCATCTTTGGTCCCTTTCAACAGCATCTGGGTTAGGGTTTCTCTTGCACATTCTTGGTTCCTTAATCCATTTGTTTCCCATTGCAGTGCCTGTTTGGTGATTCTCTGGCCACTTCTCCCCGTGGTGCGCCCAATGCACTGCCATCTTCTTGTTCTCGTAACTGCTGCTACAAGCAGTTGTCCAGACATAATCTTCCTAATCTTGCCTACATTAACACCGGAAACAGCTATAATAGAACGCAGCTGCAGCAACTCATGACCACAAAGCGGTGATAACCGACGATAAGAAGGCTTACAGAAACAACACAGGCTTGTATTATTCCCCCTGGTGAGACAGGGAACGTATAGAGCACACCTGCACAAGGTACATTTGAGCTGCTGTTATATATCGATGGCGCTCACAGATAAACGGCAAGAACTAGAATGTGTGGGTGTGTGTATATGTATGTATGTATGTATGTATGTATGTATGTATGTATGTATGTATGTATGTATGTATGTATGTATGTATGTATGTATGTATGTATGTATGTATGTATGTATGTATGTATGTATGTATGTATGTATGTATGTATGTATGTATGTGTGTGTGTATGTATGTATGTATATACAAGGCGTGGAGGGAGAAGGGACACTCAACAACCACACCCGTTTATTGAACAGCAGGCGGACTAATAACGTATATAATCATACATATATTCCGTTAATAACAATAAAAATGTTAATGAAAATTGGCTAGGATGAGGGAGATTAAGTTTAAAAGAAAAGCTTCCGTTAATTTATGTGTGGTTATAACAAGAACATTTGCTGACAAAGAAATAAAAATTGTAAAGCACTGTGCATCCCTTTTTTAGGAAAGAATAAACGAAATAATGAGCATAATTTTCTGATTTGCCATTAAAGGGGAATTTGTGTGTAAAAGATTTTTTTTTAATGTATTTCCTAACAGGCATCTTGCATATATACTAAAATATTCAGAGCAACCAGAAAGCAGACCAACCCCCAAAGCTGGACGGATCTCTACAACCGATTTCAGCAGACCTTGAGAAATTGCAAATGTCTGCAGATAAAGCTGAAAGTTGAGCGTCTGAGAAAAAGTATATTAAATGCATACTACAGAAACAATTTTTTTTTCTACCTCTTTCGTTTTAAAAAAACGGCGGTTGATATGTTGTCTTGTGGTTTACAGCCAGGCTGAGAGAAATGGGCCTTTCGATCTAACACTCATTATTTCAGAAAAGTTTTTAATTAATCGTCTTCTATTATTAGCGCCACCCCCCCCCCCAACATACATACAATCCAATAAATGGGTACTCCAAACTACACGGGGAACAATGGTGCTGAAATCTCACGCCATAATTTCTTCACGTGAGCAGGCGTTGTCAGCGAAAAGGATAGTAGGACATAAACGACAGTTAGGGAAGAAGAAGAAGAAGAAGAAGAAGAAGAAGAAGAAGAAGAAGAAGAAGAAGAAGAAGAAGAAGAAAAAGAAGAAGAAGAGGAGGAGGAGGAGCAGAAGAAGAAGAAGAAGAAGAAGAAGAACAGCAGCTTTTATGTCAAACCGCAGAAAAGTGGAGCCAGAATCAAACGGTAGAAAAGTGGAGCGAGAATCAAACAGCGTATGCTGAAGCTTCCAGATGCTTTGCAACTCGGCAATAGTTCAACAAAATTAGAGCCCACTCCTACCCCTCGCTGTGCAAGATTCTGTTACACGATGTATTTATTATTAACATCAGATCAAAAGCGTCTCTCTCGTATCATTACGGGCAGCATCAAAGGAGTAAATACAATTACTAAAGGCACTGAAGGACGTTTAGGGGTTTTCCATTAGCTAAGACCGGCGGACTCCTTTTTTTCAAAAGTCTGCCGCGGCCCCAGTTCAAAACTATCCCACTGAAGAATTTGGAAGCCGTCGTGACCTAACGGTTAGTCGCTCGCCTCAGATCGGAAGGTAGAGGGTTCGGTTCCTGTCGGCACCGGACTTTTTTTTTTTTTTAAATGACCTTGGCTCCCAGGTCGAACCAGCCTTGAGTGGGTACCCGGTAGAGCAACCGGGAAGTAAAGGCGGCTGGTGAAATCTAACTACATCTCCCACCAAGTGCCGTTGTTCTATAAAATATTTAGGTTTAGCCCTATATACCCATTACGCCTGAAAGGTGAGGAAAGGGGTCCTTTATTTACTTTTACTGAAAAACTTGCAATTAAAAAGATCATACCCCCCCCCCCCCCACAGGATTTCATTTTCAGGTTGAGGGATGGGAAGAGGATGAGAGTCAATAATATCACAGACCTCTTAAATTCGTGCCGTGTACACCTGTGAGCCCGCGACCTACCAAATGAGAAACACTGCACCAGACAATATAAAAACCTAAAGCTACAGTGGCCACACTTAAAAAATGTATTTCCCGTCCTTTTAGGATGAAATTTGTTGTTATTTGAAGCCTTACTCTGGCTTTTTCCAGGGGCCGCAATATAGTCTGGCCATAAATATGGCCTTAAGGCTGAACGCGGTTTCTGGGACCTCTCCACTGTGATTCTCACCCACATGTTGGCACATCGTGTCATCTGGTGTTTATCGCTTGTGTGATGTCCTGGTGGGGTAGAAAGTCAGTCAGTCAGTCAGTCAGTGGCCACACTGACAACCAGCCGATTCAGAGGACAAGTGCGTCTCGCTGAAGGAACAAGTGCACTTCGCATTCTCAAGTACTTGAACTACCTCAGCTAAGTTTCACGGTTCATGTGCAAACGACTAGCTCAGGGTTGCCAGATAAAAAAAAACTTCATTTTATGCCAAACCATTACCCAAAATATGCCAGAAAATGCCAAATAAAGTGTAACATTGTATTCACTTCTCATCAAAAGCTCTAGATTGAATTCTTCACTGTCATCCTCACTGGAACTAGTGGAAGATACAGCGTAAACCTTTTTGAATGTAAAATCTTTAAGCATTTTCTTAGATGGGATGAAGTCATCTATAATGATTGCATACTTCTTGTACCGAAAATCATCAATAAGGTCATCCTTAAGTGCAGGCGATATAATATTTTTTATTTGGCATAAACATTTAGTTCTATGCAACTGTATGTGCTCCAGTGTACTCCCTCGGCTATGAGCTCTTATGATTTCACTTAGATGATCATTTGTGCGTATTGCACAATGGCAGGTCATGCCTACCGCAAGTTGCAACTCTGCTTCCTTTAACTTTATCATTACTTTGCCCAGGAGTTAATGTTGTAATAAGCTGTGACTGTTGTTGTTGTTGTTTTTTTTTTGACGAAGTTTTCATCCTGTTTTTCGGATTTTTTATCATTTGATATACTACTAATTCTTGGTGCAACTGTGCACTGACACAGATTGCAATATGCTGCCTCTGATTCGTCTGAAGATCTTTTGAGCCGTGAGTTTGTTTTCTTCCAGTTACTATTATACTTGCAATGTCATAAGATGCTTTCCATTTTTTTTTGGGGGGGAGGGGTGTGGGGAGGAGGGTGGTGGGGGATAGCGTGGCCATTGGTGAAAGTAATACAAACTATCTCAGATAGAACTAGGTCTATATCCTCTGTATATTCTGTCCTCAAGTAGTTTCTGAACAGTCTGAATAACTTGATACTATTGGTGAACATAAATTACAGAGGCTTTATCGAAGTCACGATCCGTTTAGGAAGACAACAAATACAATCAGAAATGGCGCGAATCTCCGTTAGTCCGTACCAGGACATCACAACAAAGTCAAACTGAAATAAAGGAAAAAACCCAAAAATGCCAAAATATGCCAGTTCATTATCTTATGCCAGTTCAATTTCAAATATGCCAGATTTGTGGAATCTGGCATCAAAAATGCCAGTATGGCAACCCTGGACTAGCTAGCGAATGAGATGCCTACACATATGAATGATAGCATAGGTCTCACCGGCGACCCGGGACAGAGTCATCTGTCAGAACATCTCTTTAACAAAGATCGAATACAGGCGCCCGGGCCTACAGCCACATCTGTATATTTAAATGTGTAAGTAAGTAAACAAAATATGTTTCCCCATGTCATCTTCGTCGGCGTCTGTGGCTTAGGCGTTGCGAACGCGCTTCGTAATGCCGAGTTCAATCCCCGCTGCAGGCCATTTGGCAACAGACTACCTTGTGATGGTTTAAAAGAGGTATCAAAAGCCTATATAAATTTGTATTTAAAAAATCAAACCGCCAAAAATGCTGAGGTTGTTTCTGCGACAGGGACGCAAAGGTGATGAACAACACGTGGTCGATTACCAGGACTAGAGCTCATTCTGGTCGAGACCTACTCATACTTCTCAGCCGTCATCTTAGAAACATGTTCTCTACCAAGGGTCTGTGTCTGGCCAACGTAGAAAGGACTCGATTTTTCCTTCGAAGTCGGAGCGCATCTGCCTGAAAGGCGAGGAGCAGTCTGCATACAAGTAAGACTTATCTGTTAAACGGATGTGCAGGCAACAGTTATTTTCCTGAACAAAGCCAAAGTCAACAGGTGAACACACAGAAAAAATAAAACTGGGATATTCCGCCAGTTTAGAGCCTGTGAACGCCAACAAAGAAGTTTCTGCAAGGATAGTACCAATACAGGACGGACAACGACTTGTGAACTACGCACGGACCAACCAACCCGTCCTTTGAAGAACTGTTCGTAACTTTCAAAAGAACCTCTCCCGTTGTTAATTTATATAATAATGTAACAAACAATATAGTGAGATGAGCTGTAAAAGAAAGACGACGAGGAACAAAAAGAAAAGACAGGGTCAGCAATGATAAATGAAAACAATGGCTGGAAGAGTACGGGTAAATGATTAACATTGAACGTCATAGAATCTATTACAATGCCGCAAGATCAAATACCATCACAAGCACTACATCTCAGAAGATCAGCTACAAGAGCAAGAGGACGGCAATAATGGATCGACAACATTAAAGACACTCTACGCCTTCACGGCATGACAATAGCCAGTGGCAGCCAACGTACACTGGATCGCAAATTATTCCTCCCCGCGGCTCTTAACTGCAGAAGTGGTTTCGGATGATGATGTCATAGAATCAAATGGTTTGGTAACCTGGTCAGCGTGAAACAAAATCAGCCAGCAGTTACAGCGAACTACATAAGACCAGCAGGCAACAAGAGTCCGACCAAGAAAGAGTTGGAAGGGCAGGAATATAAGAGACACTACAGAAACGCAATATGACATTTACCACACACTTCGCAACTAGCAAAAGACAGGAAACCTTTTTTTAAAGTATCCAGAAACAATGAGTTGTTATCCCTTTGGCTCGGTACTATGGATATCGCAACCCTTCTGCCGTGATTCCATGATAGATTCCGTAAATCTAGGAGGAATGTGGCTTTTCTGCCTACCCCCGGGCGTAAACCCGGACCACAAGAAGTTCGTCACCCGGTCGCCGCGCAGTCAGGTTTAACCAACTGAGCTAGCGAGCCGGGCAAGACATGAAACTATATATAAATCCTTTTTTTGGCGCTTTACAGCAAAAGCATTAGGACAAACGAAGTAGAGCAACATAGTGCACACATTTTTTGTCTGGCATATTTCGCTGAATCTCGTCATGTGTATTATTACTACACAGCCGACACTACTAAATATTTAATCAAAGAACGCGAATTCCTAAATGAAATGCAAAAGAGACAGTATAATTTGCATATAGTTCACTGGAAATAATTCACACGATGCGCTTTCTTATACGCTGACTTAAACTCCAGTCGGTTACCTAACACATCACACCAAAATACGCCAAGCCATACATACATCGAGCTACGTACTGTTTGTTTCATTATCAAGCTGGATATCACCTACAGTTCTTTATGGGTTGAATTAACTGGTCTTCTTCTCGTTCTCACCGCCTGTAGTTTTCAGCATGCACAACACCATTCCCTACCACACAGGACTGCAAGTTACATCAGGCTGATTTTGGCCCTACGGGTGCCCCAATTTACAACCTCTCCGGAGGTTAAACGAGATATCTGGGATCTGCTCTATTGGCCTGCCATCTAGATATGATTTTGTAATTTCAAAACTCCAGGCATCAGTCCCGAGGGTACAAGCATTACAGCACTGATCCATACGGCTTTGTTTCTACCGGAATGATAAATGACCAGACATGAGATCTCCCTACTGCTAACCAGTTTCATGTCAATTTTCTTTAGTCGCCTCTTACGACATGCATGCTAGCCTTTGATAATACTGTTGGACACTTTAAATATGGCTTTATAAGCTTTAGCTTATCTTAGCTTTCATCGTCTATAAACTCGGCTAGAAAGTTGTGGTTGTTCGTCCACTTATGGACTTTAGTCTTCTTCCATAACGAGTGCTCTGCGTGTACATCCGTTTTACATAACTGGCTTATCTGTATGCTGACCGTTAGATCCATGCCTCTAAGGCAGATGCACTACGACCTTGAAGGAAATACAATTAATTAGTCCACCTGTACAACATGCTAGATAGGGGTCTGAGGGCTTATTCATGTCTCTCCCCCCCCCCCCCAATGGGGCCACAGAACCCACATTGGGAATAAGCTTAAAGTAACACACACAAAAAGGGTACGCAAGCGAGAAGAACTATTATCACCAAACATGTGGCAATGGATGCCAATGACGTCACCGGAAGCGCTAGAAGTTTAAATGAAAACACACTGTAGGCTTCCCCGATCGGGTGAAGAGGGGTTGTATTTATTTTTTGTTTTTATTTTATGCAGTACAGTACATTTATTTTCTTGTAGGAAACCTGAAAACGGGAACAGGAAATATCACAAAACGTCGGTTGGTTTAATTATTCCTCTATTTCTCAATTCCCGCCCCCAGCAGAAGACAAATCACCATTCCAACCTTGGTCCTGAACATTTTCTTCTCCATCGAGTTCATCGGTTGTAAACCTCGGGAGAAAGTTGTGGTTGTTCGACCACCTCTGCACTTCAGTCTTGTTCCGGAACCTGAGTGTACGCGCACAACCGTTTCACACATCAGGCTTATTCGCACGCAGATTGTTGGTTCCTTGCCTCTCATGCACTCCGACTTCGAAGAAAGCTCCCAATTATTCGACATGTGGGTCTATTCTTATTTTCCCAATAAGGGATCCCCGGAACCCACATAGAGCAGGTCTCCCACGTGACACACCAGCGTTCTATTCACTCAGCCGGTCTCTATTCGACTAAAAATCTTGGCTGGAGAATTCGGTTACTGGACAATGCACATACAAAACCGAATGACAACGTAAACTTGGCAAAAGGCCTTCAGTGACCAAAGAATACCGACTAACACAAAGACAAACCTTATCTATACAAATATCTTCTGGTACTCTCACTAGTCTGAACCATCCATGTCGCTGTTCAAGAAATTCCGGACAGCCGCAGGTGATCAACAGAACGGACATCAACCGCTTGGAACAGCTAGTGATTAATTACCACACAAAATTATCTGGCATGCCAGGCCGACAATTTACTCACGGTCTCTTTAAATATTAAAGAACGGGAGGCCAACTTTCATGGAAGTTTATTTTACCAAACACATCTCTTTATTTCTTTTCCCTTTTTTCCCGTTTTAATGAATTCCCGATTGGAGCATAAGGTCTCAGCCAACACATGCCAAATCATCTAATGTTGTTGCCATTTCCTATTTACCTTCGCGTCCTCTTCATAAGTTACTAATCTGTGTTTTTTAATTGAAAGTCGGAGTGCGTCTGTCTGAGAGGCAAGAAACCAACAAAATGCGTACAAATAAGTCAGATGTGTAAAACAGATGTGCACGTTGTGCAACACTCAGGTCCTGGAACAAGACTAAAAGTCCAAATGTGGACAAACAACCAGAATTTCCCACAGCAGTTACAACATGTGAAGAAGAAGAAGAAGAAGAAGACGAAGAAGAAGAAGAAGAAGAAAAAGAAGAAGAAGAAGAAGAAGAAGAATAAGAAGAAGAAGAAGAAGAATGGGTATTAAACATTGGTAAGAATGCAGAAATCGATTGCGGAGCAGAAAAAAAAGAAAGATACGCCGATTAAATCATAATGTATAATGTGGCATAGAGATATTGAGATGGCTGCTGCACTGGAGGACAGGGCATGAATGGGTCGGACCGAGGTGCCAGGATGCCGATACCGACAATACGTTACAAAGTTATACAACTGAGTGCAAGACCAAAGGTCTTGTCTGTTTTTGTTTTGTTTTGTTTTTAAGCACACTCCAGGATAGACGAAAGTGTTCACACACATGCACACTTCAGGGGTTTCATTCTAACCAAAGTCATGTGCATTTGTATCTCAATAAATTCCGGGGCCCTATTACAGGGAAAACAAGAACAGACCCACTGCCTTCCCACAAGCATGTCGTTTGTTTGTTTTAGTATCCAGAAGCCATGAGTTGTTAACCCTTAGGCCCGGTATTATGGATATCACAACCTTGCGGCCTTGATTCCATTGTAAATACCGTAAATCTGGGAGAAAATGTGGCTTTCCTGCCTACCCCCGGGATTGAACCCGGACCACAAGGAGTTCGTCACCCGGTCTCCGCGCAATCCGGTTTAGTCAACTACGCTAGAGAGCCGGGCACAAGCATGTCGTAAAGCCGGCTAACTGTGAGCTTCTTTCGAAGTCGCAGTGCATCTGCCTGAGAGGCAAGGAACAAACATTCCGCATACAAATGAGTCGAATCTGTCAAACGGATGCATACGCAACACTCAGGTTCTGGAACAGGACTGCAGTCCAGAAGTGGACGAACAACCAGAATTTCCCACCAGAGTTTACAACCGGTAAACAAGAAGAGAAAGATCTCAATAAATCTACACAGCGCAGTCAAAATGGAATACCACCAGTTTCTTTAACAGGTCAAGACAATGTACACCGCGCTTGCCTGGCTTGGAATAACCACGAACTACTACTGCATGTAACCACTCAGTAAATAACTAACACAAAGGAGAATGAGCTTGCTTAGAGCACTGTATGCACACCACTGAGTAGGTAAC
Source organism: Candidula unifasciata (assembly GCA_905116865.2). Classification (NCBI taxonomy): domain Eukaryota; kingdom Metazoa; phylum Mollusca; class Gastropoda; order Stylommatophora; family Geomitridae; genus Candidula; species Candidula unifasciata. Next base: position 431,646 of record CAJHNH020000236.1, on the reverse strand, counting down.
CAACACGAGCAACAACCACACGCGCATACTGTTGTTTAATCCAGGATCACTCAGAACAAGTTCACAGCCGTGCAGCAGCAACACACAGAAACCACCGTGTCATACACGCCGACACACACAGGGAATATTTCGCTGTCGCAGCTTATTCATGTTAACTGGTCTATTTCAGCCATCACCACTGAACAACACTACACTGCTGCAAGAGAACAACCAGGTCTCGACTGGCAGGGAGCATTTCTCCTTTACGTTTCGCCACTTCTCCAGCAGATCTTACCCCAGTTACAAAAACAAAACAAAAACTTGCCATCGTTTTACCACAAGCCACCTTATCCACAGGATATTTCCTGCTCAACTGAAGTCTACAAAAGGGGGTTTAGAAGGAGGGAGGGGACGAGAGTCGAATGAGGGCGAGCCAGGCAGCTATGAAATAAATGACTTTTAGACGTTCGGCGCTCAGTGAGGCAGTTTATTTCAACGACTGTCAATATCCTATTGTTTTAGTTCGCATGTATGCTCTTAGCGGGACTATGTATATTAGATAAATAAATCTGGAGATATTAAGTGTATTATTTGAAGGCTGAGTACATTGGATACACCTGACGGTACCTGTTATTTTTACAGCAAGGCTGTGTGTATTAGGCAGATCTAGCGGCTACTTGTTAGATTAAACGGAGACTGAGTAGGTACTTTATTTTTAATTCACCCTAAACAAAGGAAATCCCGGAGTTCCCGGGACAGTCCCATATTCTAAGGGTTCTATGGGTTGGGGGTTAGGGTTAGAGTTAGTCGTTGTCTCTGAGGCCGCCAGGACTGATAAAGATCTTAACCCGGTCCTTTCCCACTATTCCCCCCCCCCCCCCAGGATGACGTCACACGACAGTCGAATATTTTCCAGGGTGGTAAGAGCGGCTCTCTGATACCTTTAACTACCCCATAACATCTAGAACTGGGCCTAACCCCAACCCAGCTCCGTCCCATGAGAGTGTACAGCCTTGGCCTAAAGACTGCATGCAACCTATCTACCACCCCCCCCCCCCCTAAAATATTCGACTGTCTGTTTGGGGGGAGATATTGGGATAGAACCTCTAATCCTATCTCCAAACAATAACACCCCTAGAATATTAGACTTTCGCAGGAACTCCGGAAATTCCTTTGTTTGGAATGAATTTTAAAAAAAAGTACCTCTGAATATACCGGATAAGACAAGTTATAGCAAGGTTGGTGCATTAGAAAAATTTGAGTGTATCTTGAAGGGGGGAAGGGGGGTAAAAAAAGAGGCTAGCAAGTTAAAAAATAATGTGAACATCCAGGAAGTATATTCTCCGGGGATGAGATAACAGATCAAGAAATAGAAACAAGATACCAGCGAGCCAGTGCACTTACATACCAACTGACGTTGCTTTTAGGATATTCAAAGATGTAAATAACAGATTATAACAGCATGTCCATACCAACACTGTGCTACCAGTGCCAGACTGGAACATTATCAAAGGATAACCCATGTCAAACTAACCTCTGTGAAATGAGATGTACGAGGAAAGCCGCCAACTTAACCACACAGACAAAGTTAGAAAGGATCCTACCAGACAGACTGTGGGAACAACGCCATGCACCAAATTATGATGGCAATAAAGACCTACGTCGACAAGAAATGAAAACAGACACTGCTACCAATTCAACAATGAACTGACAAATATTTAGTATTAAAAAATATTTGGGGGGAGGGGGGGTGTATGAGCAGCGCTCAAGGGACCTCAGCCACATATTTCTGCGCCTATGATTAGGGCGTGGTAATGCAAGAGAGAAGAGAAGTGGCTGACCGAAGGGTCAGCCCCTTGTGTTCTTATGCAGCAGGCTTGAGTTCGAATCCTCGGTAAGGCGAATGGCATTTTTTATTTTCTGACTGAAGCAAAAATAAATAATCTAATGTGATATTCGTGGTGACAGAACTAATCATAATCTGTATATTCGTTGTGACGGAACTAATTATAATCTGTATATTCGTGGTGACGGAATTAATCCTAATCTGTATATTCGTGGTGACGGAACTAATCATAATCTGCACAGTTCGTGGCGACAGAACAAGCCATGCAGTCAAGACCACTATGGTTTACATTGCCTTAAAAAAACGGTTTCCAAAAAAAGAGAGCAACGAAGAGGTTTTTATCTGAATGCCGCACGCAGCCTGCACAGACAAGCGGCCATTATATCCTCAACCCTAAGTATCTTTCATAGCCATAACCACCAAACACACATATACACTACAGCGTTTTTTGTTTATACAAACAAAATATTTTAAGACAAAAAACCCGCGGGAATGTAATAAACACACAGACGCCCACTGTAAATAACAGTAATTTTTATTGACTCTACGGTCTCTGTCGGCTCTGAGGCTAAGTCTATGCGAACGCTTCGTAATGCCGGGTTCGATCCCAGCTGCGAGCCATGCGCCTTGCGTTGGTTTCGACAGTGGTATCAAAAAAGCCAACCTCTAGAAAGCAATGGCAAACTACTGGACGTAAATTTGCCTAGAAAAACCACACAACAGCCAGTGGCTGTTGAGGTTGGTTCTGCAACGTCCTGTAAAGAATACGCAACTAACCTACGGTCTCTAGTGTATGCAGTGCCTGGTAAGACCAAGGGGTGGGAAAAGACACGCCCCACGGGGGGATTCAACGGTTAGCGCTCTGATGTTTAAGAGATAACCTACTGTTAGGAAATTATTCCATCCATCAGAGCCATGTGGACAGCAGTGTAGGCCTTGATCAAGACAACGCACGGGGGTTCCAACTACACAGTGACTGGAACAGATCTAACCAGCTACGACAACAACAATGTGAAGAAAGAATCCACCACAACATTATACTGACCCGCGGTTGCGAAGAGAATATTTCAACGATTGTGAAGACAACCAGCACCACAGCAGGGACATTAGCCTATACAGAAGTTGTATAATCGATCCGCTCCCCAGAGTCCTTTTTAGAATCTCTCTTGCCCTTTCTCATTCTCTCGCCATATTTCACAGGTTTAATAATATGAATACATGAAAAGATTTTCCAGCGACATAATCTGTTAGACAAGCATTCATCAACTCGCCCGTAAGCCTGTCTGTCTGTCCGACCACCCACCGTTCCTCCTCCATTACAAGCACTGCGTTGCAAATCACAGGCGTCTAGTCTGTAAGATAACATTCAACGAAGCAAATAAGTACCAAGGAAGAGAGAGAGAGCGAGAGAGAGTGAGAGAGAGAGCGAGAGAGAGCGATAGCGAGAGAGCGATAGCGAGAGACAGCGAGAGAGCGAGAAGGAGCGAGAGAGAGAGAGAGAGAGAGAGAGAGAGAGAGAGAGAGAGAGAGAGAGAGAGAGAGAGAGAGTCACGGAAAGAAGTTTATTCAAATTGTATGAGCAAGGTGAGTAGCTGATCTGGAAATGAGATAACTGGATGTCCCCAATAGAAAACCCAATTCGGGATTCTGGAACGCGAGCTCAACTCTGGGGTTAACAGGGAAATCGGGAGAACATTCCAGTCGATGATTTATTTCTGGAAAGGCTGAACAGCGAATCGCAACTGCCAGGGCGACGGAAAATTGAGAATTAGAAAACAAATTAAATAAAACCTGAAGACAACGATGCGTACAAACAAGCGCGGTGACATGATGACTTTCAGTAAGGGGAAGTAACAACCTGTCGTTACCTTGTTCTTTCCTAATCGGTTCTCTACACTGACCGGTATATATATGTATGGTTACCTACCTTGACTTCTACCATAATTATAACACTTACTCAGCGGAGATGCATGTTTCTATTTATTTCGAAGAATGCACATAATATCAAGGAATAGACAAACTAACGCAACAGTCCTCCTCCAGAAAGACGAAAGTCGTAAAGTGATTAGCCAAACTGGACGTGAGTGAAAGGTCTCTGCATGTTATTAAGGCATGATTTCCGCCTCGAGTGCAAGAGGTCCCGGGTTCAAGCTCCTGTGAAGGCTGGAATTTTTGCACATGGACTTCAAGTAATTCTCCCTGGTCTATGGCTAGTTAGTTCAGACGCCCGTGGGCAAAAAATTTCCTGGCAGTTGTAAATCGAAGAGAATAGACTAAAGGCGCTGCTCGGACAAAATTGGAAGTTAAAATCTACCCAAAGTATGTCAGGATTCTCGTCGGTGCCTCCCCCCCCCCCCCCCCCCCCCCGTACCACTATGCTTACCAGAAAGTTAGTTTTAAAAAAAAAAAGACGGGAGAAAAAAGGTGGGTGTGGGGCCGCAAGTCTACAGTGAATACACAAAAGGGGAGGCGAGACTACAATCATGAAGTCTATTGCATATAATGAGAGAGAGAGAGAGAGAGAGAGAGAGAGAGAGAGAGAGAGAGAGAGAGAGAGAGATATTAATACAAATAATAAATAATAATCTTCTTCTCCTCAAAGTCCATGCCGTGTGGCGTTGGTAGCCATGTCTATCCACAACCTTCCGTCACGCCTACTTGTAATCAACTCTGACATAGATAATTGTCCATGCCATGATCTCAAACCGTCCAGCATCTGTTCTCTCTGTCTCCCTCTGCCTCTCCTCCAACTTTTCTATCGTCACGACGTACTCCAGTTTTCTCCTTTTCATCACATGACCAAAGAATGTAAACTGTTTCTGTGGGCTAATAAAACACATTAGTAAGTGTACATACACCCGAAACCAGACGGATAAAGGATATTGAAGAACGAAGATACAGTCTCGCGGACCTAATCTTATTTCTTTCAAAGCCTTCTGACAGACCTGGAGCTGGGTGGAAACAGGGGAGAAATGTGATGATGTGTGACGGTACGGTGAGCCTGGGGAGAGGGGAAATACCAGCATAATGAATGCAAATGTCATATTTCATGAAATGCACATGGCTGCATGTTATCCGCTAAAGACTAGACGGTTTTAAATCAAGTCATACTAGGAACCAGAAGCGGCGCCATAAAGAAAACATGGGGGGGGGGGCACAAATTCCGGTTATTTATACGATGGTCTCCCCATTTACACACCACCGGTTGTAGGTCAACTCCACTGATAAGTTGATTGGACTAGTCTACCGTGGTCGAGGTTATGGGTGTCACAGTCTGTTATCTTGCATTTACGTTTTTATTTCTGAGAAAGAGACGGCCTGTGACATAGGTTTTGTCACTCTCTAGGGAGGTTGTGTGTTAGACCCAGTATCTAAATGTTTACAAGTGTTAAAAGCTCTGGCATGGTGAATTATACAACACACAGTATAAGCGCGAGTGCGGAATATCCCCGTGACCTTGTGTGAAAGTCGAATCGATCGAGGCCGACCTATCAGCGGTGAAGTGGGCTGTTGTTCGTCCAAACAGAAGCGAGCTAGTGTGTAGCGGTGTGTAAATGGGAATACTGTCGTACAATTTACCCAGATTCCTATACATTTCCATTTTCGGGGGAGGGGTAGAGCCTTGTGTAAGCATAAATAAATATATCTGAAATAATATGTTTTATCAACTTAAACATAACTTTTACAAATATGGTTTTTAAATTGAGGGAGGGGGTAGCCTCTTTAATTCTTTTTCATTACGTTCATCGATTGTAAATTTCACCGGAAAGTGCTGGTTGTTCATCTGCTTCTGGAATTTGGTCTTGTTCTGCAATATGAGTTTTGCGTACAGTTCCATTTAACCGATCTGGCTTATGTGTATACAAACTGTTGATTCTCGCCTCTCAGACAAATGCACAACTTCGAAGAAAAAAAAATCCCTAATCAGTCACCTTTTACGACACGCTTGTAAAGATGGTAGTATTTTTAGTCTTTTCTCTGGGGGTTGGGGGGTGGGGGGGGGGGGTCGCAAAATGGAGCGCAAGGAACTCGCACGGAAAATCCCACTTACAAATTTTACAATATTTGTGTGGTGGAGGCGTGGTGGCTCAATGTTGCTCAAGCCCTACATTCCAGTGCCTCTGCTGTGAGTGGAAAGTTAAGAACGGGAATGATTATGTTTCTTTATTTGTGTGTGAGGCGTATGTCCTGGGCCAATGATCCACACACACAACCCTAAAACTACCCCCCCCCCCCCCCACACACACACACACAAACACACCCCAGGCCAACCCAGCCTAAAACTGGTGCCAGTAAATTTGGTCAATAAAAATATGAGTCTAAGATCAAAAGCCGGATATTCCCTTGTGGGTTCCTGGGCCCCGCTGTGGGGTAAACAAGACCTACTGAATAAATGGGAGCTTCTTTCGAAGTTAGAGTACATTTGCCTGAGAGGCAAGGAACCAACAGTTTGCATGCAAGTGAGTTAGACCTGTGAAACGGACGTGCACGCAAACCACAGTTTCTGGCATAGGGCTAGAGTCCAGAAGTAGGCGAACAACCAGAACTTTCCGCAGGAGTTTGCAGCCGGTGAACGCGAAGAAGACAAAAAGCCGGATGCTCCACTGGCGTCAAATGGGTTATGTACTCACAAACGACTTCTACGTTCTTCCTTAAAGGGCGGTTGTCATGCGGTGTTGCAGTTTGCAGTCAGACCGCGATATCCGTGCCTTTCGACCCAACACAGCCGATTTCAGCAAACTCCTCTTCTATAACATGTCTGTTGGGGAACAGTAGGTGCACACACCCCCCCCCCCCCCACACACACACACACACACACACACACACACACACACACACAAATCAGTCTCAAACCTGCACACGGAAAGTTACCCGCAACATCCAACAAATCCATCTTGTGTAACTTCATTGTCACAACACCCGCATATCTACATACCAATGTAATACCCGCCACAACTATATGCATATTTCTCTGAAACATAAAGACAGACACGCCTAACCGAGGTACATACACCTCGCTATCAGATATCTCAACCCAAAGCTTGCATTACGTTCACAAACTCCCTGCGGTGTCTTGTAAACGTGTCGTTTTGAGACGCTTTCGCGCCTGCCAGTAATATTAAAACTAGGTATTTCTGTTACCTTTACATGAAACAACATCAACAAAACAAGCTAACAACAAACAGGCGTCGCCAGCAGGTGTCCGAGGGCCACGCTCAGTGCGGAGACCATACAAATACATCCGCACGAACTTAGCTGGTAATGGAAGGGGCACGAAGGGAATATAATAATGTCTTCCTTAGGACGACGGGTCGGCGGTTTTTTCTTCTCGTTGGAAAACTCGTTTCTCAAGTTTATCAGAACGAACCGCGCCACCATGAAACTTTTGATTCCAACTATTGTAACAGTCACTTGGTCAAAGTTTAGCTAAGTGAATTATACCGCACCCCCACCCTCCCCTCTTTTTTTTTCTTTAAGTGACGAAAGGCTACTTCAAGCCCTACCCTTTCTTATTTACACTGTATATACCACAGTGTTCTGAGTACAAGACGATATGTTTCCCCAAATTATATGATTGTGGATCGTCTTTACATGGGATGTTGCAATGAAATATATAGATAAATATAGCAGTACTACCACCTGGCAACACGACAAACCCTGGTCTGGCACATCCCCCACCCCAGTGGAATTAAATCGATTATCTCCATGCTATACCTTTATTTATAATGCACGTAGAATCATCACACTGTGGTTAAATGGCTTTTTTCTTTTTAAATTCACTGCTAAACAGAAGTAAAGTTGTCACTACTCAGTTCTTCGCTGACTCTGACATGCTTCAACAGGCAACCATATCAGAAGAAAATTAAATATCGAAACAAAACAAATGCAAAAACATAAATAAAGAAAAGCATTCAAAAGAAAAAAAAAACATTAACCGCATTTCCTCTTCTTAAGAAAACATTACTACACACTGTTATAGAGAATCAATCAATTAATCGGCAGGTACTTTAAAGAAAGTAGCTCTCTTCACGGCCTGAAAATATATCTTTATCTCTTTCTAGTCAATCTTCCAGCCCTGTGTGCTTTTATAGCCAATGCTATCTTAGAGACTGATACCGATAAATCAAAATCTAATACCTGGCAAAATGTATTTACGTCCACAGTATTTTCCTTTAAAAGCAGCCAGTTTACCTTTAAAAAAAAAATCTCCGATAAGCATTAACTGCTCTACTCTATCAATAAAAGTTACTACATATAATAATACTATGATCAAAGAAAGACTCAAAGCTCTGATGCTTTTTAACTGAAAATCTGGCCAGGAGTCTGTCAAATATGAGAGTTCCAAGATGCAAGAAAAGGGCCATTAATTCTTTCAGTTTTAGCCAGCTTTTATAGTTAGTTAATCCGCTCTGTGCCAGTTAATACTTCAACTTTTGCTACATAAATTTTCTACCTAAACCGCGTTTTTCTAGTTAATACTTTAGTCTTTCTTGTCCCACACAGATGTGTTGAGTTTAGTTTATCACAACTGTACCTAATACATGCCCACAAGTTGCTGCAATCTCCCAGGAAGTGAACACATCTTTGTACAGCAACCAGCTGTGTCCATTCAGTGTATTTCATGAGCCTGCCTATGCGTTTCACGAGTTGCTTGTATTTTTTTCTAATCACTCCATTCTGAACTCTGTCAGGACCAGACAACTCGCCATATGTTTACTGGTTTTTCCACAGATAACATAATGTTCTTACTGTCTTCTACACAGATATGCATTATACTAACCCACTGTATCTCAGTTATTACAACAACAAAACTCATTAACACAAAGAAGAACATTCGGTTAACATGAACACAATTTTTGTGACAACAGGTATATACTGTTATTACTAGTCCCTTGATTAACCGATCCACGGGCAAGTGTCGGGCCGCTACATCACAACAGCTATCTTGTGTGTATGTGTGTATATATACGTATGCATGTGGGTGTATGCAGACACATATGTTATACATATGTGTGTGTGTGTGTGTGTGTGTAATTTTACATGTATGTGGGTATATATAGTGCATACCAGCCATTCTCCCCAACAACCTCACTAGGTACTAGAGTACCAGTAAAAGCCACTAGTTTTGGTGCAATAAACATTTCTTAACCAACATAATTGGCACAAAGAAACCAAACCACAATTATAACCAATACTGCTGGCAGAATATTGAATGTGGTCAATTTAATGTTTTGTTTTTCATAAATTTACAGATGCATCAGCAAAAATAATTGTAACATTAACTCGAGTTCCAGCCCTTTGGAATTCATGTCAACAAGGTTTTACTGTAGTTCAACCACTTCCGTCCCACCAGTCTCTGCTGGACTCTCCCAGACCTAAAAACGTATTGTTTTTAAGCTCAGCTCCAAGGAATATAATGGATGAAAGTATTAACTGCTTGTGACCGAAAGAATGAATCCACGAAATTTGGATTTAAACAACTGAAGATTCATTTTGTTGAAAGTTCTCATCTCAGCCCAACTAAGGTCAGTACTATCTCAGACAGAATTTTACAACTGCCATAAGAATCTTCAGCACATACTTCTTCTTCTTCTTCTTGTTCACCGGCTGTGAATTCCGGCGGTAAGTCGCGGTTGTTCGTCCAAATGGACTTTTGGCTTTTACCTTGACCTGAGTTTTGCGTGTACATCCGTTTTACTGTCTTATTTGTTTGCAGTCCTCGTTCCCTGCCTCACCGGCAGATGTACTCCAACTTCGAGGGAATTCAGCACATACAAGGCACAGGTTTTTACACATCTTTTGGGTGCTGTTTCCACAATGGAGGTTGGTTGTAATGTATTCATTGCTGTCTTTAGGAATATTGCATAGCAAGATCCCAAGCTCTTCTACTGTCTGAAAACCATGAAAATGTTTTCTTCTAAACACCCTGCTGCAGATATACAACTCCAGTACCTAAGAATTATGAAGTGTGTTCATTTATTTTCAATTTGAGCTACAGAGCAGATAACCCTCACTGGGTAGTGAACTATTCAGTCCTTAAGTGCTTGGATCTCTTCCTGAGTTTATCCCTCAGTGTGTGGTCACTCGCATAAAATTATCACCTTCTTGCTAGGTTCACCATTTGTAATCTATGGAGCAAATGTATGGTTATTCATCTACATTTGGGCTTTGATCATCTTGCTCCAGGGAATAAACATTTTATGTACACATCCATTTTACAGATCTAAATTACTTGTGTGCAGGTTATTGGTTCCTCATCTCTCAAGCAAACGCACTCTATCCTCGAAGGAAACAACCCTTAATTAGTCACCTTGTACTACATACTTGTTAAGGGGGGCAGGGGGTCTTCTTCCCCAAAATGGGGCCCTGGAACTCACACAGGTACGTAATATCACAAAGACATACCTTTCATCTCCTATGTCCATTCCCTCGAGTTCATTTGTGACATCTTCAATTTCTCTTTTTAGTTCCTGCGATTACGAAAAAAAATCCACTAAAACTTAAAAAGCCCAAATGTGTATGTGCTACAAACACAGTCTGAAACAATTAAATAAAATTATGCAACAACTGCAGTTAGCCAAAAGATCAACCTCACAACACACTAAACCAATCTAAATGGCCTGGATCCTTTCCTCAGTTTATTTCTTAGTGTATGGTGGTACTTACAACCCTGGTTCTGTGTTGTTGTTGTTTTTTTTTGTTTATATACTTTACCGGCTTCCTAAATGAGTGTTCTTGCCTGGCTTCATTCTTTTTGACTTGCTGTTCTTGCAGTCTAGTCAAGATTGCAATTAACAGTTATCACCTGATTTGGAGAACTCCCCCCACTTTTGCTGACTTCTTCTGCAATCGCCCTGAAAAAGATGGCTGGCACACTATGTTGCAGTTTACAGCTGGGCTGCGATATCCATGATTTTTGTGTGTGTCTAACACATCTGATTTCAGCACACCCTTAATTAGTTGCCTTTTATGGGTGCAGCAAGTTCATTCTTTTTTCAACTAACCCGGGTCACTCTGCCTCTCTAACAGCATTCAGTATATCAGCGCAGACCTTTCCTTGTCTGCTGTCCACAACAGTCTTGTCAGTAAGCTTACTGGCTTGAACATTTCCCTCTACAAATGCTTTCAAAAAGTCACAAACCAAGATATAATCTGATTAGGACAGTATAACTGTGTTAGTATGTTAATTTTAGATCTCATCTAGATAGTTAAAGGCCATGTGGATGTGGAAAACAAGAGGAAACTATGATATTATTATCACAAGAGACATGTCATTTAAGCCTAAAAATAAACAAACAGCAAAAGGCGTGGAAAGAAGGGGCAGGGGCCAACCAGCATGAAGATGGGCATAGGAAATAAGTGACACCTTTGGTAGGAATGTGCACAAGGTTGTAGAGCTAGGTAAAGATAGCTTCTTTCAGACAGACTGTGATGAGAATGAAGTTCTGCAAAGGACCTGCTAGATGATGACTTTACATTTTCTAGAATTACAGGATAACAAATATTTCAACTGAGCAATCTCCTAAAGCACGTTTGTAAACTGCTTTTTCATGAGAAAGAGGAAATTGGAGGCACTTCAACAGAAACAGTTATGATGTTTCACTTTCTAGACCATATTTTATGTTAGCAACTGTTTCTCCACAAGAGGAATCAGTCAGCTCTGGCTACAGCATCAGGATAGATACTAGGGCTGTACCGATTAGTGATTTTCACTATTCGGCCGAATACGAATAGCTGGACCAACTATTCGGCCGAATACCAATACGAATAGTATCATCATCATAAACCACTTCTGCCGTTAAGCGGCGTGGGGAGGAATAATTTGCGATCCAGTGCACGCTGGCTGCCACTGGCTATTGTCATGCCGTGAAGGCGTTGAGACGAATAGTGTATTGTGTTTAAATATTTTTTTTTTTAAAACACTCGTAATGACCAATGTACGCTGAACTTTTACTTCACATAAAGTAGCACAGAATAGTCATCTTCTTCTTTAGCATTCTGAGCCCTTGAGGTTTACTGCTGCAGATATCACTCGTCTCCATTCATCTCTCTGGCTGGCCTTCTCTTCACAATTTGTGACACCAGTTGTTTGCAGGTCTAGCTGGACATTATCTCTCAAACTTCTATTTTGTCTGCCTCGTGGTCTACGTCCATTTGTCTCTCAGGTTTATACAGTTTTTACTTCTCTGTCATCTGACATTCTTTCAATATACCCCAACCATTTTAGTCTGTTAGCTCTCATTATGCCAATGATCAATTGTGATTTAAACAGATTATGTGTTTCGTTGTTGCTTCTCACTCTCCATTCCCCACTGTTTGCATCTTTGATGGGTCCAAAGATTTGTCGTAAAACTGTTTTCGAAAACCTGTAATAAGGAAGGCTTCATCTCTTTTATTTCTGCTTCAAGTTTCAGAGCCATATAAAACGACTAGTCTTATCAACGTTTTATATATTTTGATCTTGGTGTTGCGAGAGAGACACTTTGACTTTAGCAGATGTTGAAGGGCATAGTATACTTTATTTTTAGAGTGTATTTCTTCTCTCAGCATGTTGGAACAGTTGAAGTTTGCACCCAAGTACTTATAGGTTCCCGTTCGTTTGATTTCACATAATCGACTTGTATGTGGCCGGAGTTTATATTCTTTCTCTGTCTAGTTTGTATTTGTACAGAAAATTGTAAACATTTCAAAACATTTTATGTTTTGCATCTTTCGGTCAGTATGTGGTAACTAATAACTAGGAATGAAAGAATCCTAAGTATTATAGCAAGTAACTAAACTTGGAAAATGTCACTGACAGCTTAGTTAATGCAGGAAAGCTGCATTAGCTTTTAACAAAACCAATCGTTCCATGTTGTCAGCATTAAGGCAGTGTATGCAGAAGCGGGTGTAAGGTAACTACTATTCGTATTCAGCTCGACCGCAACTATTCGGCTGAATGCTGAATAGTCAATAGGTCCACTATTCGGCCCTGAAGCGAATACGAAGCGAATATTCGGTACAGCCCTAATAGATACACATGCCTGAACAATTAAACTGAAGCCTACATATTTAAATGATGTAAAGGCATTAAAGAACAGAAAAACCCATGGAGAAAAAGGACAAAATAATAAAATCAAGTAAACTCTGAGTCAAGCACGTAAGATTCTATGATACACTGCAACAGGAAAAAAACATGTAAACATATTTATGATAAGAAATGACAACACCGTGTTTGTTCTATCTCTATGTCATATTTTACCACTTGGTGGTGAATTAATGTATGGCAAGCTAGATGTGAGGGCCCTTTGGGAGTGAGTGAAAAGTCAGTGGAACAAACATTTCATTATGGTCTGAGGAAACTGGTGCTGTGAGGAGTTACCTGGGCATCTGACTCACACTCAACACTCAAGGGAAAGGCAAGACGGATATTCATTCCATCAGACGGTAACTGGTACCACCATCTGAACAGAAAATCTTGGTTTGCAGCTGAAGATGGGGAGGGAGCGCTTATGAGTGTCCCAAGTGCTATGATGTGGATTCTTAATTAAACATTTTATGTTATATACACATCATGTTTTGTGTATGTGTGTGCGTGCTTACATGTACACATGCAATTACTTCTAGCCTATACACAAGTCACTACTAAGCTTATACACCTTTGGCATAGAATAATATTAGCTACAAATGTTAACAACCTCCCACACATCAGTAGTATTTGCCATGCTGATCCGTATCATTGATCATGGTTGCAATTTCACATAATCACCAGTTTCAAATTAGACTATGCTTTTGTACTGACTATGTCAACATCAGAAACAGACAATCTACATTCTTTGGTCATGTGATGAGAAGGAGAAAACTGGAGTACATCGTGACGGTATGAAAGTTGGAGGAAAGAGAGGCAGAGGGAGACCGAGAGAACAGTATGACATCATGGCATGGAAGATCATCGGTGTCAGAGTTGATTGAAAGTACACAAGACAGAAGGCTGTGGATAGACATGACTACCAACGCCACACGGCGTGGACTTTTAAGAAGAAGAATGTCAAAAAATCAAACCATCCATGTATGTATCTCATTTGACTTCCCTTTGCTTTTCTCATATAAAATCTGCCAGGTGTCACTAAGCTTGTCTGCTTACTGCCAATGTTTCACATGCATGCGACAATATAAGCTTTATAAAGCAATTTAACACAATGGTGGTATCAAAGAAAAGAATTATTCCTAAATGGGTAATAAAAGTCAATGGTATTATTTTGGGACAAGTACAGAAATTTAAATATCTGGGCACATGGATAACATCAGAAGATAGATGCATAACTGAGATAAGAAACAGAATAGGATAGGCAAAAACTGTTCTAAGGTAGCTCTATCAATTTACATGTTCCAGAATTTTTCTCATGTTCTTGGGAGATGTAGTAGTGCAGGGAGCAGATTGCCTGCCCCTCCGAATGTCTTGGGTTCGAACTGAACCCAAGGCAGATCTGCAGCCTAGAGTGATGTGCAGCACAGTGCACACATCATGTGCCCGATCCACTAATGGCATGATAAGAGTCCTGTACACACTTTCTTCTTGGAGAATATTATCAATTGTTTTCTTACAAGGAAAGTCTACCGTATCACACACATCATCATCATCATCAAGTGTTGTCTCCACAATGAAGGTTGGCTCCGTCTCTTGTCTTGGTTGTGCACACTCTCTCAGACTGCTGTTTGTCCATCTCTTGATTATGTCTTCCCACTTGTATCACTGTCTACCTCCTGCTCTCTTGCCCTTGACCTTTCCCTCCAGTATAGTTTTTTTTTTAAAGTGTTATGTCTTTTAATGTGGCCAATATATTTCAACTGTCGCTTTTTTAATTTCCTTAAGTAATTCTCTTCTCATTCGTAGTCTTTCCAGAACATCTGTATCTGGATGCTTTGTTTCCATGAAATACAACCTTTTCTTCTTTATATCCACATTTCCAGAGACTCAATTTGCTTTTCTAGTTGTTTGTTCACTGTCCAAGTTTCCACACCATATAGCGGGGTTGATCATAATAACATCTGGTGGTTCATATTTTCTCTCTAGATGTCAATAACTTTTGCATCTAGCTGAAACAGTTTTAGCCATTCTTATTCTCTTTTAAGGGGTCACTACACGGCATTTTTTTCCAATTTATGACAAAAATATCACTTTTTCAATGTGTTCGTTTTTGTAAAGTTCGGCATTCGTAGAATAGATGACACACAAAATTTATGTCATTTGTAAACAATTTAGCATTGAAAAGTTAATACTAAAGACACCTCCTCGTGCACTTTTTTAAGATAAAAAAAAGTTTAGAAGTCAGTTTTCTCAATTCTCTGTATTTCAGTTTGCAGTGTGTGTGAAATCCTAAAATCTAAGCTAATATATAAAGAGTAGAAACTTGAAATTGTGTATGCATACTTCGTAAACAATATTATAGGGACTGGTCTATCTAAAAGTAGATTTTAGAAAGTTTTTGTTTTTTAAAATTTGATTATTATCTGATGATGCTAGATTTTTTTGACTTTTTCAATAAACCTACATTTTAAAATTCTACGAAAATAATTTAAAAACATGTTTAAAGTAAATAAACTAGACCTGTACCTGTAAATACTATAAGAGGTCATAAATCCATCAATTATTGTTGCATACCTATATTTGTTTTTACAATTTTAGGATCCTAAGTACATATTGTTTTTGTCACAAGATGGCGGCTATTGCCATGACAACTATGATTTTTTTAACACTTAAAGTATACAAATGTAATAACATGTATCCCTACAAATGACCATTATAAAATAACTGCTCTAACTCTGTAAATAAAAAAATAAATTTTTTTGGTGTAGTGACTCCTTAAATTTCTGTTTTACTTCTGCCATCATCTGTTATTACGTGTCCAAGAAAACAGACAACTTGTTACTTGTTCTATCTCTCTGTTTACAGTGATGTTTGCTGCTGGGTCGCTTTTTTCCACTGTTAATTACCATACTCTGCACTCCACCTGTTATCATGACCCACTAGGTCCTGTAATTACTGTTCACCTTCTGCTAGTAACACTGTGTCATCAGCATATCTCAGACTGTTTATTATTCTTACATTAATATTAAGTCTAGATAATTCCTCAACTTGTCTAAAAATTGTGTCTCTTTATAAGTTGAAAAGGTTTGAGGATAAAACACATCCTTGACATGTACAACAACATCCATGAAATGATGAAGATGTCCTTCATTATCTGCAACCAACACTATCATCTATCCATATCCTCTTCATGTCGCTGTTGACACATAAGGCATTCACAAGTGATCTCCATTGCTGCCGGTCTGCTGCTTTTCTGCCCATGATATCCCATGTCAGTTTACATTTCTTCATTTCCCATTCTATTGTCCTTCTCCAGGTTTCCTTAGGTCATCAATGTCTACTTTTCCCATCTGCTGTCCACCAGAGAGCAGTAGTGTCACAAGGCATTCTGCAAACATGTCCAAGCCTACTCCATCGTCTTACTCTGATAACATTTGCCAGTGATGCACATTCTGTTAACCTCCTCACTCTATTATCTGCCTCTCATATATTGTTAATGTTAAGTCCTCTCCTGGAGATGGCCTGATACAGGGTACATAATGAGGGCGTTAAACAGGGTAGATACTGAGGGCGCTATACAGGTTACATACTGAGGGCGTTATACAGGGTATATACTGAGGGCGTTATACAAGGTACATACTGAGAGTATACAGGGTACATACTGAGGGTGCTATACAGGTTACATACTGAGGGCGTTACACAGGGTATATACTGAGGGCGTTATACAAGGTATATACTGAGGGCGTTATACAAGGTACATACTGAGGGCGTTATACAAGGTACATACTGAGGGCGTTATACAAGGTACATACTGAGGGCGTTATACAAGGTACATACTGAGGGCGTTATACAAGGTACATTGAGAGTATACAGGTTACATACTGAGGGCGTTATACAGGGTACATACTGAGGGCGTTATACAGGGTACATACTGAGGGCGTAACACAGGGTATATACTGAGGGCGCTATACAGGTTACATACGGAGGGCGTTACACAGGGTATATACTGAGGGCGTTATACAAGGTATATACTGAGAGCGTTATACAAGGTACATACTGAGGGCGTTATACAAGGTACATACTGAGGGCGTTATACAAGGTACATACTGAGGGCGTTATACAAGGTACATACTGAGGGCGTTATACAGGTTACATACTGAGGGCGTTATACAAGGTACATACTGAGGGCGTTATACAAGGTGCATACTGAGGGCGTTATACAAGGTACATACTGAGGGCGTTATACAAGGTACATACTGAGGGCGTTATACAGGTTACATACTGAGGGCGTTATACAAGGTACATATTGAGGGCATTATACAAGGTACACACTGAGGGTGTTATACAGGGTACATACTGAGGGCGTTATACAGGGTACATACTGAGGGCGATATACAGGGTACATTCTGAAGGCGTTATACAAGGTACATATTGAGGGCATTATACAGGGTACATACTGAGGGGGCTATACAGGGTACATACTGAGAAGAAATTGGCAGAGACAGGCACTGAAATTGAAAACAAGTGGATTTAAGAATTGAGGACTTCCAAGAGATGAAAAAGACCAAACGTGCTGGACTGTATTCCATCCATGATACTGACAGGATTGTACAGATTGAAGGAATAGCCTGCGAGTCCTATGTGATGTATAATGACAGAACAGGATGATGATGTTATTAAACTTTATGTTTTTATTATAGACAGAAAGAAAGTGTTAAGACATTGCACATTATTGTCAAATACCTCTCTCTTGACTGGTTAATAATGACCTACTTTAGTTTAAATTTTTATGGCTGCATTTAGTTTCCAATATTTTTTTTTTTTAAACAAGCGAGACTACTTCCCTACTAATTTTATCATTTGCACTTTTTTTCTGTGTGGCCAATGTGTCATTAAGTATTTTTGTGGTCAGTGAAGGAAAGAAATGTCTTTGTTTACTTCTACTGCATGCTTCATTGTTCTCAGCAAATATCTATCACTTGCTCTTCCATTGCTTTAGTACCCATGTCTATAAATATGTATTAATTTCTTATTTTTGTCTTGCATCTCTTCAAGGGAGAGGCCAAAGGTGCTGGACTGGATTCCATCCATGATACTTCACAGGAAAGAAGGGGAATGGAACAACATACTGACATCCTTATGTTGATGTTAACAGCACAAAAGGATGATTATTATTAATCTTTTCCAAGCAATACCCAAGCCTCTATAAAACAGCAACAGATACAATACAACCAACCTGTATTTCTAGAAGAAGTTGTTTCTTCTTTTCTTGAATGCTCCGAAGCAACTCCTTTTCTTCCTCTGTCAGATCTAACACAGAAAATACAATAAACAATTTTCAGTCACTAATGAAACATTCTCATAAATATTTTAAACAAATGTATGCTCCTTTTAAAAATAAAGAAAAAAAATTACAGGAACCATGTGGAAAACGCTAACAAGATACAAAGTGAATCTATTAGCATCTCTAGTATAAGGCAATTTTTACTTTATTTTATCTGAAGCAATTTTTATTTGAAACTAGTAACAGTTGGGATGTGACTATTATAATAAGGTATTCATTTCTTCTTTTTCTTCTTTCGTTCGCTTGAAATAGTTTATCTGTATCTGAAATGTTGTCTCTAGTATAAACTTCACTATCTTTTGTAATTGTCGGCTCTGTAGCTAAGTCGATGCGAATGCTTCGTAATGACGGGTTCGATCTCAGCTGCAGGCCATGCGCCTTGCGTTGGTTTCGACAGTGGTATCAAGAAAGCTGACCATCCAGAAAGCAATGGCAAACAACTGGACGTAAATTTGCCTAGAAAAACCAAACAACAGCCAGGGGCTGTTAGGGTTGGTTCTGCAACGTCCTGTAAAGGATACGCAACTAACCTTATCTTTTATAATTCATTTAGCGACCTGTAATGTTTGACTTGCACTGATGTTTCTCTTGGCCACAAGTTTTGCCTTGATATGTTGTATTTGGGACAGTCTTGGAGTACATGATCTGTTGTCTCAGGTGCCAATCCACATGTGCACATTTCTGATTCGCCGATTTTAAATTTTGTGAACATGTGGCTGCGAAGTCGACTGTGCCCTGTTCTGATGCGTAGAAAAATAACTTGCTCTGATCTGTCCATAAAATGGTAATCGTCTCGTGCTGGTTTTGGTTGCTTTCTGATTGATTTGATTATTCTCTTATTTTGCTGATAAAAGACTGGTACGTCAGGCTGTTCTTCATTTGCACTTTCCTTTGCTAGTTTATCAGCTCTTTTATTTCCAGAAACTCCACAGTGGGATGGTATCCACCGTATAGTTACCTTACACTGACTGCCTAGATTGGAGAATAGTGTTCGTATACCAGGTAGTTTTCAAGACTGAAGTGCCTGAAGCACCGTTCTTGCATCTGTCAGAAATACCACGGGTTGTGAAATATGACCTAAATTTAACAGTTTCTCTGGTGCTATTTTTTATGACTTGAACTTCTGCATCATAGTTGTGACAGTACTTTCCTGTAGGTATTTTGGCTGTATATCTGGTACTATTTGGATACTCAATATACACTCTTGCACTTCCATTTCTGCTTGCGTTTTGTGCTGATCCATCCATCAAGTAGAGCGAGGGTGGCTGTTTTAAGTTGCACACTGTTTTGTTTTTCCTTGTTGAATACTCCTTTCACTTCTGACTGGATGTGTATTGGCAACTTATAATCCTCTTTCCAAGGGGTCTGATCTGGAATAGCATTTTAGGGGTTATCAGTTGCAGGTAGATAATTGGTTTACCTGCAGAGTCTGGGGCCTGGTGGATGAAACTGCTTATTTTTGAGTTAGATTATCCTTACAGCACTCTGGACACATCCATAGGCGCTCAGATTCCGCTCAAAACATATTCATCAGCATCGTGCAGTTAATAGTACCAGTCCTATGTTGGTTAACAAGACTTTGTGTGCGTCCAGTGTGCTTCTCATGCTTGGCTGTGCCGATCATTTCTGACCGGCACCAGCACGCTTGCCTTTGTTCTTGTCGCCCGTCGAACGGTTTCCATGAATAAAATTTCAGCACAAGACCCTGATGAAACGCTGATAGGAGACTGGGCACTCGTGCACGAAACTCTGTAACACGGACCAGAAACCCGTTACGCTCTGAAATATTACGTTAAACACATAACTAGTAGCGAAAACACCCTTCGTCCTAACGGATGAAAAAGATGTCCCGCCATTTTGTCTTTTTTTTAGTCGCCCTATTGCTAGATTTTGGAATCTTTCTTACATAGGGTGTTCAGGCATGCTAAGAAATTTTTCTGCTGTATTAGTATCTTAGTGTCTCTTCATTCTGTCAGTGTTTGAGTCCTTGCCATCTTCTCCATCACAGCTAAAGGTGTTGATTTCATCACGCCTGTTATGACTCTGAGCGCTTGATTTTGCACCTTGTCTGATTTTTGTAGTGGGGTTTTTTATGCTGAACTTCATGCAGTAGACCAATGTTCAAGGTGTGGTCGTACATATTGTTGATAAACTTTATTAAGTATTTTCCCATTTGTGCCCCATGTTGTTCCAATTAGTTTTCTTAGGATAGCTTTCTTCCTTCTGGCTTTGGTTACTGCCTTGTTGATGTGTTTTCTCCATGTTAACCTATCATCAAAAGTGACTCCGAGGTATGTTGGCTTCTTATCCTCTCTTAGTGGCATTCTATTTATCTGAATGATGCCTGATTTTTGTTTTGGGGAGAGAGGGAAAAGAGTACACTTGTCTATGTTGATGCTGACACACCATTTATCAGTCCATGAAGCCATTGCATCTATAGATCTTTGAAGCAGTCGAGTGGCCACTCTTGCATATTTATTTGTGCACCATAGTACCAAGTCATCAGCATACATCCCAGCTTTAATACCATGGGGTAGTTCAGCAAATAGGTCGCCGATACAGACCAGAAACAGTGTTGGGGACAAAACACCACCTTGGGGAACACCACAGCGCAGCAAAATTTCTTGCTCTTAAGTCTGTCTATCTGTACTCTGGCTCTTCTGTTAAACAAGTATAATTTCACCCATCTGTACACATTCCCATTCCTAGTTTCTTCATGAGACCTTCTTTCCAGACTTTGTTAAAAACTTTCTTCAAATTTATCAATGCTATAAGCACTAGTTCTGTTCTTGGAATGCATCTTCAATTTCTTGAGAGAGATAAGTTGTCTGGTCTTCTGTAGAGTAGCATCGTCTAAAGCCTGCCTGCTGCAGCATGAAGATGTTTTTACTTTCCATGTACCATTGAAGTCTAAGAATGATGATGTGTTCCATTGTTTTACAGAGACAGCTAGTTAGGCTGATTGGTCTTTAACTGGAGGCATTGGTACTGTCTTTTCTGGTTTTAGTAGAGGTATCATGATTGCTTCTCTCCATATCTGTGGAACTTTGCCACCCCCCCCCCCCCCCCCCCCAACAATTATTAAAAATCTGAAGTAGTTTTGTTTTGGTTGTCGTCTAGGCTCTTGATTATTTCATTGGTTATTCCATCAAATCCAGGCACTTTTCCATTTTCAGCTTCGATTTTGCTCTCTAATTCACTAAACTAAGTGGTGCTTCCATTACCACAGGAATTATATTGTTGTGTCCTGAGTGTTGTTGTTGTTCTCGAACCTCTCGCTGTTTCTGTTGAGTGACATTAATGTTGCTGTCTTCAACTAATAAATCTGCAAAGTGATCTGCCACCTGTTTTTTTTTTTTTTGTATATAAGGATGGCTCCTTTTGAATATCTTGTAGGATTTGCCTTTCTCCCTCTACTCTCATCAATAATTTGTTTTACCAGCCTCCACAGCTTTCTTGTGTCTCTTTCAAAGTATAAAGACTTTTTTTTTTTGGCCAACGTGCCCTTCAAGCCTCCAGCTTGGCTCTTTGAAATTTGGCCTTCGCATGTTGGTATCTGTTGAACAGCTCCTGACAAGGTCTGATTTCGGCGTTCTTTCTTTCCGTTTCCATTTCATTGTGCAAATGTTCTAGGTCACAATTCCAGTATGGTTTATATTGCTTATGTGCGCCTTTTGGTATTGTTTCAAGGGCTGCCTGCAATATACATTTGCTGAACACTTCTACTACTTTGTCTGCATTGTTATTTATGGTATTCATTTAAGATGAACAGTCAGCATGACAAAATATTGGTCACAACAGGCATGTACTATTGACAATATGTCTATTAGTCAACGGTAAGCACACGCTTGTTAACATTCACTTTTTTTTCAATTCCCTGCAATTCCTCTTATCAACTGTGATAAACAGGAAGAGAAAGTTCTTTGCCACGTTCACGGCGCAAGTTGTTATTTACGCTGATAGGCGACTTTGACTGTTGACCTTAGAAATCTGCATGAAGCTGGTCATTGTGGTATCGAAGAGTTGTTGAGAGAGTGTATGGAAATGTGAGGGAGAGAGGAGTAGTGGGTGCATTTGGGAGGAAAAGGGGGAGGGGGGGTGAGGACAGATTTCAGGCGTAGTGGCAGATAGGGACTGACCTACATTTTATAGACTACCCAGAGGTTAACATCACGCCAACTGCCTTCAATTTCCAAGACCTTTCCTGCCAGCCATTTAAGGTGGGTCGACCTGAGAGTGAAGTTCATTTTTTAAAAGTCAGACCTGAACCCATGACTTTTGGATCCACGGGTGAGCAACTAGCTGCTACAACATGGCAGTTCCATGGTTTTTCAGTTTATTCCTATACTGTGCATTATCTTCTTCTTCTTCTTCTTCTTAGCGTTCACCAGCTGTACACTATGGCGGAAAGTTCTGGTTGTTCGTCCACTTCGGAACTGCAGTCCTGCTCCAGAACCTGAGTGTTGCCTGTGCATCAGTTTTACAGATCTGATTCATCTGAATGCAGACTGTTGGTTCCTTGCCTCTCAGGCAGATGCACTCAGACTTCAAAGGAAGCTCCCCAGTTAGTCGACTCTTACGACATGCTTTTGGGGAGGCAGTGGGTCTATTCTTGTTTTCCGCACAATAGGGCCCCGGAACCCACACGGGGGATACTGTGCATTATAATTATATAGTCTGCATAAAATATGGATATTGATGTATCTTCTACTAACTACTAAATCAGTCGACACAGCAGACCTTAGGTTACAGGAGGTGAAATAACTGCTGTGGTCCCCTTTTTCATATATACTATATAAATACAAATAAAAATTATTAATAACTATAAATATCCTTCAGCATGAAGATTGTCTGACTGTCTGTAGTCAAAGGTTAAAGTTGAGGAAGTCAGCTCTGTTTTAGTTTAGTTACTAATTATAATATCTTCTTTAAAAAAGTAAAAGTGGGATAATTACAATAAAATATTAATAAACATGTAATCTATTTACTATTTACTAATTACTATTATTTACATGGCCATTATATGATTTGATTTAGAAAGAAATTGTATGTTAGACATCTTGAGGTTCCAAAGTTTAATTTAAATCAAAATTATTAATAAGTAACCAATTTAATATTAATAATTATTAATATGGACAAAACAACAATAAGCATAAAGTTATAACAGTCATTAGATTAGTATGTTATTCATATTACCTAGACTTAGCTCTTTTAAAATGTAATAATTTAATAACCTACTTTAACTTACTTATACAATGGACTAAAGGATCTGATAATTAGTGGATGATAACAGTATACTATAACTATAACTTAACACACAGTGACTCGACGGCCGACGGAGGTCAATGAGTAAGTTAGTTTAATTAACTTGCCAAGTAGATGAGATGATAGATCTCGAAATAAGGAACCACAGCATACAGATAAAAAGTGTAAACCTTACCGTTTATGTTGAAATTGTTCCCTTGTATTTGTTCCATCCTGTGAATATAAACTGAATGTTCCGACACGAGAAGTCATGGAATACAAGAACATAAATTACCAACAAGGCAAGGGACCACAAACTGCCGTTCCTGCCCACTTCCTTTCTTGTTGTCGTCCCTGTCCCTACTGTTTTCCCCGTATACGTAAATGCGGACTAGGATTCCTGGTAATGTTAAAAGCTAACTAGAATGAGATATAGAATCAGTCATCTTTCCAATTAACTCTTTTAGTACGGACAGCTGTTAATTTAATACAGTCTTCTTCTTTGCGTCCACCGGCTGTAAACTCCGGCGGAAAATTATATTTATTCGTCCCGTTTTCCAGAACTTGAGTTCTGTGTTTACATCCGTTATTCAGATCTGGCTTACTTGTATATAGGCTGCTAGTTCCTGGCCTTTCGGGCATAGGTACGCCTATTCTGAACAATTCTTACTTCGAATGAAACACGTCATATTGCTTTGCTTAAAACGCCCCAACATGGGACGCCTTTTTTGTTTAATTTTCAAACCCCACCCAGCTGTCCCTAGTGGACCTAATATAACATAACAGTTGTACGGGATTTCTGGGACTTGTATAGACTTGGGTGATTCGCATCCGAATTGTGAAACTTTGTGTCACTGGGTGTTTGTCGCTCGTTATGCAGTTCTAGTTGAGTTGAGCCACACTCACCCACTCAGGAAACGCAGAAATTTCCGTAGTCTCATTTTACGGTATGCTTGTTAGTGGCAGTGGGTCTACCCCCACCCCTTTTCCGCCATGGCATCCCGGAACCCACATTCAGCTTATGCGAGTGGTTTTAATTTTAAATAACTGCTTTGATTTAAAACATTAGAATAATGGCAATTAGAACACGGAGGATAAAATCAACAAGCAGGATAGATACCGTAGTAAGATAAAATGGTGCTTCCCAAAATCACTTTATCAATTCCTAAAGGTAGATTATACAGTATGATTACTTGAATTATTTTAAAAGTACACTTGAAATGTATTTACTTAACTATAAATACTCCTACCGTCTGCTACAGTTAGTGCCTAATCTATGCAATATTAAATAACCAAAAGCAATTTACAAGCTCAGATGTCGATTCGTAATTCAACATTCAAGCAATTTACATGTATAAATATCCAATGTCACACACACACACACAAGAATCGCTGCCTAGCCCCGTTACAACTCAAATAGGCTGAACAGGACATCGTTGTTGAAAATACTACTACCACTATTTCTGCTGCTACTACTACTACTACTACTACTACTACTACTACTACTACTACTACTACTACTACTACTACTACTACTACTACTACTACTACTACTACTACTACCACTGCCATTACTACTACTACTACTACTACTACTACTACTACTACTACTACTACTACTACTACTACTACTACTACTACTACTACTACTACTACTACTACCACTACTATTACTACTACTACCACTGCCATTACTATTACTACTACTACTACTACTACTACTACTACTACTACTACTACTACTACCACTACTACTACTACTACTACTACTACTACTACTACTACTACTACTACTACTACTACTACTACTACTACTACTACTACTACTACTACTACTACTACTACTACTACTTGCGAATGTTACAAATTAACATTTCTGTTTTTAAATATTTGTTTATTCGAAGAAATAATTTGTCACACGGGTTTGAAGTTTGAACTACAGATCAACATCGTGGCACATTATAGTAAGCCATTATGCAGTAACCCATAAGTGACCCGTTCTTCTTCTGTCTGAGTCCGAAAAAGCTCAGCACAGTGCACAGGCGAGGCTCCTGAAATAATTTGTGTAGATTTGTAACTCCAAATGTTGCCCGGGTAGTGCCATTAGGATACTCTTTTCAATTTCCAACGTGCGCAACAATGCACACGGGCGTCCAAACTTACTAGCCAGAGACCAGGGGAAACTATTATAAGTCCACGTGGAAACATCCCAGACTTCACCAGGGCCTAAACCATAACTCTAGACCACTCCGCCCCCCCCCCCCCCCCCCAATTCCTCTATCTCCCCATGTTGATCAAATTACAAAGTAACAAGTTACGAATTAACCAGAATGAGATATGGGAACTGCCATTTTCTCCACTGAAGACAATCTACTTTGTGGAAAATCAGCGTTGCAGCTAGAGAACCTTTATCTGTTTATAACAATGATACAGCAACATTAAAAAAAAAATTTTAATAGCTGGGATTTTGTGTAGGCCTAATTATTTTCATAATTATATTATGTCTGTGTCGTACGCTGATGAAGATATTCTAGTTGCAACGTTCAATTTTTTTTTTTTGTTTTTTTTTTTTTTGTACATTATTGTGATATTGTGAAGTTGATTAGTTTTATTTCTCGTTTGGGTTGACATTTATGCGTAAAATAATTATTTAATAATTGGAAAGTTTATCTCCCACCCCCACCCCCCCCCCCCTTCTTAATCATCAATATCATCATCCCCTAACACTTCGTGTCGTTGGGTCATCTGTTGCTGTTGCCTATCTGATCAGCTACCTCCAGCTTTGAAGGTCAGTTGCAATGGACTTCATGTTTGCATGCCTTAGGTCTGTTCAACCAGTCAATGTCTGTATCCAGAGCTTTCTTGGTCTGCCTCTTCTCCTCTACTGGGCCCTGTTGTATTGTCGTCGAAAGACCGTTAGATCTAGTTACATGTCCGTACAGACCCCCTCCTGTCCCCTACTGTAGTATATAATCATCATCAGTTCTCGTTATGCCTAGTGGCACATGAGGCTTCAGAGAGGACTTTCCATGCTTTCCTGTCCTGTGCAATCTTCAATGCAGTTTTCCATGTCAAAGATGCCGCACTCAGGTCACTTTCCATCGTTCGTCTCCATGTTGTTTTTGGGCGCCCCTGTTTTCTCTTTCCCTCTGGTGTCCATGTGAGAGCTGTTTTGGCAGGTATATCAGAAGTCATTCTCATAACGTGGCCAAGCCATTTCCATCTTCTCTTGGTAATCATACTGTCTAGAGTTTCTTGGTTTGTGGTTTGAAGTAGTTTAGTGTTTGAGATTGTATCTGGCCAGAAAATTTTGATAATTCTACGTAGACATGTGTGGTGGAAGGTGGACAGCTTGTATGCATCCTTTTTGGTCATTCTCCAGCATTCCGCTCGATAGAGAAAAACTGGCAAAATGATGCTCTTGTAGAGTCGGAGTTTCGTTCCTCTGCAGTAATTGTTGGATTTCCAGATTTGCCTCATCCTTCCAAAAGCAGCTCTAGCTTTGTTCAGGCGTGACTGTATGTCTTCCTCTGTCCCTCCCAGTAGGGACACCACGTAGTATACAATATGAAAGCATTATTCCCAAAATATATTAAAGCTAACATTGAAAGTTAAAAGTAAAGGATCATTTTTCACACCTTCGGGCGTACTGGGCTAAACCTATATTTTATAGACCAATCGGCACTTGGTGGGTCATGTGGTCAACATCACGCAGGCCGCCTTTACGTCCCAGGACTGCGCCAGGTATCCACTCAAGACTTGATCGACCTGGCAGCCAAGGTCATTGTTATAAAAAACCCAGTTCTGACAAGACCCGAACTAACGACCTTCCGATCTGCAAAAGATATCGTTAGTGTTGACAAAATGCGTATAATTCTAAAACTAGTAGTAGTTAAAACACACACACACACACACACACACACATCACCGCATATGCTTGTGTGAGTATGATTATTGTATGTTTGAATGTATATATTTATTTTCCGTGTTTCGTGTTTTTAATCTATTTTTTTTTAAATCCAGAAACCATGAGTTGTAAACCCTTTTGCCTCTGTACTATGGATACCGCATGGTATTGATTCCATGATAGGTACCTTAAATCTGGGTAACATGTGGCTTTTCTGCCCACCCCCGGCGTGAACCCGGACCACAAGGAGTTTGTCACCCGGTCGCCGCGCAGCTAGTTTACCCAACCGAGCTAGTGTGTCGGGGGTTTTAAAACTTATACTCAAACCATATTCTCCTTGTTGAAGGCATCTTATTTTAAACATCAGTCAAGCAACTTTACAAGACTACATGGTACAATTATACATCGTTTTATTTATTAATGTTTTAACCACGGCTGACTCTATTTATATACAGATAGGCGTGATTTTAACTAATTTATTTAATAAGTGGTAGCAGATTTAAGTTTTTGGGAAATAGTTACAGAATCATCATCAAGTACCTTGACGACTAGCGTGGGCGATCATGCCTCTCCACATTCTGCAACTGCGTAGATCGGTTTGTGTGTTGACACCCCTCCATGCCATGACAAGACTTGTCAAAAATCTTCTCTCGCTGTCTTCTTCTGTCTCTCTTTCCACAGATATTTCCAGTGGTTACAACATGTCCCATTTTTCCCTCTTCTCATAACCTGAGCAAAAAAATATGTCTGTCTCTTTCTGATATTTGTGATAAGTTGTCCATCGAGCATTCGCCTTTTTCCAAATATCTGGGATTGTCTTCTTAGCTGTCCAAGAACTTCTAAGGATTTTTCTGTAAAACCAAATCTCCGAGGTTTCAACATATTGTTTGGCTTGTTTATTAATTGTCCAGGCTTCACAACCGTGTGTTAAAACTGGCACTATATAGATGCGATAATTTATTTCATTACCTCCAATCACATAAATTTATTGCATAAAATGTTCTTCATGTTCTTTATTTCAGAATAATAATGTAGCAGGTCCTTTGCAGAACGTCGCTCTCATCACGGTCTGCCTGAAAGAAACTCGGTCTCTTACCAGCTCTCCCGCCTCATGTACTTTCATACTCAAGGAGTCACTTACATCATATGCTCATCTTCAAGTCGGTCGGTTCCTGCCACTCTTTCCTGGTACCATGCCCTCTACTATAATTTTTTTCCAATTCGTCGTGGCGCTTGATATGACCCAAATATTTCAGCTTGCGAGATAGAATGCTGTTTATTAGCCAATACTCCTTGATGTTCAGATGTTTCAAGATGTCTTTATCACAACAGAATACGAAACTATATTGAACACCAATGAAACGACTTCAACCTCTGACCTTACAGGTGACTAGAACAACGTTGGAGAGAAACAACTGAAGAAGTCGGGGACTGGCACGCCTCCTAAAATAATCAAATGTGGCTCACACCCAGCTCTATTTTAACAATTTTAGGTACAGTTAGCAGTAGTTTTAACTATTTATTGAGTTCATAAACATCGTATGCATGAAAACATCGCACTGTTACTGTGGTTTATCAATTTAAATTGGTAGTGAAGCAAGTGCAAGGAGGAGCAAAGAAAAGACGAGATCA
This sequence comes from Candidula unifasciata, assembly GCA_905116865.2. NCBI lineage: Eukaryota > Metazoa > Mollusca > Gastropoda > Stylommatophora > Geomitridae > Candidula > Candidula unifasciata. The sequence continues at coordinate 402,626 of CAJHNH020000236.1, read as the reverse complement.
CGAAATAGTACAGATGTTTATAAACAGCGCTATCTCAGTTATGGAAGTCGAACTTATATATATAATAAATGTGCACTTATTTATGATATACGATATGAGGTCTGATATTTTCGTAAAATTACATTTGCTGAATTTCCAGTCGGATATAGTTGTACTGTAAGTAGTACTTAAAGTACTAACGGCAAGGTAGTACTTCCGCTTGTTAATAGCTTTTAGTATTATTATTATTAACACACTTCACACACTGTTGATGTAGCGTACAGTCTAAACCCTTACGGTGTCCTTACAGTACAGTATCATAAAATAATATCTTGTATGTCTAAATTTAGTGTAGATAGGCAAATGTGGCGGCTGTCTATTCAGCTTTATTCCATCAGTCATCTTTATTTCATGATGATGGAGAATAAATGTAAATTCTCATTTTTGTTTTTCAAGTTTAAACCATGTAACAGTAATGTATGTCGTTTTACAAGAAAGCAAAGGTCTTTTGCACTCCCTGTATCTCATGTATGTGGTCAGCCAAGCCAGGCATCTTCTCTACATATGTAAGTCACCACAGAAGATGTCCGACGGGACTCTCCCATCCCCAGTCCTCCAAGTGCATGTTCTGTCCATCTAAGCCTTTGCCTTTGAAGACAAAGCTTTAAAAAAACTGTTGTGATAACAATCCTTTTCAGTATCTCAGTATTTATGATATTTTACTGCAGACTTAATATCAGTTATTTTCCATAGATGTCGCCAGTGATACAGTGTACAGTTAGTTGCTTATCCTTTACAAGACATTGCAGAAACAACCCCAGCATTTGTTGGCTGTTTCAATTTTACTGGGCACATTCAGTAGTTTGCCATTGCTGACTGAACCATCGACTCTCAATGCCACTGTTAAAATCAATGCAGAGCTGTCTGCTGCTAAATCCCCACAGCTGGAATCGAACTGGGTGCTTGAGAATATTAGTGCATTTGCACCACCTAAGTCACATATGCCGACATGCAATGTACAAAGTGTACACACAGTGTACAAAGTATACACACCGTATACAAAGTATACACACCGTATACAAAGTATACACACAGTATACAAAGTATACACACAGTATACAAAGTGTATTATGTTAGGTATGGCTTTGATAAAACAATCCACTTGTCATTGTTTATTGTGAGCATTACTCTATGAGTTATCAGAACTGGTTGGAACATAATGTGTTTAAATAGCAGACATGTATAACTTTACTTGCTGCTGGCTGAAGGTCTTAGGCTTGATTCTGCATTGGGTGAAATTTTATTGTCTATGGATCAATCCAGGAAATAACCTGGGAAGTTAAGTGGCCGGTGTGATGACGACCACATCACCCCTCAATTGTTGATGGGTCGATAAAAATGTGTGACTAGCATCACATGGCCGATGTCTTGAGAAAGGACCTTTACCTTTTCCTCGTACTTGCTTTTGTATAATTTATGCAGACAGTCACTAAATGTTACAGAATTTAACAGATGTCTTTGTTTCAAATCTAGATGGCACTTCTTCCATCTGAGTAATGAAATCATGTTTGAGGCAGTGGTGAGCATTGCAGCCCTGCTGTGCTTGGTTCTTGTGGTGCTTGGCTGTTTGGATTGCTTGTTTAAGAAAAAACAATTTGAGGTTTGTTGGATGTGTGTTTCTTGATATATTTTTTGTGCTAATCACAGAATTGTTGAGATGTCTTTTGTTGGCAGCCCAGTGCTCTTTTTAGGAAGGTCTTATCGAAAGAGCCATTAAATTGTGTTTTCCAGGCACTTGAATGGGGAGAGCTCTCAGGCGAGGCATGTGCTTAGGAATGTAAGAGCTTGCTAAAAATGTAGATATGCTTAATTAAAATTGAAAACCAGTACAGTAATACCCTAGCTTATGAACTTGATTTGTTCCTGATTGTGGTTCATACATCTAAAAGTCTTAATTTTTTTTTAAAATACAGCTTTTTATGTCCTACCTGACCTTTATGTCTGTTAAATATTTTTTAAACAATTTTTATTTTTATTTTCCAACTTGTTTGATAATTTGATGTTTATTTCTCTAATTTAAGGCATTTGAAATTCGAGATGGTTCACATGCCCAGCATAATGCAGCGTTCTCCGTGGATATTTTTGATGCTGATAACATTTCAGACCAGGTTATTATTGAACCCTTGCCAGACATTTTGTCCAAAGTTGCAGTTGCACCCATCCTGCGTCCTCGAATGACATGTACCGAAAGGGGGAAACAAGAGGCCACATTATCTCTTTTGAGTGAGTATTATCTACAAATGGTACCAACCAGTTTGATATTCTAGTTTGTGTAGTCATGTAAAATATAATTGCTTGGGACTCAGTGAAGCCTGTGAATAAGAGGGAAACATGTAGGCAACTGTCAATCCCTGGGGACCTTTGTGCCGCTAGTTTTGGAAACTGCGTCTGCTATGATTGTAATGTCCAGTGCAGGAGTGTAAACTAGTGGTCTCTAACCTGGGTAGAGCGCCCCCTTAGGGGGAAAGGGGGAGGTTTCAAGGGGGTTTCAAGCAGTTTTGAAATTAAGTACATTTGTACTTATAATCCAGTTACTAACATTTTTTTGTCAGTTTAATTGTAATTAGTTCAGTAAAGTCAGGGAGACCAAAGAAATACCAGCAGACTGGAGAGAAGGATATCTTGTGAAACTGCCCAAAAAAGGTGTTCTACAGGAGTGCGAAAACTATAGAGGAATTATGTTGCTGTCAGTTCCTGGAAAAATATTAAGTAGAATTATTTTGGAAAGATTAAAAGATGCTATTGATAAAAAGCTAAGAGATGAGTAGGCAGATCCTGTACTGACCAGATAGTCACATTACGTATTATAATAGAGCAAAGCATTGAACTGAACTCACCACTTTACATTGGATTTATAGACTATGAAAAAGCATTTGACAGCATTGATAGGGAATCTCTCTGGAAATTGATGGGGCACTATGGAATCCCACAGAAAATTATCAACTTAGTAAAGGCAACATATAAAGACATGAAATGTCGAGTTCTTCATGAGGGAAAGCTAACAGATGTATTTGAAATAAAAACAGGTGTGCGACAGGGATGTCTTTTGTCGCCTCTCTTTTTTTTACTGGCTATAGACTGGACTATGAAAACAGTAACTGCTAACACCAAGAATGGAATTCAGTGGACCCCTACAAACAGCTTGATGATCTGGACTTCGCTGATGATATTGCTCTTCTGTCCCATTCACGGAATCAGATGCAAGATAAATTAAATATACTTGATGTGAGATCACAGCAGCTTGGTCTGAAAATCCATAAAGGAAAGACAAAGATAATGAGAATAAATCAGGCAAATAGTAATGTGGTTTCTCTTAATGACACCACACTCCAAGACGTGGAGTCGTACACCTCTTTGGGCAGTAATGTAGATAAAGATGGAGGAACTGATAGAGATATTAAAATAAGAATACAAAAGGCAAGAGGGGCTTTCATAGCACTAGGGAATTTGTGGAGGTCAAAAGAAATTAAAAGAAATACTAAACTAAACATTTTTAATTCTAATGTCAAATCAGTTCTATTGTATGGGGCGGAAACATAGAGAACAACTAAGACAATTACTAATAAATTACAGACACTCTTTAACTGGTGCCTGCGCAGAATAGAGGGAATTAAATGGTATGATAGAATAACTAATGTAGAACTTTGGGAGAGAACTAAACAGGCTTTAGTGGACCAAGAGGTGAGGAAAAGATGCTGGCGTTGGATAGGATACACACTGAGAAAACAGGAGGACAGCATAACTAGAATGTCTTTGCATTGGAACCCACAGGGGCATAGGAATAAAGGAAGGCCAAAAAACACATGGAGAAGAGAGCTGGAGAATGAAGTTAGAAAGATGGGAAGGACATGGGGAGAGCTCCATGCAATGGCGAAGGATAGAACGACTTGGCGTGTGTTGGTTGAGAGCCTATGCTCCATTGGGGGATAGAAAGGCAGAAGAAGAAGAAGAATTATAATCAGGTTTAAAAAAAATAATTTAAAACAAAAGGCCAATTTTTTTTTCATGGGCAGTTTATACAGGTACCTGTAAACATGTTATTAATATGATAACATGCATTTAACAGTTTAGTTATGTGAACTGGCCACAAGAAATGGAACTTAACAGTTTAGTTATGTGAATTGCCCAGGAGAAGTGAAACTCAATAGTTCAGTTATCTAAACTACCCAGAAGAAGTGAAACTCAGTAAGTAAGTAAGTAAGTAAAGTAAAGATCCTTTTTCACGCCTTTAGGCGCATCGGGCATATGGGAAGAGCACCCATCTTCTTACAGACCAATCGGCACTAGGTGGGTAATGTCAGCATTACGCCGGCCGTCTTTACTTCCCCAGGACATACATCCTGGTACCCATTTTAGGCTGGGTTGACCTGCAACGCCTCATACCATGATAAAAATCCACGCAGCCCGCAGTGGGTTTCAATCATGGTACATAGGAATTACGAGTCAGACTCGCAACGCCTAAGCCGCGGACACAGCTGAAACTCAGTAGTTCAGTTATGTAAACTATCCAAAAGAAGTGAAACTCGATAGTTTGTTCATCTGAGCTGTCTATAAAAAAAAAACCCAGCTGTTTTGGTATGCAAACTATTTAGAAGTCGAACTTAACAGTTCAAGCATTTGAACTACCCAGGGGAGGTTACAATTAGCATCCCAGGTCTCCAGTAGTTTGTGCGTAGTTTTACAAACATGAAACTGAACACTGCATCAGTCACTGTTACTCCCACCAGGAATTTTAATTTTTAAATATGTATTGAAATAATTTAACCTTAAGATATCACACAATGCTAAAGTTATTTATGTTTAAATTTTTTTTTTTTTTTTAGTTTAGTCCTCATGGGGGACCAAATTTGTCATTATTTTGAAGCCCCACCCTGGTTGGGGTTAAGGGCCCTAATTATAACCCTACAGGTTGAACAGAGTTTCTGGAACCTGTCCCCAGGTGATCCTCATTAGAATGGTGGCACTTTGTGTCACTGGGTTTTTAACATTTGATGTGATGTCCTGGTGGGGCTGAAGGTCATCAGTCAGTTTTTGTTGAATTTTTAAAATTGTGTTCCTTCTCCACAATGAAGGTTGGCTTTATTTTACTCACTGTTGCCTTTGGGAATCTAAAGTTTCAGTCTCTTCCACAGTGTAACTCTCTTACCATTATCTGAAAACGAAGACAGTAGTTACAAAAAAAAAAAGCTTAAAACCACAGATAACGAAAATAAAACCCTAGTACTTCCCCATGTGGGTTCCGGAGCCACATTGTGGGGAAAAACAATAGTAGATCGACAGCCTTCCCAGCAAGCATGTCATAAGAGTTGACTAATTAGGTGTTTCCTTCAAAGTCGAAGTGCATCTGCCTGACATGCAAGGAACCAACAGTCTGCACACAAATAAGTCATACCTGTAAAATGGATGTGCACACACCACTGCAGCTCTGGAAAAGTCTATAAAGTCCCGAGGTGGATGAACAACCAGAGTTTACAGCCTGTGAACACGAAGAAAAAGAAGAACCCATAGTACGTGAGTATCATCAAATTTTTAAATAATTCCCTAACCTCTGAGCTACAGAACCACACTTTGTTTACATTACACAATGTTAGAGTTTGCTTGCTTTATTTGACAATGTATTTGCACAAAATACACTATGGTTTTTTTTGTGTGTGTTAATAGGTGTCCAGCGATCATTTCCAAGGAATCGTGTGACATATCTGAAAGAGATAGGTTCAGGATGGTTTGGAAAGGTGATTATTGCCATTTCGCATGATAGCATTCAGTGATGTTGCGTAGTGCCTTTTGTTACACAAGGTTTGATTTTTGTAACTGAAATATGTAGGTTACTGAGCATCAGTCAATGTTTTGATCATCTGAGGATCAGTAACTTTTGTCAGTAACATCAGAGAAACCCCTTTAGGGTGGGGATAGACCCACTGCGCCCCCCCCCTCCCCCCCCCCCCATCACAAGCATGTCTTAAAAGACAACTAATTAGGCTTGTTTCCTTTAAATTCAGAGTACACCTGCATGAGAGGTGAGGAACCAACAAACTGCATACAAATAAGTCAGTTGTGTAAAACAGATGTTCATGCAAAATTCAAGTTCTGGAACAAGATCAAAGTCCGGAAGTGAACATTCCACCAAAGTTTAAAGCAGGAATACTAATATGAAGAAGTTGCCAGGCCACTGTCTCAATTAGGTTCAGAGCCATAGAGTTTATACTACTGCTGCTATTTTTAAAACCATTACCATCTTATCTCTACTATCTTCTCCACCACACAACTTTTACTGTTGTTTACGGCCATTGATTCTATAATGTTGTTGTCTAAGGCCATTGAATCGGAAGCTGTTCACATAGTGACTGAGAGTGATGCCAGTCATGTTGTGGTCAAGATGCTCAAAGATGATGCTTCTAAGTTGGAGCAGAAGCAGTTTATGGAGGAAGTCAATGCATTTAGGTTAGTTTTTTTGTTAATAATAACCATTTTATAAATTTCAAATATTTTATTATATCTATTTGCCATTCTTCTTCTTCTCCAGCATTATAAGCCCTTGAGGTTCATTACTGCAGACATCACTTGCCTCCATTTGCCATTCGGTATAAATAATAATATAAGTGAAGAAAACACCAGGACTTTCTGTTGGAGTTTACGGCCAATGAGTGCTAAGAAGTAAAAAGTATTCAGGCATTCAGTTAAACTACTTTTAGTATGATGATGATGATGATTGATAGCAGCTGTCACAGGGGCACTTGTGTAACTGGCAGAACAGAAAAAAAAACATGCACTGATAGTGACAGACTCAGTTGACATGCTTAAGATATCCAAACTGGCAAACTGTAACAAGAATGAGTTGACGACATCCAGAAGTCTCACTTCAAGAAACCATTTTGGCTGTACACGCCAGGACATGCTGGGGTGAAAGGAAGGAAAGAGCTGACAGATTGGCCATGTCTGTATTAGCTAGTGGAAGAAGAAGTATTTATGGGGCAGACATACCAAATGGGCTGCATTCCAGGAACGTTAAGACAAAATGATTCAGATACAGTGGACTGTCTGTTGGAAACAGGTATTAAATATGTACAAGCTGGCAGAAACCAGTTTTGGGATAAAGAAAGAAGATGAGCTGGTCAGCCCCTGCAGGGTCAAGAAAGAAGATGTGCCAGTCAGCCCCTGCAGGGTAAAACAAGAAAATGCGCCAGTCAGCCCCTGCGGGGTAAAGAAAGAAGATGAGCCAGTCAGCCCCTGCGGGGTAAAGAAAGAAGATGTGCCAGTCAGCCCCTGTGGGGTAAAGAAAGAAGATGCGCCAGTCAGCCCCTGCGGGGTAAAGAAAGAAGATGCGCCAGTCAGCCCCTGCGGGGTAAAGAAAGAAGATGTGCCAGTCAGCCCCTGCGGGTTACAGTGAGCATGAAAACACTGAAGTGTCTGCTGCATCAGAGGACCGAGCACAGATGGGTTAGACCGTTGTTCTAAGATGTTGATGTGCTAGGATGTTGATGTGGGTAACTCGTAACAAGCTTATCTCTTATAAATGTGACATAATAAAATGTGTAAACAGGTGAAAATACTGATTTTCTGTTTACCCACTTTATTTATCATTAACAGTACAGGACCCTTTTCCACACCTTCTAGTGCATTGGGCGTATAGTGCTAGACCTATATTTTATTGATTAATCAGCACTCAGCTGGTGATATGGTCGCCTCTACTTCCCAAGACTTTACCTGGTACCCATTGAAGGCTGGGTCTACCTGGGAACCAACATCTTAAAAAAAAATTTTTTCCTTTAAATTTGTGAATATTATAGCAGTGTGATGTTTACTACTCTGTTTCTGGGGCTCATACAGGAAGTTTCTTTTGCGTTCACTCTCACCACATCCAATTTCAGCAACACTAATAGTTGCTGTTTGTGACATGCTTGTCAGAAGATACTGGGACAGTTTTTTGTTAACAGGTTGTGGATCATTTTTGTGTTTTGTTATTTTTTGGGGGTTAGAGGGCAATGGGCCTGTTCTTTTTTTATTAGAAGGCAGTGGATCTATTCCTTATTGTTAGAAGCCAGTGAGCCTATTCCTTATTGTTAGAAGGCAGTGAGCCTATTCCTTATTGTTAGAAGGCTGTGAGCCTATTCCTTATTGTTAGAAGGCTGTGAGCCTATTCCTTATTGTTAGAAGGCTGTGAGCCTATTCCTTATTGTTAGAAGGCAGTGAGCCTATTCCTTATTGTTAGAAGGCAGTGAGCCTATTCCTTATTGTTAGAAGGCAGTGAGCCTATTCCTTATTGTTAGAAGGCTGTGAGCCTATTCCTTATTGTTAGAAGGCAGTGAGCCTATTCCTTATTGTTAGAAGCCAGTGAGCCTATTCCTTATTGTTAGAAGCCAGTGAGCCTATTCCTTATTGTTAGAAGGCTGTGAGCCTATTCCTTATTGTTAGAAGCCAGTGAGCCTATTCCTTATTGTTAGAAGGCAGTGAGCCTATTCCTTATTGTTAGAAGGCTGTGGATCTATTCCTTATTGTTAGAAGGCAGTGGACCTATTCCTTATTGTTAGAAGGCAGTGAGCCTATTCCTTATTGTTAGAAGGCAGTGAGCCTATTCCTTATTGTTAGAAGGCTGTGGATCTATTCCTTATTGTTAGAAGGCTGTGGATCTATTCCTTATTGTTAGAAGCCAGTGAGCCTATTCCTTATTGTTAGAAGGCTGTGGATCTATTCCTTATTGTTAGAAGGCTGTGGATCTATTCCTTATTGTTAGAAGGCTGTGGATCTATTCCTTATTGTTAGAAGGCAGTGGATCTATTCCTTATTGTTAGAAGGCTGTGGATCTATTCCTTATTGTTAGAAGCCAGTGAGCCTATTCCTTATTGTTAGAAGGCTGTGGATCTATTCCTTATTGTTAGAAGGCTGTGGATCTATTCCTTATTGTTAGAAGGCTGTGGATCTATTCCTTATTGTTAGAAGGCTGTGGATCTATTCCTTATTGTTAGAAGGCTGTGGATCTATTCCTTATTGTTAGAAGGCTGTGGATCTATTCCTTATTGTTAGAAGGCTGTGAGCCTATTCCTTATTGTTAGAAGGCAGTGGACCTATTCCTTATTGTTAGAAGGCTGTGAGCCTATTCCTTATTGTTAGAAGGCTGTGGATCTATTCCTTATTGTTAGAAGGCTGTGGATCTATTCTGTCATTGTTGAAGCGCCGTAGATCAATTCTTTTTTGTTAGAAGCAGTGGGTTATTCCTTTTTGTTAAAAGGCAGGGGGTCAGTTTATTTTTGTTGTTGTTAAAAGGCAGTGGGTCTATTCCTTATTGTTAGAAGGCAGTGAGCCTATTCCTTATTGTTAGAAGCCAGTGAGCCTATTCCTTATTGTTAGAAGGCAGTGAGCCTATTCCTTATTGTTAGAAGCCAGTGAGCCTATTCCTTATTGTTAGAAGGCTGTGAGCCTATTCCTTATTGTTAGAAGGCTGTGGATCTATTCTGTCATTGTTGAAGCGCCGTAGATCAATTCTTTTTTGTTAGAAGGCAGTGGGTTATTCCTTTTTGTTAAAAGGCAGGGGGTCAGTTTATTTTTGTTGTTGTTAAAAGGCAGTGGGTCTATTCCTCCTCCTTCCCCCCTCCCCCTTAAAATTAGGCCCAGGGACCAACACGGGGAAATGAAGCAGAGAATTAGTAACACCAAACTTTAATGCATGAAATAATAGATGATTAATGAAGAAAGACATGAGGCTGGCTCTTTCATGCAAAAGAAGACTTGAGTTGCAAAATTCATCCAATTGTGAACAAATGCTTAGTGATAGTTGATGAGAGCCAGTCCTCCAATGAGAAAGAGAAAAAGATGAAAAGTATGATATTTTTATTTCTTTTTTTATTTGCCAAACTTTTTAGATGTCTGGAGCATGCCAATTTATTGAGCTTCTTTGGCCAGTGCACAGAGACGACACCTTTTCTCGTCATCCTCGAGTTTGCTGCTCATGTGAGTATCATTGAAATTATTTTCTTATTATTCTTTATTGATTGAATCAGAATATAACCTTATTTACAGGTGGCAGTGATTGAGTGTTGAGGGAGGGATAAGGTCCTGCTTCTTGCTCTATTGGCAGCCACGGCCATAACCACATGGTGCTTTTGTAGAGTTTCTTTCGTATTAACTTTCTATCTTGCTCTTGGGCAGCATGATTCTTAAAATCCTTCTTTTCTGTTGGTGTATGCCTTATATGGTTTGGTGCCACAGGGTATTCTTTCTACGTAGACAGACCATTTTATTTGCTATTTGTGTATATTTTTAAATACCTGCAGTTATTTTTTTGTGGCGCAGTGGCACATACTCTTGCCCGTGGCCCGGTGGTCTTATGTTTAAATGTAGGGATGTTTTTAATTTTTTCTGGGCTTCCCAGTCAAGCTAGCTGAAAATGGGCAGCAATAATTATTGTGAGAATTAAAGGTAACCAGCTTAATATTGATCGCATTATCCATCAGGGGCTGATTGGCCTATAAGATTATGGGGGCTAACAGCATATGTTGGGGTCTGTGGCTTAGGGGTTTTCTTCGTGTTCATGGGCTGTAAAACTCTGTTGCAAAGTTCTGGTTGTTCGATAACCTCTGGACATTAGTCTTGTCCCAGAACCTGAGTTTTGTGTGCATATCTGTTTTACAGACCCGACTTACTTGTATGCAGACTGTTGGTTCCTTTCCTCTCAGGCAGATGCACTCTGACTTAAAAGGAAGCACCCAGCTAGTCAATTGTTGGGAAAGCAGTGGGTCTGTTTTTGTTTCCCCCACAATAGGTTCCTGGTACCCACATGGGAAGCTTAGGGGCCTGAATAAAGTATCATAATTCCAACATACCTAGTTTCGCTATAGGCGACCATGTAGTGCTGTTTTGAAATGTAGAAAAGTTTACTTTACTTTATTAGTTAACTGTGTTGTTTTTGCTCGGTCGGATTTGTTTTTTTAATAAGTATTTATAATAATTTTGTCTATTTGTGCATGTTTTTTTTTTTTACAGCTGCTTGAACACAACTTCTTTTTCCTGTTCCTTACATGGCATATCATTGTATTGCTAATTCTTCTTATGCATTCACCCTTTCGAAGGGCACTTGACACATTATTTTGTGGTTTACAGCTAGGCTGCAATATCTGTGCCTTTAGGTCAACACATCTGATTTCAGCCAACCCCTAAAAACCTTGTTTGCTGTTTATGAGAATGCTTGTTAGCAGGGCAGTGTACTTGATGTCCCCCACCCTCCCACACACACCCACACCAGAATTGGGGCCTTAGATCCCACATGGGGAATACTGCTATTTGATTATCATCATTTTGTGTGTTTCAGGGTAATCTGAAGAGTTACTTAATGAAACACAGACATGATGTTGATTCACTTATAGCCTCAAACAGACTTGTTAGTTTTGCCTTGGGTGCAGCATCAGGATTGGCTTGTCTGCACAGACATGATTACATACATAAGTAGGTGTCTTGTTTTGCTGTTTTCTCTGATTAAGCTTTGTTTGTTAGTCAAGCTGCCGAGCCCAGTGGCGTAGTGATTAGTGAGCTTGCCCTACAGCTGCAGCATGATTAGTATTATTATTAACAACCAGTACAGCTCTGGGATTAAGCTAGCCTCTTAAAATGGTTGGCAGGTAGTTTTGATGATTCTGTGGGAATTGCCAGAAAAGGGAATTAATGGTCACACTTTCTTCTTCTCTTCCTCCAGTTACTTCAGCAAAGTGGTTTTTTTTTGTGGGGGGGGGGGGGGAGACGAGTAGGGAGCATGTAATGGTTACCTGTGTGCTCTGTCACCGACGATGGCTTTTGTGCAGTGATGGCTATCAATGATTGACTGTTTACGCCAACAGTAAGGTGCATTTGTGGCGTGGGACTATTAGTAATGGCACATCTTATACATTTTTACTAAGCATTTGCAAGCTTCAAGATTTTGCTAGGGCTAACACGTTTTTCTCTAGTTTTAAAATTGAACAGTGAAGGATGTTTGATTTCCACTGGCACAGGAACAGAGCAGTTATGGGGTGACCTATCTACAGTGAAGTTGGAGCCTCAACTGACAAATATCTGTGTCACCAGGGTAGTCTTGTCAACCTGCACTTATTATGTCATAGTGTATCTGAAAACTCAACACTTAATGCTTTAACAGCCATTGTTTTCCTTGTGACTTAACTTTATAATTCATTCATGTATCATGAATGCTGGTGTCTTTTGTCTACCTAACTCTCAACCCCAGATAGTTTCTTAATTTCTGTCCCAAAGCTTTTTTACCACAAAGCAACAATGTTTTAGTCTTTTTAGAATTTCTTTTTCTTCTTCTTCACGTAAACTGCGGCAGAAAGGTATGGTTGTCAGTCCACTTTTGGACTTTTAGTCTTTTTCAAGAACCTGGGTTTTGTATCTTCATTTGTTTTACTGATCTTTCTTATTTGTTTGCGGACTGTTGGTTCCTCGCCTTTCAGGCAAATGCACTCTGCCTTTGAAGGAAACATCCCTAATTAGTCGAGCCTTACAACATGCTTGTTAGGAGACAGTGGTCATCCCCCCCCCCCCCCCCCCCAACCAAAAGTTGGATCCCAGAGCCCACACAGAAAATTATGGAATTTAAAAGTACAGATCTGGGACAGAAGAAGTTATATTAACAACTGAGAGAAAAAATAAAAACAAAACAAAGAATGAAGCAAGAAAAGTAAGGAACTGTGTGCCTTAGAATAGTAATTTTTCAACATATTGTAAGTTCCCGGGTGCTGAAAAGCTTATGCTACAAATGTCTGAATTGACAGGTTTTTCCCTCCACATTTACCCTTAAAAGGGTATTTGGCTAGTTGTATTGTGGTTTACAGCTAGGCTTCAACATCTGCACCTTTGGTCCAACACATCTGATTTCAGCAAACTCCTAATTATTCACCTTTTTACAGTATATTTGTTGATGACAGTGGGACCATTCTTCTTTCTCTCAAAATGGGACCCTGGAACCCACACAGAGAGATGGCATCCATATTAATTCTTTGCTAGTAGAGACGAAAGAAACCGAACACAACGAGCTGTGGAGAGGAGGCACCGGAGAGTAAAACTGCCTCACAACAAGGGAGTATCTGATTTTGTGTGTATCCTGTGTGGCAAAGACTGCCATTCCCGTATCGGACTTTACAGTCACAGCAGATGCTGTTCCCAAAGCCAGCGGCACATCTCCATTGTCCCCCGGGACTGACGGATGCCATTACCAGAGACCTTTTTCATTGACTTCCTTGCTGGCTCTCCAAGGAAGTTAAGTTCAAATTTAGTTAAGTAGACCTTCCTGTCATGACCAAACCACAGCTTGTGATTTTGGTGATTTTGTGAGATGGTGAAACATGAGCACCAATGTTTATTTTCAGGGCACATGATGATGGGCTATTGTATTCTCATGAGACTAAGTTTTGTTCATTGTTCTGCTACGGTAAAATATAACTGAGTATAATTTTTTTTTAACTTTATGCTTATTTTTGTTGTTAGTTAATCATGTGTTTTTTGTCTTGCATCCAGTGATCTGGCCGCCCGGAACTGTCTGGTCATGTCCGATTATACTTTAAAAATTGGAGACTATGGTATCTCAGACAGTCTGTTTAAGGTAAGTTCTGATATTTTGGCAGTAAATCCTGGAATCAAGTTTGAGCAGGCTCAGCCGCATTAGATTACAAGATCTACAGTAATGATAGAGATTTGAAATTTTTGTGAATAGTGTGAGGCTCAGGTGTCTGTTGATCTGTGCTGGAGCAGTGGTGTTCATGCTTTGTGAGACACTCTTGTCAGGCACTCTTGTCTTGACTTATGTTTCTTCTTCTTCTTCTTCACGTTCCCCAGCTTTAAACTCTGATGGAAAGTTGTGATTCTTTATCCACTTCTGGACTGCAGTCCTGTTTCAGAACTTGAGTGTTGTGTGTGCATCCGTTTGACAGATTTGACTTATTTGTATGCAAACTTTTGGTTCCTTGCCTCTCAGGCAGATGCACTCCGACTTTGAAGAAAGCTCTCAGCTAGTCGACTTTTAAGACATGCTTGTGGTAGGCAGTGGGTCTATTCTTGTTTTCCCTATAACACGGCCCCGGAACCCATATGGGGAATAACTGTTTAAACATGCAGATAGCAATGGGTCTATTCTCCCCACCCTTTCCCCCAAATGGGGTCCCAGAACCAATACAGGGACAGGTGGAGGATAACATCATAAGATGAACAAACAACAGGAGAGGAATGTACAGCCAAGGCTACAGACAAGGAGTCTTGTAAACTCTTTGCAGGTCATCTTTGTGGAGATGTCATGGCACCTGGTGAATTGACATGAGTAAATATCATCATTTGGTTTTGATACAACACCATCAGTACTTCTTCTGAGTTTGCCTTTAAGCTATGGTTGATACATTATGTTGCGGTTTACAGCTAGACTGATATCCAGTTTCAGCGAACACCTTATTTGTGACATATTTCTTATGGGGCTGGGGTCTTATTCTTTTTTTCCCCTTCAAAATGGAGGCCCCACAGGAACCCAGTGAGAGCCCACACGGGGAACTTCTTTGTTTGCTTCCTCTTTTACCACACGGGAAACACCATCAGTAAACAAATTCCCCCTTGCAGACACCTGCAGCAGTTCAAATTGCCATTACGATAGTTGACGCTTACATGTAGATACAAGTGCATTGAACAGACTGTTGGTTTCTTCATGTTCTGAATGCAGGATGAGTATTTCAACACTGGCAGTGAGTTGCTACCTGTGAGGTGGATGGCACCAGAGACCCTTGTCCAGATGGATGGTGTTTGGACCTCTCAGAAGAGTAACAAAATGTCAGATATGTGGTGAGTCCTCATAAAACCAGTGCTTACAATCTTTTAATTTCTTACTTCTGGTAAATACCAATCTAAATTTTAGAACCAGATTGTATATTTTCAGTTCTAACGGGAATTCAGTTTTTACTGTAAAGGTCACTGATTGAATTATAATAGACAGTGAAGTTCATACTAGAGACAACATTGAAGATAAAGGTAATCTATTTCAAGTGAAACCAAACAAGAAGAATACATTTCTAAAGACATCAAACGAAATAGGAAATAAAGGGATTAAGAAAACAAGAACTTCCAAGAAAAACCCTAAGGTGAACATTGATGAGAGTAGCCAAAGGTGCTAGACTGGATTTCATCCGTGGTATCAAAGTGATTGCAGAGGATAGAATGACATGGAGAAATAGACCTCGAGCCCTATCTGATAATCTGCTTCTTCTTCGCGTTCACCAGCTGTAAACTCCGGTGAAATGTTCTGGTTGTTCGTCCACTTCTGGACTGGAGCCCTGTTCCAGAACCTGAGTGTTGTATGTGCATCCGTTTGACATGATCTGACTAATTTGTATGCAGACTGCTGGTTCCTTGCCTCTCAGGCAGATGTACTCGGACTTTGAAAGAAGGTCCCAGTTAGTCGACTCTCACAGCATTCTTTTGGGTAGGCAGTGGGTCTGTTTTTGTTTTTCCTATAATAGGGCCCCAGAACCAACACAGGGGATCTGATATATAATGGTACTGTAGGACACTGAATGAATGAATAAATGCTTATAAATATTAATATTAGCTCTGTGCTGCCAGTGCTGTGTAAAATAAACATCTGTGAGATACCATGCCTGAAGAAAGCTGCCAACTCAACCATTCGAGACTTAGTGAGAAATGCTGCTGTCAGTCAGACTTTACGAGCAGCACCAGATTCATTTGAATTGTTAAAATGCAGCCACTGCTGCCGACACAGGTGCAACACCTAAATGTTGTGTAAGCAAGTTGGCCTCCAAGCTGAATATGGATTGATGACACTGAAGACATTATATATCAATGCGGAATGACAGAAGCTAGAGCTATCCATCAAGAAGATTGCCGACTTCCTCCACACAACACTTGATAGTCGAAATTGGTGATGATGATAAGTAATTGTTTATATAATGTAAAATTTATTCTCTCTTTTTTTAAAGTTTTTTTTTTTGGGGGGGGGGGGGGGGGGGGGGGGAGGGTTGGGGTGTCTGAGATTGGCATCTGTGGCTAAAGGGTTATAAATACAGTTTAATAATTCCAACATACCAGCTTTGCTTGAAATGCAGACAGTTTTGTATCAGACCACTGTGCAGACATTATATTTTGCTTATTTGGAACTTACATATAACTTATATGGAAACTTTAACATCTGTGGTTCTATAGGTCTTTTGGCATCTTACTATGGGAGATATGTTCTCTGGGCGAACATCCCTATGACTGTCTAACAGATGAAGGAGTGTTACAGAATGTTGTGCAGGACAGGCTCATCTTACCAGCAGACGTAAACTTGAACCCCAAACTGCCCTTCAAGGTCAAAATGTGAGTTTGTTTGAACTCTTTGCCATCAGTCAATGAATCTCTAACGTGTTCTGTCTTTTGCCATGAATACCTCCTTCTCTCAGACTGCTTGCTGTTCATCCTTCTATTGATGTTATCTCCAATTGTATCACTGTCTACCTCTTGCTCAATTGCTTTCAGCTTTTAAGGTATACAAAGCAACTTATTAGGAGTTGACTATTGGTTATATTGAGCTGAAAGATGCAGATATCACAAGCTAGCTGTAAATCACAACATGCCAACTGCCAATTTAAAGGTGAATGGAGAAGAAGAAGATAAAGAAGCTGCAATCAAACAATGGTATTGCTTGGTGTGTTTCAATGTTGAAGGCAAGCAAGTAAGAGATAGACAGTGACAGAAATGGAAGAATAACATGAAGCGATTAATGAACAGTAGTCTCAGAGAGTCTACAGATAGTGAGAGACATTGTGCCAGAGAGATAATAAAGAAGCAACAATTTAATTAGTGAGAGACATTGTGCCAGAGAGATAATAAAGAAGCTACAATTTAATTAGTAAGAGACATTGTGCCAGAGAGAAAATAAAGAAGCAACAATTTAATCGATTAAAAAAAAATGTTAAGATAGTCAAAACACTCAAATTTAAATAAAGAAGAGGCTATCCTCCGGCTATTGGTCGGTAAAGATGGCGGCTGAAAAATATCAGCTCAAGCCTCAGTCACGTGTCAATTGCGCACTTCCAGCTACTTAATTTGCAGTTTTCCGCCACAGCCACGTGGCCGCAACGCCGCGTGAGCGCGTGGATCGGGGCTAAACTAGATGGCTAGGACTTACGAGCAAGGCTGCAGGAGATGCGGAAGCTGCTGCTCGTGAGTCCTAGCCATCTAGTTTAGCCCCAATCCACGCCGCGTGAACGGCGTGGGTGCCATGTAGCGGTTGTTGGCGGAAAACCGCAAATTAAGTAGCCGGAAGTGCGCAACTGGCACGTGACTGCGGCTCGAGCGGATATTTTGCGGCCGCTATCTTTACCGACCGTTAGTCGGAGGATAGCCAAAGAAGACACTGAAAATAGATCGCACAATTAATTGCATGGCATTTTTTCCTGCATCTCATCAGATGCATATAAGTAAAGGTCTAGTTTCTGTGTCGTGAGGCAAATTGGAGTAAGTGAAGTTGAACTCCACTAGATTGCACACTGGGTGATTAACATCTGGTGACACAAAGTGCAAAGATTCTCTATTTGAATGAGAATTGCAAATCCTAGAAATCCCCTTCAACTGCAAGGATACTTTGGGGCCCCTGACGGTTACAAAGTAACTTGAAATCCATACAGGTAAGGATGTGGTACAATCGATGTGTATTCGGCATATGGGGGATACTTTTATAGACCAATTAGCACTCTCCATGTGGGATTTAGTTAATATCATGCCACCTTTGCTTCTCAGAACATATTAACGATCTGGTTCAGTGGAGATTCAAACCTATGACTGTAAGGGCAGCAGGCAAGCATACTAGCAACTGTTCTGCCAGCCGCTAATTTACTAATGTAACTATTTTATATTTCTTGAAACATTCTTTTTCTCCCCATTTGGGCTTTAGAGCCCAATTGTTTTTTTTTGGGGGGGGGGGGGCAGACTCATTGCCCCGCTAACAAGGATGTCATAAAAGGTGACTGATTATGGGTGTTTTCATCAGAGTAGGAGTGCATCCACCTGAGATGGGAGGAACCAGTAGTCTGCACAGATTTGTAAAACAGATGTGCATACAAAACTCAAGTTCTGGAACAAGACCAACATCCAGAAGTGGACATATAACCAGAACTTTATGCTGGAGTTTACAGCCAGTGACACCAAGAAGAAGAAGTAGATACAATTTTCATTTGGCATGTATGGGAGTAAAGGTCACTACATCTCAGCTTTGGGTTGGTTACCCTGCTAAAGAACTTAGTTGACTGTTGTGATGAGTCCACATTATTTGGTCTTCTCCCCAGGTGGTCAGTTATGATACAGTGCTGGGAGGAGCCATCAGAGAGACTACAAGTGGAGCAAGCTCATCGTATTCTTGAGCAGCTGAAAATTAATTCCGATGTCATTTCAGGCACGTCTGACTTTGATCAGAAATGGAATCATCTGCAGCCAAACCAAGAAAAAAAGGCAAACATCAGTGTAGAACATACATCAGCCCTGGCCAACACCACTGTTGTAGATTTTCATTTAGAGAAGCCATCTTTCTTTTCTAGTGAGATAGGTATGCCAGATGGGGTCAAGAGAGATGATGTTATTTTGGAAATTGATAGTTATCTCACTCCAGTTTCTTCTTCCAGAGACCTTGCTGTTCCAAAGTCTTCAGTGCAGCATGTTCTCACTTCTGCAGACCACACTTTAAGCAGAATTGAGCAGAATGGTTCTTTTAGTGCTTCTCCATGCCAGGTCATACAAGAGAATGAAGTGAAACGAATGTCTACCCCTCTAAATCATGATAGACCTGATGTGTCACTAGAGCAGCAGATGATAGATGGTCTATTGGTGGCGTCCAAGGGATCAGTTTCTGCATCTCAGTTTTACTCACCTCACTCATCTCCAAGCAGTGAATACATAACAGTGGATGAAATGCGTGGCCATTCTGGCATCCAGGATGACACACTTAAAGAACTCAGCATCGCTGATGGAGATTTATCCCTTGATTCTGAAGGATTGTCTATCCACGAGTCAATTGATGATACACTGAAAGACTCATTCAGTCCAGGGGAAAACAGCATTGGAAATAATAATAATATATTGTTCATTTTACCATTTCATGAAAGGGAAGATGATTTCAGTGATTTTGTCCAAACATCACCTGAACATCATGATATCAGTTGTACAGATTTTGAACCTTATGTTCCTACTGCTGTTGATTCACTTGTTCAGACAAATGGTGTTCATGAAGATGAACTGTGCAATAATAATGCTTTCATACTGGAAAATAATATGACATCTTCTGATGGTTTCTGTTGTACAGATGATGTATTTTCTGAGCTTGTTCCTTATGTTGATAGTATTACACATGTGAATAGTGACAGAAATGAATTTAGTGATCTTCATATTTCCACTTCCCCCTTTGATGTTGATGGTGTGAATTCTATATCAGGGTGCTCTAATCTGTTTGATCGTGTCAATTCGTATGATGCCATAAAAGCTAGTATAGAAGAATCCAGTAAGCTCAGTAATCTTCAAGTGTACCCAGAAGTAAAACCTTTATCTGACAGTAACCAGGATGTATTTATCAGTGCTCAGGATCATAACTTCACGTCTTCAGCGCTTTTGGTTCCAGGTCTGGAGATTGATGAAAGTGGATCAAGCTTGGACATGGCGGATGCATCCAGAGAGATGCTTTCTGCAGAAGCAGTTATATCTAATCAATATGATGACCAGTCTGCGATTGACAATCAGATGGAATCTATATCTCTGCCCAGCAATGTGTCTGATTCCACTTGTCATGTCAGCAGTGATAATACAGACGCTGTTCACAGTGTTTCACTCCTGCAGTCAGAGTCTTTTGCAGATTCACATGAACATCTTGAAAGTGTGAATAGAGAGAAGCTTCCTCATTCTTTTGGCATTATAGATGACCACAACGAATGTAACAGCAGTTTTAACTTGGTGAAAACGGAAAATGGGCATGCAGATAGTCCATCTGAACAATTACGTGAGAGAATCCTCTCTGATTATTCGGATGTTCATGGAATATCTTCCTTAAAGGATAGTGACAAATTGATAGTACAGGAAGAGGTAAGTACCAGTAGACATATTGAGACAGAGAGTGTAGATTCTAGCATCCATAGTTCCAGCATGACAGAAGGTCCTACTAATTATACCACTAACAACACTGAAGTTGGTTTAAGTGATTCTAGTGATTACATTCAAGAGACAGCTCTCAGTGAAACATGCAAAGAAGGTGATGATGATGAAGAGCTAGATGAAGGGCCTTCAGCATTTCAATCAAATCTGTATCGATGCAGTCGAATCAGTCTTACTGAAGACCCTGAAGATGCTGCAGATGAATCATCAAATTTCAAAAGTGTTGATATTCATAATGATCACTGCAGGGAAGATTCACAGAGTCCGGTTGACTCTGAATCAGAAGATGCTTTCAACAGCAACTTTGAAAATGAGCAAGAATATATTTCAGATGAGGCCATTTCAGGGCCGCCTCAGACATCATCTCCAGATAATACAGCAATTGATCCAGATTCAGATACTACTGTTAGTCCAGAACCTTCTTCCCCTGTTGATTTTGATGAACAGGCTTTGCAAATTGCCAGTGAGATATATTTGTCCAGAGGATTGAAGTCACCAAGGGTGTTTGAAATCCTTCCACTGGAAACCATCCCTGAGCATCCGCCCATGCCAGATTTCCACGAGGAGTCAAATTATACACCATCAGAAACCAGCTCTTTGGATGTTCGATATGAGGAGATGTTTGGTGGGGATAGTTTTGAATGGGATGACTTCTATGGAGACTCATTAATTGGAAAAGACTTGAGTCTTCAACATTCATCGCATCAGCAGAATTCTGTCAGAGAATATGATGTTTCTGACTGGTCCATGGATATTGACTCTGAAAGCATTGCAAGTGGCGCAAGTCCCCCATCGCAGTCAGAAGAAACAACATTCAGTCAGCCAATGCATCTTCCATCACAGTCAAGCATTTCTGTGTACTCAGACATTAGCACACAATTTTCTTTAAGCTCAGTATTATCACCGCTTTCCAAAAGTACTGATTCATCAAGAGAAACTTTGGTTTCCAGTTTGCTATCGCAGCTACAATCCCCAATCATAATGCCAGTATCCAGTGCAAATCAAAAAAACTTTTACTCCCTCATGGGGAAGTATAGTCTCGAGACAGATTCTTCTTTGGATGGATTGGCAAGTCCACCAATGGTCATGACTTCAGCTGTTAGATCTTCCTCTGTTACACATGCAACACCTTTGTCACCACCAGCCTCTCCTCCGTTCTCACCTTTACTTCCATCTGGCCAAGAGAGATCAGTGCAGCAGATTGCATCAACCTCACCGGTGTCATCTGAGCAGAGCATGCGCTCCAGCAAGTCTTCCAAAGAGGTAATGTGATAGTCAATAGCTGCTGTTGATGTTTAGGGTTATGTAAATTAGCAAGTTTTAATACCCTGATTCCTTTGCAGAGTTTACAAAAGAAAAAGAACAGTAACCCACAGCAGAATATTTATTACATGGAAGACCATGATGAATTAGATGCTCAGTATATGGGATGATTCATGGAGAAAATCTTTTCATTTTGTTACAGTAAAGTACAAAACCATTCGGATGAAAAGAGTTCTGGCATTGAAAGAGTTAGTTGCCTTTTACGACATGCATGATTAGCTACAGAATTACCATTATTTTGCTTCCCTTACAGGCCCTGGAAGCATGCTGGCTTGTTTTAATATGCATCATCTCCCCTTTCAGGTCCTGGCAGATTATTAAAAATGACCTTGGCTCTAGGTCAACTCAGCTTCAAATTAGTACCAGGTAAAGTCCTGGAAAGTAAAGACAACCCGTGCGATGTTGACCATGTCGCACACTGAATGCCACGACCTATAAAATATAGGTCTGGTGCTATATGCACAGTACGTGTGGAAAGGGGTCCTTTGCTTTTTTTTTTTTTTGGTACTTTACAACACCCTTGTTGTGTCAATTAGTGCTCACGGCATATTTTCCCATTCTATTCTATCCTGTGCAGTTGTTTGGATATCATGGATGGAATTCAGTCCAGCACCTTTGGCCTCCATCATTACTTTTATTCTGAGGGTCTCTTTTGGGCGTCCTGTTTTCTCTAATCCATTTAATGCCAGTTTGGTGATTCTGTGCACGCTTCTTCTTAGTGCCCATTATATTGTCATTGTCTGTCTAATAACTGTAGAAAGCAACGGTTGTTAAGACTTTTCTCTTGTTTCTTTGCCTTGCTTAAATTTATCCCATATAACGTATATTTTGATATTTCGCCCAAATAAATATCACTGTCCACCTATTTGTTTGTTTTAGTATCCAGAAGCCATGAGTTGTTAACCCTTAGGCTCGGTATTATGGATATCGCAATCTTTCGGCCTTGATTCCATTGTAAATAATGTAAATCTGGGAGAAAATGTGGCTTTCCTGCCCACCCCCGAGATTGAACCCGGACCACAAGGAGTTCATCACCTGGTCTCCGCGCAATCCGGTTTAGCCAACTACGCTAGAGAGCCGGGCGTCCACCTATTTAAAACAGTTGAATTTGTGCACAATCATTTGCAACAAATTAACACAATTGACTTGTTAGTTTCAGGAACCGGACAGAGAAGAAGCCAGCTTGTCTCTTGAAGCAGCTAGTGCTTTATTAGAGAATCATTCAGAAACAGTAACAGCTTCTGGAAATATTCATGCGCCTATCAAAAACATATCAAATGAGGAGCAGAATGACAGTTCGGATCTTCAGTCTGTCATCAGTGTTGGGAACAAGCATAATGTGTTAGTGAATAACAAGGAAACTCTAGAAGATACAGATGTGATAATTTCTACTGAGTTGACAGAAAACCCATATATTGACCTTTGATGAATCACTGAATGGATACTCTTAAGTGGTAGTGTGAATGCTTATCTGCAATATAATCTTTTTTTGTTATTGTTGCTTTTTTAGTGTGTGTCGTTTCAAGCAGTAGCCGAGCTAAGAACAAAAACTGTGTTTGTCTACTTATCTAGAGTATTGTGTCCAAATTTTACCCGAGCAGTGTCGTTAGGCTACTCATTTCGATTTCCAACTGCCAAGGGATTTTTACGTGCGCAACAATGCACACGGGTGTCTGATCTCACTACCCAGAGACCAGGGGAAATTACTAGAAGTCCACATAAACAGAAAACAATCCCAGCCTTCACCGGGGCCTGAACCCGGGACTTCTCACACTCGAGGCGGACACTGTGCCTCGAGACCACGCAGCTCCACTGTCTTCAATAAATCCTCCTGTATTGTGTTCATAGTAATGGGTTCCTTCATATTGTAATCTACATTGGTACCATTTTTTCTACTAGTGTTTGGTTGCTTCTTCTTTTGTAAACTCTTTCAGTAACAACCAGGTTATTGGCCATAAGTACCAAACCACAAACAAATTAACTGTTTAGTTTTATAGTACTATACAAACCTGACTGGTTACTCTTATATCCCTTGGTATTTGTGTTGCAGCATCTGTGATAGTTATCCTCTCACATGCCGTTTATGTTAATTGAGTCTATTGTTACATTGGAATTGTCAGCTAAATGTTCTGGTGCTTAAAGAGTTGAAAAAAAAAAAATAGTATATCCTTCATCACAGTTCTATCTTTATAATTGTGTACCATAGTTAATATAATATTTGAATTCTTCAAAAGTTATGTAGTAGTAATAAAGCAACAGTGGTTGATAAAAAGAAATAATTGATTTTGTCATGACTTGATCATTTACACACACACAAAAATGGCTCTAAATTTCTCCATGAATTTTCTGTCCAGTAATTTATATCTATGAAAAGAATGAAGAAGCCATGTTTTTTTTTTTTTTTTTTTTTATAAACTAATGGCATATAGTCATAACATTTATATTGCAGTAAGTTGAAGTCTGGAAATCAAGAATAATGTGCAGCCAGTTTAGTTATGTCTCCAGAACATTTTCTCCAAATTGAAATTATGATGAGAAACTTAAACGACTGAGATGAATCACCATCAGAGTACATAACATCAACAGTATAAGAGGTATAGATTATACAATAATGACTGCAGTTGACAAACAAGACTTTGTGATTGTGTGCAGTAAGCAACTAGGACTGGAATAAAATTATAAGAAAACAATTAAGAAGAAGAAAATATTTTGCAATGTTAGTTGAAGTAAATGAGAAAAAATGGAAACAGTTTAAATGATCGTCACTCAGTCATGATAAAAATAAAGGAGCCTTGTAGAAATTAGAACAAGCCAAGGGCCCAAGTAGTTTTTAACAAGATGGAAAACCCCTCACTCCAAAAAAAAATGTTATTAACTATGGAAAGTACATTTATTTTGAATTTTGAATCATGCCCCCGTGGGGGGGGGGGGGGGGGGGGTCTGTTGATTCATTTCATCTTGTTGATTCCATTTGCCGAGTTTATTATTGCTACTGCTCTGTGTTATCATTACAGATTATTTGCTTATATTTTCACTAACTTTTGCCAGATTCTTTAGAATTCAAGTTCCTTAACTATTTCAGTAACCAAGCAGATTGTCACACGTTTGTTTGTGTTTTTTGGAATTATCTACTTTTCTCAGTTATGTGTATCTGTTCCTTGTGCTACACTCATCCATTCTGGCCTCTTTGTCAATTTAACTCTTTCGTCCTCCTGGTGATATAATTTTAAACTTATCGTGCTTATAAATGTATTAAGTAGCAGCTTCTAAGGAGGTAATGAGTTAAAGTGAAACTAGCTTGAAACTGAAAAGTAGAACTAGTCAGCTTTACATTACCACGGATGACAAGTCAGTGCTGCGGTTAGAAAGCCATCATTAGGATGTTGCATAAATAAACAGTGTCACAATTATGAACAAGCGTACACACAATCACTTAGCTGAGGTATCTCCAAGAGAAATCAACTTGTCAGTTGAAGCTAATTTGCACAGTACTAGAGTTATTAAAATTTTTTTTTTTAACCCTGTTGCTAGGAGCATGCTGCTACTCTTTCACTGCCAAGCATATTTGATTACTCAGTACATTGCATTCATTTCCTGAATTCATTTTCTGCATCACCTTTCTGTTAACTCATTCATCCTAGTTGTTACTTAACTCCAGCCATAACAGTTGAATTTTAACTCATCAGTAATTAATCGCGGGTTGCTATTAAAAAGTACAGTCTTTGGGATATACAGGGTTCAAGAAACAACTACTTGGTGCTGAGAGAGTTGAAGAATTAGGGACTGTAATTACTTACTTCCATCGTTGTATGCAAGCAACATATATCATGTATTCTCTTGAGCTTCCCGAGTAGTGGATGCAAGTCTTAAATGCTGTTTATCCATCATCATTGAAAGGAATTTATGTGACTCTCTCGCAGTTGTTTTCCCGAAAAGCAAAGTTTTAGTGTCCATCAAGTTTTGTAAAAAAAGGTCTCAGTTAATATGAGTCCCAATCTTGATACATAAAAATTTTCATCCCATCTCAAAGTTGGGGGGGGGGGGGGGGGGGGGGGGAGGGGGGCTTCTGACATAAATGGCAGAAGCTGACTGACCACTGCTGATGCAAATTTTCCATTTTTTGGCTGGAATCCAAAGGTTCCATTGCCCAGGTACTGAGTTGAGTGACTGGTGCGACACGGTGAGCTTTGAATTTTATCTGGACTGTTTCATCTGTCATTCTCGCAGCATATTGTTGCATGCCCTAAAGTCGCGGGTGGCCAGTTATGTTCACAATAGCCTGTACTTTTGCAGGTGCAGTCCAGGTTTTCATGATTGACCATTTGTGCTAACTGCACAACTGCAGTTTTGGTGTGGGACCATTAGTGTTGGCTCTTGTGGCAGCTGCTTATGCACTTTTATTTTACGTATACAAGCTTCAAGATTTTGCTGGGACTGACAAGTTTTTCTGACTAGTTTTCAAATGGAACAACAGTCAAGGAAATTTTGTGTGTGATTTCCACTGGCACAGGAACAAAGCAGTTATGGGATGGCCTGTCTGCTGTCTGCATGGAATGAAGTTGGAACCTCAGCTGACTAACTAACATCACATCCTCATTTGAGAGCATTATATTCTTCTTCTTCTTTCTCCCCACCATTTACCTCAGTGAGGTGTTGGGGGGAGATGTAAGGAGCATTTATACGCTTTTTCCAATGCATTGTATAGTTGGTGTTCATTTCTGTTAGGTTGCTCTGTTAGGTTGCTCCTAAGGTTGTCACTCCATCTTTTGCGTGGTCTGTTCATTTCTGTTAGGTTGCTCTGTTAGGTTGCTCCTAAGGTTGTCACTCCATATTTTGCGTGGTCCTCCCCTTGCTCTGTTTTCATTATATCTTTTCAGCGTGGCTCTCTGTCGCAGTTGGTAACAGGGCCAAACCATCTCATTTGTTGTTCTTTAATGAATTGTGCAACTGATTTCAATCCTAGTCTTCTTATAATTTCTTTATTCTTGATTTTTATCTCTTCTTGTCACACCGGCAGCCCTCTTAAGACAACTCATCTTTGTTGCTACGATCTTCCGCTCATTAGTTGTAGTAAAGGTAACATAATATTATCAGACTATTAATCTAGAATCAAACTTTTACCAAAGATTGTCCTGGAGAGAGGAGGCAACAATAAAGGAAGTCACCCCACATTAAATTGTTGTTAGTTAGTTAGCTGGCTAGTTGGGTTATCATCACTGTTCTCCATACATGTCCATAGGTGCTCAGATCCTCCCCTCAGTATGAACCCCAACTGGATGGTGGCTAATAGTAAATGTTCTGTGTTGATTAAAAAGTCCTCAGATGTGCCTGGTGTGAGTCTAATTTTTTGCTATGCCGATCTGAACTCCCAAATCTGTCGTCATTCTGGCGAGTGATGTGGATTCGCTGCCCCAAAAAGTCCTTTACCCTTCCAATTTCTCTGAGGGCATTAATAATATCAGCATGATCCCTAGGTTGACCACCGGTAGTGATAGCGGATCCAGCTAGGCTATCATCTCTTTCATTTCCCTCAACGCCGTCGTATCTCGGAATTAAATTACTGTGATCTTGTATATAGTAACTATCACCACACGCTCCAGCAGCCTTGTCTACCACAGAATTAAATATAGCTTTTAATGTTAATTTATGAGGTTATGCATGAAATTTAATTATAACTCAATGATGTGTTTTCAGACATCATTTTATCAGTTGCCTTATTATGAAAAGGTACCTTATGGTCTGACTGAAATGATATTATCGTATGAGAATTGTGGAATAAAGAGAAAATATGAGCAGAAATGTACAAAGAATTACATGATATATATGCATACAATTTAAAAAATCATAACTGTTATAAAATATAATCAAAGTTTTTATAGAAATCAGAGTATACATGACATTTTTTTAATAGAAAGAATAAGATATATATAATATAAAAGATGTACATTTTGTATTTATTTGGCTTGTTATTGAAAAAGTATGCAAGCGGGACATGAATGATACAGGTATTGAGGCGGACTCATGGGAACAAAATGCCATGGACCGTGTTGTGTGGAAAGGGCATATCAGGAAGGGAATGAGACTGAAGGAAGAAATGATTGCAGAAAAGATAAGAGCTGAGTGTCTGAAAAGAAACGGTTTAAACACAAATGTTGTTAACAATGGTCCTGAAATCCCATGCTATCATTGTGGAAGACTTTTCTTGACACGGGCGGGTCTTGCTAGTCATACTCGCCATCGCCATGGGCTATATGAGTCTCATTCCTCCTCATAGCGTAATATAACACTATCGTCTGGAAAAACGGAAAAGTGCCAATAAATGTATTGAATAAGGTAAAGATCCTGCCCACGTTCAACAGCAGGTTAGTTTGTAACTATATGGTGTCGTAAAACAACTTTTATATAATTAAACTGCTCTTTTAGTCACTGTATATCCATCTTTCAGGCTGCAATAAAAATAAATGAGATGAAGAAGATGCAGAAAGATGGGTATAACTTTTTTTTAAAAAAAAGAGTTGTGATGTATTTCATTCCAGTATAAAACATCAGTGCAAAATACAAGTTGTGCAACATTTGATTGAGTGGAGTTTCATTAAAGATGGGTTGTTTTGTTATTTCTTTTCATTTTTTTAAAGGTTTTAAGATAATCTTGGTGCTTTCTTGTGTGTTCATCGTGAAAAGTGTTCTGTAGCTGTGAATCAAAGGAATTTGAGGTTAGCATTGTTGCTATTGAAGTGTCTCGGTGTTATTGTTTAGTGATTTGATGTTTTATCACACTTATGCACTTTTTATGTTGTGTTTTTGTATACATTTGTCAAATAGCATTCTTTTTTACCAGTCACTTTGTTCATATCATTTGTACAGTAATTTTTCGTTTGGCGTATCTTTGTTAACTTTATGCTGAACACTGTTCTGTGTGTGTGTATGCATGCTTGCATTCATAATCTTTTAAAATACCACTCATTAATGGCATCATGAGAGTGATATACTACAAAGGTTTGGGGTTATAGAGAGAATAACGGTTGACAGGGAGCAAACATTGGATACACAGAGGAGCTGCATGGGAGTAGATCTCGAGACTGACTAAGAAGATGATGGAACATTAATATACAGACTGTTGTCGTCAACTGGAAAAAGAAGACTAATCACAGATATGAATGGAATCGGATGATATCTGCAGCGAAGAACCTCAAGGGATCAGAAACAGAAGA
Source organism: Candidula unifasciata (assembly GCA_905116865.2). NCBI lineage: Eukaryota > Metazoa > Mollusca > Gastropoda > Stylommatophora > Geomitridae > Candidula > Candidula unifasciata. The sequence goes on along the minus strand of CAJHNH020000236.1, from coordinate 373,905 downwards.
GGAAGTTTGTGCAAGTGTGAGGAAAAGAGAAAAAGAAACTACTTCTAAAACAGTTAGTGCAATCGATAGGAGACTCGCTTTCAAATCCAGTTGCGACTCGCTGCAGCCCACGGCCGGTCTTCGAAACCGAACAGTTCCCTGCCTCTAGGAAATGGGTACCAGAGTTAACACTCTAGGTAAATGGAGGAACGTCTCTGTAGCTATGGACGTGCAGACGGCGACACAAGCGACAGTTTCTTATCAGCTGTCTGTACTGGTGGCAGAGCAATTATGATTTATAACCATGTGCAATGACGCTGGTTCACATCTCCCTACTTTACCTTTACCTTTACTTCTAAAACTGTATTCTCTCCAAATGTGTTCACAGCTCTGTTCCTAATTATTATAATTTTATGACGCATCAGGCTGTTCCTGCTTGTTCACTCTTTGCTCTATGATTTTCTTCACTTTTTTCTCACTGATATTACCTAACAATTGGCTGCTGACTCAATGGTAGTAGGTTTTAATCCCCATCAAGGCTGATTTTCAAAATACAGGTCAGAACAAGATATCATTATCAAGTGCCTTGCAATCTGCAATCATCAACAGCATGTATCAGTTTGTGTGCTGAGACACAGTTCCCTTTCCATGCCATGACAAAAAGGCTGTAAACAATCTTCTGTTATCTTCCCAGTCTCTTTTTTTCACAGATCTTTCCAGTGGTCACAACATGCTCCAGTTTCCTTCTCATAATATTACCAAAAAATGATGACTGTCTCTTCTAATATTTCATGTCTCTTCTGATGTTTGAGCCCTCGCCTTTTTTCAAAACATCAGGGTTGCTGTTTTTTTGGCTGTCCATGGAATTATAAGAAATCTTCTGTAAAACCGCATCTCTCAGGCCTCAAGAAATGTTGTTTATTAATTGCAGCTGAGATGATTTTTCAACAGTGCAGATACCGAAAAATATTCAGGGAAATAAAGGCTACTGGCATGATATTGGCCACAGCGCCGGTTGGTCTGTACAAGTTTGCAGCCAGAACCATCTACCCCATGCACCTCTAGATGTGTTGTGTACTTTATCAGCACGTTCAATTTCAATAGCAAGGACTCAGAAAGAAGCAGCAAACTACTGAACGTAAAATTGCCTTGTAAAACCAAACAGCAAAAAGATCACGACGTGCGAAATGAGATGCTTACGTAAGGCTGCCAATGTCACAAGGAGAGACAGAGTTCGAAACGAGAACATTAGAGCAATTGTAGGAACCACACCATGCCTGCAATACATAAAGAAGCAACCAATAGAGTGGTTTGGCCACTTGATGCGAATGCAAACCGACCAACTGCCTCTACGAGCATACAACGAACAGCACTACTGCCCTAGAGCAAGAGGCAGACCGAGAGTACGATGGATAGACAATATATCAGAGATCCTGAGGCAACACGGACTAACAACAACACGTGCAACACACCTGGCCCAGGATCAAAAACTGCGACTCCCCACTACGCTGTGAGGCAATTGTGGACAAGACAAGACAAGACAAGACAAAACCAAACAGCTAAAAATGCTGTGGTTGGTTCTGCAATGTCCTGTAAAAGATAATGCAGCCAACAAATTCAACAAGGCTTCCTGTGATTGACAGGTTTTGATATTCTCTGTTATGCTGAAGTCATGATGCTTTTGCAAGAATCTTTGAAGAAGAGTTTATTATTACCTGTTATACTGTCACTGATAAACTTTATTTTAGGGAGCCATTGTAACATAGCAGCTAGATGCTTGCCTGCTGCCCTGAAGGGATTTAGTTTAAGTTCACATCGCAAAGGATTTTTTTCAAAATTGTCGCTTTTTGTTAACCCAGCCAAAATGGGTATTATGTAATTTCCTTTGAAGTAAATGCAGCTGCCATGATGTTGACTACAAAACCCACAGTGTCCATTGTTCTAAACTATGTTAGTCTAACATCATATGCCGTATGTGCCATTGACATAAATAGGATTCTTGACTTTGCTGACTGATGTCTTGAACACTGGACTCTCCCCGAGAAGCTGTGAAACAACATGTGGTCACATCTGGTGGACCTGATCTCTTAGCTTTGGGGAAACCTGAGAAACCTCAAGCTGTTTATGGCCCACAGTGGATTAAGCGCATGACCAAAACTACTGAAAAAGAGGATTTACCTTTTTTTTTTTTTTAAATAGTCAATTCATTAAAGCATGTCATCAAATCTATCTGCAGCTTTTTTCTTGCATATATCGTGTCCCTACCAACAAATTTATTTGCTAAAGGGAATGGAGATCGCTTAGTGCAACAAAGTCTGGAATATATCACATCAGAACATCTAGTTTGAGAATGAAAGTGGAGGCAGTCACTGCTGCCTTCCGCTGGCTTGAGAATCAACTGTACACACATGTCATGATTGTAACCGACTTACAGAGCAGGTTGAGAAAGGTGGAGACAGACATGCTATATGCAGAGTGGCAATCATCACTTCAGAGGTCCCAGGTAGTTAGCATCCTTTAGATACTTTCTCCAGGTGATGCCTTTGTGTTGAGAAACGAGCAGGCAGTAGACTATCTGGTTTTGCACAGCTTGGTGGTGAATTGACAAGCTAGATGTTGTGAGGGACCTTTTGGAGTGAGTGAACAGTGAGGAAGCACAGATAGATCATTTCAGTCTCAAGAGAATGGTGCTGCGACGAGTTATAAGGGGATCTGGTCGCCGCTTGACACTCAAGGGATAGACAAGACAGATTTACAATCAGAAAGTTACTGGTGCCATCCGAATTGAAACTCTTCACTTGCTGCTGAAGATTGGGATGGAGCGCTTATGTGTGTCCCGAGTGTAATGAAATCATTTCTTAATTTAACATTCGTCCATGGCACACTATCTAACATCATCTTTCTTGGTCTCCCCTCTTGTGTCTCTCCCCCACTAACTTTCCTATTGTTACGATACAACACTGACAGTTTTTATCCTCAAAAACCATAGGTGATAATCAGACAAAGTTAGAACCCTGAGCTGGCTTTAGCAAAGTGGAGATGATCACCAAAAACCCTTCCATCATAAGCCAAGCATGTCACCCAGGATGGCCCAGCATGGATTTTAAGAGATGTTTGAATCTGCATAAATGCTGATCTCTGTGCATCAGTGTCTCACTGCATCCCAGGAAGTTACATATTATTTATATTCTTTTACTGGTGTAGAATATGTTTGCTTGCAAAGTCCTGACAGTTATATATTACAACCCCCCCCCCCCCCCCCCCCCCCCCCCCCCCACCAACCCCCTTGTGAGTTCCAGGCCCCCATTGGGGGGTGGGAGAGGAAAGAATAGACCCACTGCCTCCCTAACAAGCGTGTCCCAAGAGTTCACTAATTAAGGGTTTCCTTCAGAATCAGAATGTATTAGCCTGAGAGGCAAAGTACTAGTGTTCTGCATATAAATAAGCCAGGTCTGTAAAATTGATGTGCAATTTCTGGAATAAATCTAAAGTCCAGAATTTGAAGTGGACGAACAATTAGAACCATCCACCTTTCTTCTTCTTGTGGGTTCCAGGGTCCACATTGGGGGGTGGGGGGGGGGGGGGGATTATAGATACAAGCATGTTGTAAAAGGTGATTAATTAGAAGTTTGGTGATATTGAATGTGTTGGGCCGAGAAGTGTAGATATTGCAGCTTAGTTGTAAACCACAACACAGCATGTCAACCACCATTTTAAAGGTGAATAATGAGAAAGAAGAACATATAACCTTTTGAGGCACTGGCAGTAACATATCCTTATAGCTATTTACATGTGCATTTTCTTTTGCCTTACATATCATGTAAATTTATATAGGGCATGTACGCTTTATAGACATGACATTTGTCTAATAGTAAATGTATAGCCAGGAACATATTTTTTATAGCCATTATACATTTACAGTCTTACATATCTTTTACAGAATTTACTTTTTTTATAGTTAAAGAGATGCATTTAGCAATTGTTAGCTGACTGGGAGAAAAGTGATTAAAGATTTGAGACAAACATATGTGATATGATAGTCAAAAGAAGCCATGCTGACATCAGAACTCATCTTCAAAAGTTTCTATGTTGAAGTCTGACATGGCAGGCAAGAGATTGTGTTGCTTTCTTTTCTGCTCTCTTTTCGCTTTATTCCTTTGTGTTTTTTTTTTTTGGATTTTGTCATACATGTAAAAACAAAGGCATTACTTCTTGTTTCATTTATATTAGGACTTTGTATTTGGTTTAGTGTGCAGCTGCATGCATGGATGATGAGTGAATTTACTGAATTTATAGAAATGGCATGTGAAATTTAAAAAATCGGGACTATTCAGTCAGGAAAATAAAAGCAACATTTCATAGAATTTGTGTCTTATTCTTCTTCAGTCTCATACATATACATGATATCTGGAACAAGGCACTTACTATTATGATTTTACACAAATTAAACCCCCCCCCCCCCTCCCCGCCTTTCCCCCCAAACCAGGTCATAAGTTGCTAAAAGTATTTGATTAAAAGAATTGACAATTCTCTGAGAAGAGAACAGATCATTTTTCAGAATAATAAAGTTTTGACCATTGAATCATTTTGTTTTGCGTGGTTAGACATAGAAGAATATTCACATAGTGTTGTTGTAACAGACTAGTTGCAGATTTTTCATAATCAGCTTCTACATTTAGTGTCTGTAAACATATTTTTATTTCATCAACTACAAGACACTGTCTGGGCCATACTTCATACACTTTGTAACAAATCACAAGAAGTGTGTTGACAGACATCACTCATCCACATTTTTAAAGTATCACAAGAAGTGGGTTGACAATCAGCAAACTACAGCTAAAATTATAGACATGCTGCACATTGGCAAATATATTTAATTAATGCTGCCACAGGTGGTATTTTAATTTTTGGTGATTAATTATTTAAGAGGGTGATAATTTATGTGTTGATTTTAAGGTAATTTGAATGTATGTACAGCTTTTTACTATTAAGGAGTTGATTATCTGTATGTAACTTGTATGTTAAGAAGATGATTATTCGTGCATCAGTACTAATAACCAAAATGTATAAATGAAGATGAAATATGCTTTACGTACTTTTCAAGGTAAACCTTTTTTTTCTGTTTTAATTTATTGTTTCTTTGTGTGGCATCGACTTTACTTGTAAGTTTGTTAATGAGAATATTTATTCGGTGAAAATGTTGTGTCATTATTTATAACAAAGAAATATACAGAATAAATGGGAGCCTTATTAGAGTAGGGACTAGATACTTGCCTGCCAGCCGAAAGGTCTAAGAGATAAATCCAACCATCAAAGAGGAGTCTGCATCATGGTGGAGTTTTCCCAAAATTGACCTTGGTTCCAAGGTTGACCCACCCTAAAACAGTTACTTAAGAAGTAAAGGCAGCTGGTGCGATGTTGAACACATCACCCCTCAAGTGCTGATTTGTCTATAAAAAGTAGTAAAACCTCATTAACAAGAATATGTGTAAGATGAACAATCAGCTAATACAAACAAAATTTTGGTCGCAGCAGGGATGTATTATTCACAAAACATCTATTAGTCCCAGAGTAGCACTAATTTTTTTAACACAAACTGTTAGTGTTTGAGTCCCTTGACATTTGTGTTAGCAAGGTTTTACTGTACGAGTCTGTGAATGTGCAATGTGCCAAAGGCATGAAAAGGTCCTTTACTTTTATCATATAATATAAACCTAAATGTTAATGCACACTACTCTAGGTCAGACAGTCTTATTAATAAAATAACTAATAAAATTTGATATGTAATTATAAAATACTTGTTTATTTTGTTCCGCATTGTTGGTCATTCTTTTTGCTCAATTTCTGTATGTATTAGCTATTCCTCGGCTTTCATGTATGTATTGTCTGTACATTTTTTATTCAGTTACTTAACAGGGGCTACAGTTAGAGTATAAGCAACTATTCCAATCTTTGGAGAATAGACAAACAAACACAAACATATAAAAATAAATTTTGTTCACATAAAGATGTGAAATATTGATAGTAAGGAAAATATTGCCATCAACTTATTGGTATAGACCAAAAATCAACTTATGAGTAATATGGTCATTATCATGCAAAACATTTTTGCTTCCTAGAATATTTCTTTGTACACATTAAATGGCTGGGTGGTCTTGGGAGTAGTGAAAACAATTTTTTATTGGATTAAGTGAAGATTCTAAAACATTATATAAGGTTAGAATGCAAGCATTTTGTATTTACAGATCTATGTTTGGGTTCGAGCTCAATTTTTGGGTGGAGGGTGGGTGAAGGATAGACCCACTGTTTCTTAACTTTTTGGTACCAGTAGGTATTACAGGAGATTCCAAAGTAATGAAAAACAACTGCAGTGAACATTTGTGAATGTATTACTTTCACAATGGCAATATACACAGTGATCATAACCATTTAGGGAAACCAGATTTCTTTAGTGTTTTCTTACAAAGATTAAAAAAAAATGTAAGATAACACATTATGCTATGGTGGGGATTCAAACGTTAGATTCACGAACACATGCGTTGCTTGGAACTGAAAGAGTTAACAAGTATGCTGTAAAAGATGACTAAACGATTTGCTGAAATTGGGCCTGTTTGGTGCAGATATCACAGCCAAGCTGTAAACTACAACATAGCGTACCAGTAGTCCTTTTAATGGAGAATGCAGAAAAGGAAAACGTACATAACCATAGGTTAGTTGCGTATCCTTTACAGGACGTTGCAGAACCAACCCCAACAGCCCCTGGCTGTTGCATGGTTTTTCTAGGCAAATTTACGTTCACTAGTTTGCCATACATAAATATAATTTATCTGAAATACAGGTTAACTTGTCTTGTTCTGGCTCAGCCTAAATTGGGTGTTCATTGTATATTACTCCATAAAAGCTGTTCCATGACCTGGTTTAGAACCTACTGACCCAGTTTTATTACCACTAGAATCCATCTGTATAATAAATGAGCCTTTTATATACCCATATAAGGTTAGTTGCATATCCTTTATGGACGTTTTCGAACCAATCCCAACAGCCCCTGGCTGTTGTGTGGTTTTTTTTCTAGGCAAATTTACATCCAGTAGTTTGCCATTGCTTTCTAGACGGTCGGCTTTCTTGATACCACTGTCGAAACCAACGCAAGGCCCGCAGCTGGGATTGAACCCGGCAGTACGAAGCGTTCGCATCGACTTAGCCACAGAGTTGATATATACCCATATACTGACACTTATTTCAATAAAATAATATGTATGTTTTATGCAGTACTCAGTATCTATGCTAAACACATAGATATCGTTTCTACCATTTTTTTAGACTGTATATATAGATGTTAAAATAGACTAATTTGGTAATGTGATGTTAAAATTAAGGACTATAATTTGGTAATGTGATGTTAAAATTAATGACTATAGTTTGTTATTATTTATTTAAATAAATAGTAATTCTTTCATGTGTTTATTTATTTGAAAATTTCTATGCATGAAGTCATACTGAGGAAAATGCTACCAAACTGTGACCATAATACATACCACTTAACATTTATCTAAACAGATACAAATCACAGAATGCACTAGATTTTGAATCTGCTTTGGTGCCGATTTAAAAAAAAAAAATTAACCTTGGCTCTTAAGTTGATTCAGCCAAAGTACAAGGAAAGATCCTGCAAAGTGGAAGCCTGCGTGATATTGACCACATCATCCTATTTTACAGATATCCTTATGGGACTGTCAAGATGAATATTGGAGTACCTACTTTACAGATATCCTTATAAGACTGTCAAGAATAATATTGGAGTACCTACTTTACAAATATCCTTATGGGACTGTCAAGATTAATATTGGAGTACCTACTTTATAGATAATCATATGGGACTGTAAAGATTAATATTGGAGTACCTATTTTACAGATATCCTTATGGGACTGTCAAGAATAATATTAAAGTACCTACTTTATAGATATTGTTATGGGACTGTAAAGAATAATATTGGAGTACCTACTTTATAGATATTGTTATGGGACTGTAAAGATTAATATTGGAGTACCTACTTTATAGATATCCATATGGGACTGTCAAGATTAATATTGGAGTACCTACTATATAGAAATCCATATGGGGCTGTCAAGATTAATAGTGGAGTACCTACTTTATAGATAATCATATGGGACTGTCAAGATTAATATTGGAGTACCTACTTTATAGATATCCTTATGGGACTGTCAAGATTAATATTAGAGTACCTACTTTACAAATATCCTTATGGGACTGTCAAGAATAATAATATAGTACCTACTTTAAAGATATCCATATGGGACTGTCAAGATTAATATTGGAGTACCTACTTTACATATATCCATATGGGACTGTCAAGAATAAAAATATAGTACCTACTTCACAGATATCCTTATGGGACTGTCAAGACTAATTAGTCATAGTATCAGATTCACAAAGCATGTTCAGGAAGATGGATACAGGTTTTCTTTGGATGGAATGGGTCACATCAGTTGAGAAGTTGCAGGTGGTGAGAGTCATATGGATGTTTTGCCCTGGCCATTCAGGTATGTTTTAAAATGAGCAGGCAGATAGGTTGGCTTGTTTGGCCCTACTTGGGGATGTACTGCACAAGGCAGAAGTGATCTCTGTGTCTGTGGAATGAGGTATCAAGTAAAATGCAAGATAATGAAAACCTGCACCTGGAGATAATGTTGCAGCGGAGAGTGACTGCGGGCTCTGGGCACCACTCTAGACTCGAGGGGAAATGCAAGACCAGTAGTTAACCAGATGACAAAGGGTACCATCAGTAAGCAGACTATTTGCTGGCTCTTGAGAAGGGAGATAGAGCAAACATGGACTTGCCCTGAAACTGCAGTGTCAAATTGACTTGTCCTGAAATCTGCAGTATCAAATCTTTTCCCAGACGAACCCAAGTATATTTATCTGGCATAAACTATTTTGGATTCCATCCTTACCTCATGCTGGAGTGTTTGATTTTTAAACTGGTTCTGTGGCTTAAAGGTTAGTGAAAATATTTCACAATGCAGTCAACATTTACCATTGTTGAATTCCCACTCTGAGCAGTTTAGACAATACGGTTCTCATAGCTTTCAGACGATGGTATGAAAGTAATATTGTGGGGATGGCACAATTTGTTTTGTAAGACTGCCAGCCATCACCCCTTTGAGTGACTGAGTCAGCTATCACCCCTTTAAGTGACGAAGTCAGCCATCACCCCTTTGAGTGATCGAGTCAGCCATCACCCCTTTGAGTGACGGAGTCAGCCATCACCCCTTTGAGTGATCGAGTCAGCCATCACCCCTTTAAGTGATCGAGTCAGCCATCACCCCTTTAAGCGATCGAGTCAGCCATCACCCCTTTGAGTGACGGAGTCAGCCATCACCCCTTTGAGTGACTCAGTCAGCCATCACTCTTCTGAGTGACCGAGTCAGCCATCACCCCTTTGAGTGACGGAGCCAGCCATCACCCCTTTGAGTGACAGAGCAAGCCATCACCCCTTTGAGTGATGGAGTCAGCCAGCACCCCTTTGAGTGATCGAGTCGGCCATCACCCCTTTGAGTGATGGAGTCAGCCATCACCCCTTTGAGTGGAGTCAGCCATCACCCCTTTGAGTGGAGTCAGCCATCACCCCTCTGAGTGACCGAGTCAGCCATCACCCCTTTGAGTGACGGAGCCAACCATCACCCCTTTGAGTGATGGAGCCAGCCATCACCCCTTTGAGTGGCAGAGCCATCCATCACCCCTTTGAGTGATGGAGTCAGCCATCACCCCTTTGAGTGACCGAGTCAGCCATCACCCCTTTGAGTGGCAGAGCTATCCATCACCCCTTTGAGTGATGGAGTCAGCCATCACCCCTTTGAGTGATGGAGTCAGCCATCACCCCTTTGAGTGACAGAGTCAGCCATCACCCCTTTGAGTGACCGAGTCAGCCATCACCCTTTTGAGTGACCGAGTCAGCCATCACCCCTTTGAGTGACGGACTATGTCGTATAAATATCCAGAATTTGTTACCTCAGCCAACAGTAATTTGTGAGAAGGAAAGGAAAGAGAAAATTTTCAGTTCAGTTTTATCATAAAATAATAAGTAAAAGTAAAAAAGTAAGGACAATTTTTACACCTTAGGCGCATCTGGCATTTGGGAAGAGCACCCATATTTTTACAGATCATCTGCATTAGGTGGGTAATGTGGTCAGCATTATGCTGGCCGTCTGTACTTCCCCCGGACATCCATCCTAGTACCAATTTTTGGCTGGGTCGACCTGCAACACCCCATTCCATGATGAAAATCCGTGCAACCAGCAGTGGGTTTCGATCATGGTACGCTGGAATTACAAGTCGGACTCACAATGAAAATAATAATACCAGTGTAATATTTCACTGCAGATAGGTTGAGAGCTGTGCGTTTGGGATGAAGCTCTTTAAATTCATGCACTGACAACAATAATTCTGAAATCCCATGCTCTTATTGTAGAAGTCTTGTTTTGTTAACGCTTGTGTGTCTTGCAGGTCACGCTTGCCATCATAGTGAACTATGGTTCCATGCATGCCTGTAGCACAGTATCACCCTATTGTCTTGAAGGGTGGAAAGGCACCAATATAATACTCCACTCTGTAAAGAGAGAGTTCTGTAAAGAGATTTTGTAGCTGTAGGATCTTTAGAGCATTAAATTTATGTCTATTTTATTGTTTTTCTTTCACTGTGCAGCTTATAAAATTGTCCATATCCTCATCTGATTGCAAGAAACCCGTTGATGTATAAATTTTTGATAAAATCAAACTTATATAGACATTTAATACTCTATCTGTGGATATAAATAAACGTTGCTGTGGTAAACTATTTTCTTTAAAGTAATTGTGTTGGTAGGTGTAGCTTTTTTAGTGTGTGAGTGATTTCATGCTTATGTTTTTCAATGTTTGATTTTCTGCTCCTAGACAGTAACTTAACCCTGTGTTTGCATGTACTGCAGTTACAGATCTTGATTATATTTATTTGCTATATTTTATATTCCAATATATATATATATATATATATATATATATATATATATATATATATATATATATATATATATAAATATATATATATATATATATATATATATATATTGCAATATTTTATATTCCCTTGTGAATGTTAAAAAAAATTGGGGACATAAACATTTTTTTTTCTTCCAATTGTCTTTTACCTGGCAAATTCTGCAGCAGTAGCACAGAGGCTAGTAGCTTGTCTGCCAGCCCACAGATTGTTTTGCTCAAATCCCTTCCGAGGCAGAATTTAAGCATAAATTACCTATGTTACCAGGTGGACCCAGCCTAAACTGTGTACAAGAAATCTCCTGGGAATAGGGGGTCACCCATTAAATCACGCAGCGTCCGTGGCTAAGGCGTTGCGAGTCCGACTCGTAAGCCAGCACACCGCGATCGAAACCCACTGCAGGCTGCGTGGATTTTTGTCGACCCAGCCTAAAATGGGTACCAGGATGGACTGTCCTGGGAAAGTAAAGACAGCCGGCGTAATGCTGACTACATTACCCACAGTGCTGATGGTCTGTAAAAATATGGGACGCTCTGCCCATATGCCCGATGTGCCGAAAAGGGATCTTTACTTTACTTTTACATTAAATCACCTATCAAGTGCTGATTGATCTATAAATACTGACCAAGCACAGATAGGCCAGATGCAGCACTAATGTGAACCAGGTGCTTTACTTGTACTTTATATTTTGCTGTATTTCTCTGGGTGCATTACTGCAGAATTTTAATCAGCATATACTGAAGCACAAAAAAACAACACAGTGTACCTGGCAAAAGATTGTACAGTATACTGTTTATACTCTTATTATCTAAATATTTTATATTCATATTAGATCACCTATCAAGTCACATTTCCACTCTCCTCCTGATTCTCTACAGTAATATATGCAATATAAATAGATAATTTGAACAAGTACCAAAGATATTCCTTTATTTTTAACATGTAGTTTTAGTTTCCTGAACTTAGAAATGAAGACCAGTGGTATTCTTCTTCTTCTTCTTCTTCAGCGTTCTAAGCTCTTGAGGTTTATTACTGTAGATATCACGCATCTCCAATCATCTCTGTGATTGGGCTTCTCTTTCTGATTGGTGACTTGATCTATTCTTCATTATTTTATGGAGAATAGTTGTATGGCTTTGAAAATTAGGAGAACATTGCTGTTGATTTCCATGTTTAGTGTAGTAAACTTGCTTTTTGGTATGTGATTTTGGCAAATTCTACTACAACAGTATTTGTAGACTTTGAAATTGCCCATGATACACATGACATTCAACAGGTTTGGTGCCTGATTCACCTTCCTTCTTGTGTAAAAAAGAAGCAGCTTTCAGACTCTCCAATTGTTGTTGCAATAGCTTCTCTTTACAGTAAAATAATAGTTGCAAGAATGTGTTAGCTAATTTGAATTTACAAGAACCTTTTCTTTTCTTCGCGTTTACTCCAGCTGTAAACTCCAGCAGATTGTTCTGGTTGTTAATCCATTTCTGGACTTTAGTCTTGTTTCAGAACTTAAGTTTGTGTGTGTGTGCGCATCTGGTTTATTTGTAAGCAGACTGTTGGTTCCCTGCCTCTCAGGCAGAATGAAATCTGACTTCTAAGGAAGCACTTCTAAATAGTTTACTTGTACAACATCCTTGTTGGGGGGGGGGGGGGGGGGGTGGGTCTTTTTCCCCCTTCTACAATAGGGTCCTTGAACCCACACAGGGTTTACAGAAATCAAGTAATTGGCCTTCAATCATGTGGGTGTTTACTTACAACATTGTGGAACTGAGGTAGCTCAGTGGTTAGATGTCCACCTGGAGTTCTTGGATTTAAATCCACATGAGATAGATTTTTATAGTTGACCAAGATTTTCATGTCAACCGAGGCTAAAACTGGCACTAGGAAATATTCTGGGAAGTGAACTTGATGTGATGATGTCACCAAATGCCACTTGATCTATACAAATATTGGTCTAGCACTATATGCCTTATGCACCAATGGAGTGAAAAGTGTCCTTTTACTTATGACATTGCTGTTTCTGCCTGGAGCTATTGGTGGATTGAGAATGAACTTTTTGTGTACCAAAACATACAGATTTATTTTTACTTCTTACAGGATATTCTTTCCTGAACTGAGTCATTCTCATCGAGTCATTACATAGCTGACTTTGTCCACATCATTACTGTAACTTCTATACCATGACATTATTATTTTAACTCTCTATGGCCAGCCTGTATTACTTTAAATTAAGAAATAGCTTGACAGAGAAAAATCAACACTTGCATTTGTTTGGGGTATGAAAAGGTAAGGGCCTCAGCTATAAGTCTTCAGTGTTCCCAGTAGGGGTTTCAGTGCCCAACTCTTTTGGGGATTCGGGGGGGGGGGGGGGGGGGGGGGGGGGGGGGGGGGGTGGGGGAGAGTGGGGATAGACCTGTTGCCCCTGAATGAATGAATCAGGAATTTACCTTATTAAACTCAGGACATTCTGTTACATGCTCTGCACCCTTCCTTAGTAGCCAACAAAGACTTCCTGTACTGATGGTGCCAGTTGCAACCCGTTTTTTTCCATTATAAATAGAAAATATTCAAACCTCCCTGCTCATACCCTCCAGAAATGAATTCTCTGTTCTGGTCATTTTCAAAATAAAAATTCAACTCAAAGGAGATTAAAAATACCTCCTATAGAAAATGCTATTTACAATTATATTTTCAGTAACATTTTCAATGTTTCATTTTTCCTAAAAATAATTTAAATGTACTTTTATGTAACTGTGCACATGAAACCACAGGAAATTATGCCATTTTGTGCTAGTAATTTAATATAACATAGCAAATTATCATAACCACAGGTAACTTATTTTTCAATCTCCTTACTTAAAAATAAACTTTGTTCTTTTGTTTATATTCCATGATTTATTTTCTGAGAACAATGAAAGTCCTGAATGTAAGATTAGTATACCATGCAATCATCATGTGCCATAAATATCTGGCATGCATGAGTGTTTTTTGTGCTCTAACTGTCTGGCAGGCATGAGGGTTTTTTGTTAACTCTTTCAGCTCCAAAAGCTCTTTGTAACATATACCTAATGAGGAGAAATAACCACCATGAGGCATGGTGAATGAATTACTTTCAGTGAATTTTAACATAGACACATTTTTAAAAACTATTTTGTGGCCACATATAAAGAATAAGAGAACACATGATGTGATGGGTAGGATTGCAGAGGAAGAATGAAGGACTGAAGGACACAACACTATTTGCTTAGGACTGAAAGAGTAAATTTTATTTTTCATCTATAGTCATAATGTTCACTTGTATGCTTGTAACTGGAATTTCCAAAGGTAATCAATAATTCATATGTGAATGTGGTCCATTCAGGTCAGGTTTGCTGTATCTGGGTTAGCTGTGTTTTTACACTTTTTACCTCATTGTCATTTAAATCTGATCTCAGCTGAATATTATGCAAGGAATGTGTTGATCATCCATGCTTCAGAATGTTACCAAATAGGATATGAGGGGAAGTAAGTCATAAAAATAATCCAGTATTGTCCTTTTTAGGACAAAATTTTTTGTTATTTGAAGCCCCACCCTGGCTTTTGCCAGGGGCCGCAATATAGGCAGGTCATAAATATGGCAAATTGTCTGAACACGGTTTCTGGGACCTCTCCACGGCGATCCTCATCCACATGGTGGCACTTTGTGTCATCGGGTGTTTATCGTTTGTGTGATGTCCTAGTGGGGTAGAAAATCAGTCAGTCAGTCAAGTCACAAATGGTTATGGGATGGCAGAAAAATGTAGTTGGTGGTTTCTAAAAGTGTCATTAGGTGACAGCAACATCGACTTTATGCCGAGGAGATGATTAGACGTGACAGGTAAGTAACTGTTGACTCTGTAGTAGCTGCAATAGGGTGCTCACGTGGTTTTTGGTCCACTGCAAATCCACCTTGGGGAGAAAAACATTTCGCAAATGATTCAGAAGTTAGATGTGAAATGAAAATGTGGTTTAGAAAACAGAGCACACATTTCTATGCAGCAGGCTTGGGAGGACTGATAAAATTATGGGACAGGTGCATCAGTGTTGGTGAAATTATTTTGAAAAATATAAAGACAGTGTATGTGTAAAAATTAATGGTTTTCAAATTGTTATCATCTTAATTTTTTTTTTTTTCAAACAACCATTTGTGACTTTCTTATTAACTTACCCTCGTATGAGGTACCTTTGGGTAGCACAAGTGCAGTAACTTGTTCCCTGTGTGGGTCCTGGGACTTATTGACCCCCCCCCCCCCCCCCCCCCCCCCCCCCCCCCCCCCCCCCGCCACAACAAGCATGTTCTAGAAGGTGACTAATTAGTAGTGTTTTATTTAAAGTAGCACCACATCTGCTTGTGAGATGAGGAACAAACAGTCTCCATACAAATACACCAGATACGTAAAACAGGTGTGCACACAAACTCAAATGCTAAAACAAGACCAAAGTTCAGAACTGGATTAACAGCCAGAACTTTTCCTCCGAGTTTGCCCTCGATGAGTCATCACAGGCAGGCAGTGGACAGGAAAAACTCAAATCTAAATCACATCTAAAAAAAATAATGTTTTCTAATATAGATTTTTTTAAACGTTCATGTTCATTTAACACATGCTGTTGTAGACCGCAAATTGTGGAGAGGCAGAGACTACTCTGCAAGGCATTTGATAATGATGATCATGATCATTATAATCGTAATTAATTAACACCTATATAACCAGCTGTGTAATTACACAGTATTTTGTCATAGCTTTCAAAATGTCAGTAGCAAATCCATCCTTTTGTTGATGCACACTATATATAATTTAGGAAAACAATGCTTCCAGAACAGTTATATATTCAGCCACATTAAAATGAGGGTTATATAAACACTAATGGCTGTATTTCTGACCTGTACATAAGTACTGATTAACTTCTGAGACTTCCAGGCAATCACATGTGATAACTCTTGTTGTTTTGTGCAATTGTCTCCTAACATTGGGTGAACTCACTATATATCACTGATCTTTGTTGTGCCACTTAACTTCAATAAACTCCAGTCATCACTGGACAGAATAAATCATATTTGAGTTAAGTTGAGTTTAAAACTGACATCACAGCACTGAGGACATTCCGATAAGTGTTGTGTTCTCATCTTCAGCAGACATCAAGGATTCCAACTCTGATGCTTCCAGTTATGTTATGTTATCACAATCGACGTCACTGCACATTGGGAATTCCCATGTATGCTCAGTCCTCAGATGTAGCAGCCACTTCAAAGTACTTCTACTAATTGTTCCCATGAGAAGCTGGTTATATTGTCTCTTATCTCGGCCTCGAAGACGGCAAAGATGTGCTTCACCATGCTTTACTTCCATGTCCCACAATGGTGTTAGTGACTGGGATTCCTCATTATCCACTAGTCCAGTCCATACAGTGTTGACGATATCTGCTCTGGCAATGCTTCTTCCAACATGCCTTAGTGCAGTGCTTGCCAGTTGATCCGCTTCCTTATTTTCCTTTACGCCCGCATGACCAGGTGTGTAGACCCAGGGGAGGGAGGTGAGGGATGCTTCCAGTAGCAATCTGATTGTACAGCTGTCTTGCCCAACCCCTGAATGTTAAGTATTGTCACTATTATGTTTTTATTATTTTTCATTTGGTACCTAAAAATGATGTTTGAGTGTTTACTTCTTTATTTTAATTTTATTATTCAACAGCTTGCAAAATTATTGACATCAAGGGAGATAGCACCCATAAAATGAGAATTGTCTAATGTTAATGTCAACTCAACCCTGCTGTATGGTGTAAAATGCTGAACAATGAAGATGCAACTAGATAGTCCAATTCAGTCCTTGGAAATGAAATATAAAAAAAAATAGGTCACAATTCATGGAAACAAAAACAATAAAATACATAGGTTCAGGAGAGACTTGTGATGAAAGAGGGTTGTTGAAAGAAATAAAGAAGAGACAAATGAAATGGCCTCATTTAAAAATAAAAAATTCATATAAAACCATATTCTTAGAGAAAGTGGAATTCAAGGGGTAGACAGTGGTTCAAGTGGGAGAATAACATCAGGAGGTGTACAGACATTAGTATGAGGTGTACAACCAAGACGAGAGACAGGGCATGTTGGTGATCCATTGCAAGCCACCTTTATTGTGAAGACGGCAACTGATTGATTGACTGGTTATTCATGAACATGTGTAAAGTTTCTTTCTACAGTGGTATTAGTGTATATGTTCACTTTGGTACACGTTTAACTTGCTCTGCGTCCTGTCTAGACGCAAACACTTTTGCTTGGTATATGATCTTTGTTTGGAATGAATTTGTATGAGTCAAAATTAGTCACGACTCCATGCACTATCTTTGTTTACCTCTCTTGAGACAAAGCCATGGATAGATGTCAATAACTTTGCAGAGAAGTATCACTCCAACGAAGCCCAAACAAGCCATATAGCAATGTCTGTAATCTAACTGCTGTTGTATTTATGATTTATGTATTTTAGTATTAGGCAGTATATACATTGTTTTATACAACCCCATCAATATATTTTCTTCTTCTTCTTTGCATTGACAGTGTGTAAACTCTGGTGGAAAGTTTTTGTTGTTCGTCCACTTCTGGACGGCTGTACTGTTTCAGAACCTGAGTGTTGCGTGTGCATCCATTTGACAGATCTGACTCATGTGTGTGCAGACTGTTGGTTCTTTACCTCTCAGGCAGATACACTCCGACTTTGAAGGAAGCTCCCAGTTAGTCCACTTTTATGACATGCTTTTGGGTAGGCAGTGGGTCTGTTCTTGTTTTCCCTATTATAGGGCCCCGGAACCCACGCGAGGACATCAGTATATAAAGTAAAGGACCCTTTTCCATGCCTTCAGCATCAGTGTATAATATGAATAGTTTTTTTTTTTCAAAGGAACAGATGAATCATTCTGCCTTTATTTTTTATGGGAAAATAAGTTCGGTATAGTCTTCTTCTTCTGCCTTTCTTTTCCCCAATGGAGCATAGGCCCTCAACCAACTCACGCCAAGTCGTTCTATCCTTCGCCATTGCATGGAGCTCTCCCCATGTCCTCCCAATCTTGCTAACCTCATTCTCCAGCTCTCTTCTCTATGTGTTTTTTGGCCTTCCTTTATTCCTATGCCCCTGTGGGTTCCAATGCAAAGACATTCTAGTTATGCTGTTCTCCTGTTTTCTCAGTGTGTGCCCTATCCAACGCCAGCGTCTTTTCCTCACCTCCTGATCCACTGGAGCCTGTTTAGTTCTCTCCCAAAGTTCTACATTAGTTATTCTATCATACCATTTTATTCTCTCTATTCTGCGCAGGCACCAGTTAATGAATGTCTGTAATTTATTTGTAATTGCCTTGGTTGTTCTCCATGTTTCCGCCCCATACAATAGTACTGATTTGACATTATAATTAAAAATTTTTAGTGTAGTATTTCTTTTAACCTCCACAAATTCCCTAGTGCTATGAAAGCACCTCTTGCCTTTTGTATTCTTATTTTAATATCTCTATCAGTTCCTCCATCTTTATCTACATTACTGCCTAAATAGGTGTACGACTCCACGTCTTGGAGTGGGGTGCCATTAAGAGAAACCACATTACTATTTGCCTGATTTATTCTCATTATCTTTGTCTTTCCTTTATGGATTTTCAGACCAAGCTGCTGTGATCTTGCATTAAGTATATTTAATTTATCTTGCATCTGATTCCGTGAATGGGACAGAAGAGCAATATCATCAGCGAAGTCCAGATCATCAAGCTGTTTTGTAGGGGTCCACTGAATTCCGGGAGTCGCCGTAGCAGAGCGGCTAGACGCGCGCCGCGGATCGGAAGGTCGTGGGTTCGTTCCCTGGTGGAGACGACTTTTCTTCAAAAATGACCTTGGCTCCCAGGTCGACCCAGCCTTGAGTGGGTACCGGGTGCAATCCCGGGAAGTAGAGGCGGCCGGCGTGATGCTGACCACATCACCCATCTTGTGCCGTTGGTCTATAAAAATATAGGTCTAGCCCTATATGCCCTATACACCTAAAGGCGTGGAAAGGGTCATTTACTTACTTTACTTACACTGAATTCCATTCTTGGTGTTAGCAGTTACTGTTTTCATAGTCCAGTCTATAGCCAGTAAAAATAAGAGAGGCGACAAAAGACATCCCTGTCGCACACCTGTTTTTATTTCAAATGCCTCTGTTAGCTTTCCCTCATGAAGATCTCGACAGTTCATGTCTTTATATGTTGCCTTTACTAAGTTGATAATTTTCTGTGGAATTCCATAGTGCCCCATCAATTTCCAGAGAGATTCCCTATCAATGCTGTCAAATGCGTTTTCATAGTCTATAAATCCAATGTAAAGTGGTGAGTTCAGTTCAATGCTTTGCTCTATTATAATACGTAATGTGACTATCTGATCAGTACAGGATCTGTTTGACCGAAAACCTGCCTGCTCATCTCTTAGCATTTTGTTTGGTATAGTACGGTTTGGTATTTGTCCAAGGACCAGGAAAGGATTAAGTACATTTACTGGGGTACCACTGTTTTACATAGCAAGATAAAATATTGTCACATCTGTGCTCCATGTACAGAACCATATTACGCCAATGGGCATATTCTAGGTACTACATCTATATATTTATAGACCAAACAGCACTCAATGTGTGATGTGATTATCATCATGCCAATCGCCTTTACTTTCTGTCACCACCATGTTGTGTCTTGACCAAATGGCATAATTGTTACAAGATCCCAGACTGATGCTCGCGTGAGGTAAAATTGTTTGTCACTATGACGTCTAGTATGGGGCGATCCCGCAAGCTTTTTTTTTTCAAGAACTTTTTCTCCTAACACCTCTGATTTGAGAAAACTTCTAATTAGTCGCCTTTTACGACAGGCTTATTAGGGGCAGTGGATCTATTCACCCCCACCATACAAGAAACCCCTTAAATTGCTAATTCCCAAACTCTAGACCAAGTATACAAAGGTTCCGTCGCCAAGTTAGTTTTGAGTACTTGTCAAAACAATGAACTGCGGATTTAATGTGGAACGTTATGTTTTTCTTTCTGTTGTGTTTGCAGCGTGTCCCCACCCCCTCCCCCGTGTAAGTTCAGAGCCCCTTGTAAGTGGGAAAATAATAGACAAGTTTCCCCACCCCCTAAACAAACATGTCATAAGAGTCGACTAATTAGGGGTTTTTCTTCGAAGTCGGAGTGCATCTGTGTGAGAAGCAAGTAGCCACCAAAATTTGCATAAACTTGTAAGCCAGATCTGTAAAACAGGTTTGCAAAACTCAAGGTATGGAACAAGATTAAGTCCAGTAGTGGACGAACAACCAGAACTGTCCGCCGGAATTAACAGCCGGCGAACACGAAGAAGTTGACTGCGAATGGCGGGTGATTGATTAAAGTATACTATACCCTTCAAAATCTGTTAAAATCAAAGTCTCTATCTCACAACACCGAAATCAAAATATATAAAACGTTGATAGACCAGTCGTTTTATGTGGCTCTGAAACTTGGAACACAACTAAAAGTTATAAGATGAAGCCTTATTACAATTTTTTCCTAAACAGAGACTTACGACGAATCTTTGGATCCATCAACGATGCAAACAGCGGGGAATGGAGAGTGAAAAGCAACAATGAAGTTCATAATCTGTTTAAATCACCATTGATCACTGGCATCATGAGACATTTTAGACTGAAATGGCTGGCGCATATTGAGAGAACTTCGGATGACAGAGAGGTTAAAAACTGTATACGCAGGGGTGCTGAATGGACATAGACCACAAAGTAGACCAAGAACACGCAACACTCAGGTTCTGGAGCAGGACTGCAGTTCAATAGTGGACGAGCAACCAGAACTTTCCGCCAGAGTGTACAGCTGGTGAACGCGAAGAAGAAGAAGAAGATGGAGAGATAATGTCCAGACAGACCTACAAACATTTGGAGTCAGCAACTAGAAATAGAAGGATGACCACAGAGGTGAGTGGATGTGGCTGATATTTGCAGCAATGAACCTCGAGGGCCCAGAATGCTGAAGAAGGAGAAAAATAGTGTGTAGAACGGTAGATGAAGTATATTAATGTGACATCTTTCGCTTGTCTTCACGTTTGTATTTGCTGTAAGCGTCACATACTTTTGGAGGATCTGCGCTAGGACAATATTTCATTGTTAATGATGCTCGATAAACCATATAATTTATACATTTTTAAATCAACTACAATGATATAAAACGTATGATTTAAATACTCAGATAATAACTAACGAATTTGTTTGTGTTTGCTGTAAGCGCCACAGACGTTGTAGAGCCTACGCTCGGACAATATTTCAAACATGATACAAATTGCATAAATGTCTGAAAGAAATGATTATAAGATACATAAAATAGCAAAAATGTACTGCGAAAATAAGTGGACACTTTCTACATTGAATGATAAAACTGAGAGTTAAATAGGATGCTCTTAATATGAAATTGTTATAGTTATACTCATTCATTCATACTATTACTATTACTTTGTCTATTTATTGACATTTCTGTTTTCATCAACTTTTCAGGCTGCTTCTCGGAAAGCATCGGTTAAAATCGAGATATGTTTTTGTTTGTTTTAATATTTGTATTATTTAATAATGCGACTAGCTTAGTGGGTGGCTCTTGAAAATTACAAGTCACTAGTAGCTCATTCTTGTCTATACCTCAATTCTAAGCCGAGGTTCGAGTGATATATTAGTTTAATAATACTTATTAATACTATACGTCTATTATTACTTCTACCGGACAATACTGAGAACATCCTGCACTGGGCTACAAACACGGAAGCATCCTTGTAAAATACTTCAGACTTGTGGGTTTTCAGTCTGGTTTAGGCCTATTTTAGCCTTCAGTTTGTAAATTATCCTGCAGAGATGCTGGGAATCAAATGTGTAGTTGTAGGAGATGGGTAAGTCATTTCCTGCAAAACTGTACACATTCCTATCTGAAAACTGGGTAGCTTTCGCTAGCTTACACTTAAACACACAACTTTTATTTAGTTTGAATACATGCCTGCTTTTTCCCCCTTTAAAACAGAAAGCAACATTTTTTAACTTTTCACATATTTAACTCTTTGAGTCCCAGGGGGTTTTGCATCACAGGCCCAAAGGGGGCGGGGGGGGGGGGGGGGTAATTTGATTTTGACTTTTATCAAATGCAGCACTTTAAAACAAACCACACAACTGCAGCTGATGTCCAACATACACATATCATACATAAAATTAAACATAAATGGATAAGGATTAATATTAGCATACTGCTACAACAAACAATTATACTGTTAGTTAGCATTTAGTAGAGAAAACAGTGACTTAGTTTGAGAGGTGAGCAAATTATGAACAAGTTTTTTTCACTTACCCAGAAGCTGATCCCAAAATTCTTGATATAGTATATCCAAAATGCATCACAAAGGAAGGTACACCACTTATAAGTAAGCACAGCCAATATTGAAGCAAAATGTGCGATAGTTGTTGTTCCATAGCAATTTAAATAACACTACCATAACACGTAAAAATATATTCTCCAGTGGCACAAACAGTGACTTTTCTAAAAACAATTGAATTCCTCACATAGAAAAATCTGTAAAGGCACTGTAAACATGTCAACCTGTTCATAGATATAAATCTATGGTTTTAGACGATATGGATAGTAGTACTAGAAGTGCTGACATTTGGACTAGCTGGTTTCGCATTACGAGGTGCTTCTCTTGTGTTGCCATGGTAGAATTAGTCAGTTTTGTCCTCTTAGCAGGAGGTAAATTACGCACACATCCTCATCAAAACTTGACTCGTCAACGGTTTGGGGAAATTTCACGTCGCTACTATCATTATCAACCTCCACATTACTTTAATCGATCCACTGTTTTATCATATTTAATGATTCTAAAGCAGTAAATCGCTTTGATGGGCGTGAAGACGATGACTGATCGGACATATTGTTTTCAGACTATTGTTTGGTAACGTAGTAGACCACACAAATATCGATTTAAAGCGTTAAAAACTCACCAGACCCAAACGAATGCACTCCACGTGTGTTCACTACACACTTGAGAACCGGAAAGGAAGTTTAAATTGAGCGGTTCGCGTGTAATTACCGATAAGTGGTAAATTAAAAACCATCACACATCATGCGCTGTTTGGGCCGCTAGGTAGTAACAAATCAGCGCGTGACGCGTGCCTTGGGACTCAAAGAGTTAAATAACTCCAACACCCCCCCCCCCACCACCACCCCTTTTCCCATTTTTTCCTGGCCAGCTGGTAAAACTATAATTTAAAAAATATCATGTACAACAGAGGTAATAGTTACAATAGTATATATATAGATATTTATAAAATTTAATTTAACTTCCTTGTACTGTAATCCATCATGATCAGTGGTCTTGGAGAGTTTACAGATATTAAAAATAAACTACTACAGTATGCTGTTTTGTTGAGGATAGAAAACATATCCCTAAACTATACAAAGAAGTTCATATCTAAGTAAAAAAAGTGTCAAAGTGATGAGAAAATGAGGATTTAAATAAAATGTAACAAATACAGATAAGCTAACAACCATATGTAATAGCATGTCAAAATTTAAAAATTCAGAAACCTACAGAATGTTATTACCCAGACTTAAAAAGCACAACCCTGTTGTTCCCCCATGGGAAACTGTAAAATCAGAAATTGACTATCAACTAGCTGTTAAGCAAAATAAGAAGGCAGTACCAGAAAAGGGGTGGGGGGGGGGGGGGTGCCTTTAGTCAAATACATCAAAGATAATCTGACTGTGTTTACAGATAGTTCTTTTTCTGTGTTCATCTGAAAACCTTAATACATTGAGCCTGTTAACAGCATGGCTAAATTATCTGCGCCTTTTGGCCAGCACATCAGACTTCTGCAGGCATTTGTTGTATGGGTTGGCCTTTCATGATACAGATGGTTCAAAAGGAGAAAAAGGGTTAGAAATTGGATCATACATCCAAGAGTAAAAATTTATAAAGAAAAAAAAAATTTTGAACGGCTTGACAAGCAGCATTTCAATATTTGCAACAGAAGTGGTTGCTTACTGAAACACTTGAAATCATGTTGTTGTAGATGGCACCTTTCCATCTTTCCAAACGATAGTGTTATTTTGCGCTATGAGGAGGCATGGGACTCACAACCCATGGAAATGGTTAGTGTGACTAGCAAGCCCCACCAGCATTAAGAAAAGTCTTCCACAATGATAGCATGGGATTTCATGTTGCTATCATTTGTATTTTGAAATGGTTTATGATATTCCACGAAGGTTGACTGTTTTAACTCTCTCCCTAGTGGGAGTCGCTGTGGCAGAGTGGCTAGATGCTCACCGCGGATCGGAAGGTTGTGGGTACTCTCCCTGGTGATGCTTTTTTCAAAAATTACCTTGGCTCCAAGGTCGACCCAGCCTTGAGTGAGTACCAGGTGCAGTCCCGGGAAGTAAAGGCGGCCGGCATGATGCTGACCACATCACCCATCTTGTGCCGATTGGTCTATAAAAATATGTCTAGCCCTATATGCCTAAAGGCTTGGAAAAGAGTCCTTTACTTACTTTTTTACTATCTACAGTTATGGCTCTTAAAAATAGCAAGATATGTAGTAGAAACAACATCACAGAAGAGGTACTCTTCTCCAAATCTTATCTAAAAACAAGAAGACGCTCAATACTAATTGTGTGAGTACCCCCACATGTGGGAATTAAGGGCAATGAAATGACAGACAGAGAAGCAAGAAAACACATAATAAATGACTAAAAATACATGTAACTATAAGTAAGGATGGTTTTATTCACTAATTTAACACACACATATTAACAGAAGAATGGACAAAGATGCTGAATGGAAACTTAAAGGCAAGGCATGCCTACAAATTGTTTAAAGCTTTAACAGAAAAATGTCCAACAACAGGTGAACTAAAAAATCTCTTCCAGTAATAAATTACTAAGACTGCAAACTGGAGTCGCTTATTTCACTATAGCAGAAGACACATGTTCTGTATATCAGATACATATAATATTGAACATTATTTACTCTATTGCAAGAAATATAAACTCCAGAGGACTCCCCTTAGTATATATATGATTCACTGCAGTAAGCCTATAACTATAGAAAACATGTTGCGAGTAGATGGCTCTAGAGAACTACAAGGAAGGATTAAACAGTACATCAACAGAACAGGGGTTAGCATATGAGATGTTGATATGTATTGAGATAGAACAAGGTGCCCCAGATCACTTTAAATATCGGCAAAGATAAACTACACAATATAATTACTATAACTGTTTAAAAGTACACTTGAAATATATTGAACTTGACAGTCTGTACTCCCGCAATCATATATAATTTAAAACATTATCATGTAGCAGGTCCTTTGCAGAATGTCGCTCTCATCACAGTCTGCCTGAAAGAAACTCAGTCTCTTGTTAGCTCTTCCGCCTCATGCACCCTCATACTCAAGGAGTCACTTATATCCTGTGCCCATCTTCATATCGGTCAGCTCCTGCCCTTCCTTCCTGGTACCATGCCTTCTGCTACAATAAAAAAAAAAACTGTATATATCCACTTATAACAACCCAGATTATTTCCATACTGTTGTGTTACATGTCCAGGTGAAACAGTGTTAAAGGTGTCTAACGGGTGCAGGAAGAATAGACCTATTAGTGTGGTCATTGAAATCCTGGACCTGATCTTTAAAGTGCACAGCCCATGAAGAGTGGACAGCTCAACATGTGGATGTGAGGTTAAGCAGTCATGTATAGGCCATGATGATTACTTGGGTGAGCCCTAGACCAAAGCATCAGGTGTCAGCTCTGCATTTATGGAAGCCTCCTTGAATGGCAGGGAGTGCCCATGATCAGCTCTTGCCTTCCCTTGCGGGCTGACCAGTCTACACGCGGTTGCCATGGATGAGTTCCCCAGAAGCAACAACTGTAGATAAAAGGACAAAGAGAACACCACACGAACAAGAAAACGACATGTCCCTGTCCCACAAAACTATCCGGAAGTTAACCCAGTCAACAAGTGCTAAATGAAGTAGGATGTGTCGGCCGAAAGGCGCAAATGTAGCAGTTCTGCTGTAAAAATTACACAAGGGGGGGGGGGGATTGGAGGTGCCTGCGTGTGTGGGTATTCTTTAAATTATGAATTTATCTTTGTGCTTGGTGTGAGTATGTGGTGTTAAAAGCATGTGTGCTTTTTTTTATTTACAGAACTGTGGGTAAAACATGTATGCTCATCAGCTATACAACAAATACCTTCCCAGTGGAGTACATTCCAACAGTGTAAGCAATGCTAACATTAGTCTACACATACTGTGATTATAAAATAAACATAGATGTATTATGCACATACTACACTATTTACTCACAGCAGACATGTGGTTTTGAGAAGAATGCTAGGAATATCTTGGAATAGTAGAAAAACAATCAAGGCAATTATCCTGGAGACAGATGAAAGTTGTAAACTGATTAGAAAGATTAAATGTGGCCCGAAGGAGGGCTTGCAAGTGACTCACGTATCCTTGCCAGATCTATCGTATTGATGATTTTTCTGTGATGACGAATGGATATTTAGCCAATTCCCATGTCCGTTTTCAACATTTTGACCCCTGAGTAAACTTTGTTTCGATATAGCTGATGTAGACAGGTGGTGTTTTTTGGATATAAGAAGGAAGGGATTTGAGAACCCAGTAACGGCTGGCAAGACTAATTGAAAGAGAACAAGATAAAGGCAGAGAGATAAATACCTAGATGGCTTGATCATTTGGACCCCTCCCTCCCCCACTCCAAATACTTTGTATAAAACATGCTTGGTAAGACCAAAACAAACAGGCAAAACATTCTGAATCAGTGTCATGATAATTTAGGAGACTGCATTACCATGGGTAGTCTTTCTTAATTATTGTATAACTATAAAATAATGTGTGCACTATTCTTCTAGATTTGATGGCTACTCTGCTAATATGATAATGGATGGAAAAACTGTCACCATGGGTTTGTGGGACACAGCTGGACAAGAGGAATATGACAGACTACGACCTTTATCATATCCACAGACGGTAGGTTTTTTCCTTTTATTAACATTTCATCATCATCACCATTATCATCAAGAGCCTTGCCATCTGGCGTGGGTGTGGGTGATCTTGCCTCTCCATGACTTGTGACCTCCCACAGCATTCATCAGCTCGTGTGCAGACACCTGACTATGCCATGAAAAGAATCTTCTCCCATTGGCTTCCTCCATCTCTCTTTCCACAGATATTCCAGAAGTTACATGTTCCGGATTCCCCTCTTATAACTCTCTTAATTCCCCTCTTAAAATTTGTGACTGTCTCCCTCTGATCTTTGTGGTAAGTTGTCTTCAGCTTCTTCTCGCTTCTTTCACAACATTTGAGTTAATCTTTTTGGCTGTCCAAGAAATTTTAAGCATTCTTCTGTAATCACACATCTATGAGGCTTTTTCTTTTCATTAGAAAGGGAAAGAAAAATTGATTCTGCAGAAGACAGAAGTTAGCCCCACCTCGGGCAGTGTTGACTGAGAGACTAAGTCCAGTTTTTCATGGGCTAACAAAGGTGGATGGATTTATCGTGGTCAGTTTTTGTTCTTCATGTGTGACTGGCCTAAAAAACTGCTTGAAGAAATAGAATGAAGTGTTACCAGACTGACCTAACCATATTCTGCATGCTCACCCTGGTAGGCTGTGTTAGTTTGTAAAAATCCCTGCCTCAAGAGGGGTAAGTGTCTCGTTACTGGCATCATATGTACTACCACTTTATTAACTATTTTGCATATGTTTTCATGTGCATGCTTGCTGGTAAAAAAAAAAAATATATATATATATATATATATGTCAGAAAACTTCTGTTTGTAAGAAATATTAATCCCTCCATGTTTCTTCCACAGGACGTGTTTCTTATCTGTTTCTCACTGGTAAGCCCAACCAGCTTTGAAAATGTTCGAGCTAAGGTAAAGGTTACTTTTGTGTGATACTAACAAAGCATTCTAATTGTAATCCTATGGCATAAGCTTGTAAAATGCTAACTGTTTCATATGCACTTTGTGTTAACATTTTATGTAGTTGATCGGTGTTCCTTTTGCTAGATCTGTTAATTATTGTCTGCCCAAATGTCACTTTTGCTCACCTTAACTATGTCCCGCTTTAGTATATGTTATGCATTCATACTTTTTTTTCAACACAATAACTTCCATGTTCCACACACCATCATAAAGCAGGATGCAAATAATAGATCTGCAGTCTACATTGATGGTAAAGTGCTGGAGACAGTTAAATATTTTACATACCTAAGAACCACAGTGAATGACAAACTGTCACAGGACCAAGAAATCAACATTACAATAGGCAATGCAACAACAATGAACAGATTAACAAAAACGAGTTGGGAGAACAGAAAGCTGACAATTAAGACAAAAATTCTTGTCGATCAGGCTTGTGTTCTCAGCACTCATCTTTATGGCAGTGAAGCTTGGTCAACTTATTTGCATCAGGAAAAACTGTGAGAAAGCTTTCACATGTGATGCCGAAGAAGAATACTTTGCATTAAGTGGTATTTCAAGATCACACACTTTTGAGGTATTGTAAAGAGCGGGTACCACAAGTTTTTTTTTCAAGGCTCGGTCTACGAAGGCTCAGGTGCACACCTGGAGGCTAGAGGACATCTTCTGTGGTTAATTACAGATGGGTAGATGTCAAGGTCGACCTCTGCGATGGTATACAAATGAACAAAAGCAGCACATGAATGATACAGGTAGTGAGGTAGATTCACAGGAACAAAACACCCTAGACCGTGTTTCATGGAGGATCAGGGAGGGAATGAGGGAAAAAAATGATTTTACATACTTTGAGCATCTGAGAAGAAGCACACTAAATACATGTGCTGTCATCAATGGTCCTGAAATTCCATGCTTTGATTCTGCAAGTCTTTTTTTAATGGGAGCAGGTCTTGCTAGTCACACTCGCCATCACCATGGGCAGTGATGCCATGCCTTCCTATAGCAGCAGAGTATAGCATTATCATCTGGAAAGTCAGAAAGATGCCAATAATGTCCCACATTTTTTATATTCTGTTTCTCATCCTTGTCTCAGACTACTGTATATTGTTTTCTCCTTTACTCCCACACCACTGGTATATTTTCTCATCCTTGTCTCAGACTATGTTTTCTTCTTCATCCCCTCACCACTTGTATATTTTCTCAGCCATCACAAAGTGACTGAGTGGTGCACAGAAATGAGGGCAGGCGTCCACCTGGATAAGGTGTCTGTTTTGTGGTGTTCTCTAGAATCGTAAAAGCTAATGTCCCAAGTCTCATGATAGATGGTAGAAACGTCAATAGAGAGAGAAAACTGAAGTATCTGGGAATTACATTTGACAGGAGCCTGTCCTTTAAGGACCATGTGAAGAGTGTTTTGACAAGATGCTAAAAAGGACTTAGTGCACTTAAGACTATGGCTGCAATTGACATAGAGCAGAGAATGCTTTTCACACTATATCAGCACCTGATCCTTTCAGTGGTGGATTATGGCCTGGGACTTCTTACTGTCTCAAAGAGTCAGATGGACAAACTAGAGAGCATACAGAACGCAGCTATATGGGTCATTCTGGGTTGCACCAGATACACCCCTGTGGTGTGCATGTAATACATCCTTGGTTTGCCGACTGTTGCAGGTATGCACAAGGTGCTGCAGACGAAGTCATATCTCAGGGTAACTGCAGACACAGACCACCCTTTGCATGGAGCTCTAGGTGCAGTTAAGGGTCAGCGGCTGATAAGAGAGAAGTCATGGATGGCTCAGACAGAAGACACAATCAGACAGGTTTGCATCCTTGAGAACATTAGGCGAGGAGAGGAGTGGATCAAAGTGCCACCTGAACAGTCAGACTTGTGTAGGGTCATAATCACACTGAGCCGGGAATGCAGAGATTGACCAGCAGGTGCCAAGGAGATGGAAATCCAGCAATTAATTCAAGATAATGCTCGTTCAGAGGATTTGATCATTTACACAAACTGTTCAGTGTCAAGAGGCAAAAGAAGTGCTTGGGGCTTCTTAGTAAAAGTTAATGGTCGACGTTTGGTGCAGGAGAGCCTAGCATATGGTACCACAACATCTAGCTTAAGAATGGAGGTGGAGGCGGTCACTGCAGCTTTCCACTGACTAGAGCACATGACACACACACATCGTGATTGTAACTGACTCAGAAAGCATGCTGAAGAAGATCAGGACAAGCATGCTTCGTGCAGAGTGGCATGCTTCGCTGCGGAGGACACGGGTTAGGAGTATTGTCTGGATTTTTTTAGTCTGGTGAGATTGATGCAGGGGGGAGTGACAAGAGGTTCTGGCAAATGGTCAAGGCTCAAAGGCAAGACGGACATTTAATCAGACTGCTACTGGCACCATTAGCATCGGAACTCTTCGCTGGCTGCTGAAGATGGCGACTGAGCGCTTATGGGAATGCTCTGAGTGCTGTAATGTCAGTTTTTGAATCAAATGAAATCAGTCAGTCAAATCATCTATCACTCTGACTACTTTATATGTTTTCTCCTTCACCCTCACTAATTACTGTATATGGTTTCTTCTTCACCACAACACCATTTGTATATTTACTCATCCATGTCTCAGACTACTTACTGTATATGGTTTCTTCTTCACCACAACACCACTTGTATATTTACTTATCCGTGTCTCAGACTACTTACTGTATATGGTTTCTTCTTCACCACAACACCACTTGTATATTTACTTATCCGTGTCTCAGACTACTTACTGTTTATGGTTTCTTCCTCACCACAACACCACTTGTATATTTACTCATCCATGTCTCAGACTACTTACTGTATATGGTTTCTTCTTCACCACAACACCACTTGTATATTTATTCATCCATGTCTCAGACTACTTACCGTGTATGGTTTCTTCTTCACCACAACACCACTTGTATATTTACTCATCCATGTCTCAGACTACTTACTGTATATGGTTTCTTCTTCACCACAACACCACTTGTATATTTATTCATCCATGTCTCAGACTACTTACTGTATATGGTTTCTTCTTCAGCACAACACCATTTGTATATTTACTCATCCATGTCTCAGACTACATACTGTATATGGTTTCTTCTTCACCACAGCACCACTTGTATATTTTCTTATCCATGTCTCAGACTACACTATATTGTTTTTTCTCCTTCACTCCCACATAGTTTTCTCCTTCACTCCTACATAGTTTTCTCCCTCACTCCATTTTCTCCTTCACTCCCACACTACTTGTATATTTTCTTCTCCATAACTCAGAGTAGTATATATGTTTTTTCCTTCACTCCCAAACCACTTGTATATTTTCTCATCCATATCTCAGACTACTGTATTTTTTTTTAAAATGTCTTCCTCACTCCCTCACAACGTGTATTTTTTCCCCTCCATGTCCCACACTTATATATTTTCTTCTTCGCATTTCAGTAGTTATAAATAAATATTTTACGCATATAGTGTAACTTATGCCTATTTTCCACCTCTTCACAGTGGTTTCCTGAAGTTAGCCACCCCTGTCCCAGCACACCTATAATTTTAGTTGGCACTAAACTAGATCTACGGGAAGACAAGGAAACCATTGAGAAGCTGCGTGAGAAGAAGCTGTCTCCCATCACCTACCCACAAGGTCTAGCAATGGCTAAAGAAATTGGTGCAGTCAAATACCTTGAATGTTCAGCTCTCACACAGAAAGGTCTCAAAAAGGTATTTGATGAAGCCATCTGTGCTGTTCTAGAAAAGAAAAAGTCCAAATGCAGGATTTTGTGAGTCTGGTGTGTAAGAATTGTCCCCAGCATAATGTATTTTTTTTTTTAAATTGCTATATTCAGCTGATTCAAATTAAGACCTGTTAAGGTTACTTGTGATATGTTATTTTTATTATTTTTGTAAAAAAAGTAAAGTAAAGGACCCTTTTCCACGCCTTTAGGCGTATAGGGCATATAGGGCTAGACCTATATTTTTATAGACCAATCGGCACAAGATGGGGGATGTGGTCAGCATCACGCCGGCCGTCTTTACTTTCCCGGGACTGCACCCGGTACCCACTCAAGGCTGGGTCGACCTGGGAGCCAAGGTCATTTTTGAAAAAAAGTCCGGCTCCGCTAGGGAGCGAACCCACGACCTTCTGATCCGCGACGAGCGTCTAGCCGCTCATTATTATTGTATTGTATTTTATATTTTTGTAATTGGAATTTTTGATATGCTTTTCAGTTTGATTTATGGTGTTTGGAAAGACAGAAAGGTGGCAATCATGCTGTTAAACATTTCCAAATTTCTACCAGTGTTTGTGATAATGACACCACCATAAAGGGGGCGTCAGCTCAGTAGTTGAAGGTACTACCTGTGTAGGGTTAGAGACCTAGTTTGATGCAAAAATGTTAACATTCCTGTAGACTCATGAATGGTGGTGACCTGACTGAAAATGTTGAACATGGAGACCATTGCGGGCCAGTGACCCGAGCCCACACTACATTTGACAATATTTTCAATCTGTAGGTTTAATACACTCCAAAACTATTACGCCTATGACGTAGCCTATATAAATAAAGCAGTGTTGTAAACCATTATATTGTAAAGTGTACTACAATCTTCTGTAATGAATAATTAATACTCACTTTTAATTCTTCTTCTTCGTATTCACCGGCTGTAAACTTCAGCGGAAAGTTGTGGTTGTATGTCTACTTCTGGACTCTAGTCCTGTTCCAGAAACTGAGTGTTGCGTACAGATCCGTTTTACACGTCTTACTCATTTGCATGCAGACTAGGTTCCTTGGCTCTCAGGCAGATATACTCCGACTTCGAAGGAAGCTCCAAATAAGTCGACTCTTGCAACATTCTTTTGGGTAGACAGTGGGTTCATTCTCATTTTCCTACAATAGGCCCCAGGACCCCACACAGGGATCAATTTTAATTGAAATACACGTATTTCCAACTTGTCGTTGGGATCATAAATAAACATTACCTTTGTCACTTCCATTACATTGTCACAATAATAACTGTCCACTGTTGGTTTCATGTTCTGCAGAAGAAACCGAAAGTATAACGATGCAAAATGTAATTAATGGAAAATGCTGCATTTTCGTTTTTGAGCTAATTATACTAAATTTGGTTGACGAGAAGTTAGAGCAATTCATGTGCAATCCTGCAGCCTATCATTGCTGAGTGAGCTCCGACTATATGTCCTGATGACATTCATGTGTGATAAGCTTGATTCACAAGTGAAAGTTGAGCCAGACATGGCGAGTATGAATACAGCAACTTTTCTAGCATTATGGAACTGCTTCTGTTGAATCCCCTAATACCAAAACTCAGCAGTATCACTTTCTTGAAAATCTTCATTCATTGCGCTGGAACTTTGGATATCCACAAGTTCTAACTGCAGAGAACCTTCATAAACAGAGGATTTCAACTTCTTAGCATTGGAAGAAAAATCACACGCAGGAGGTATTTTAAAAGGATCTCGAACAAATAACATTACATTGTTTGGAACATTGAAGTCGTCAAATCTGTTGTTGAAATTATTCTGAAGAATTTTTAAATATTTGTATCATTCGATCAGTTAAGGTTGTCGCGTCCAGTGTTGAAGAAGTAAAATAGCAAGCATACTGGTTTTGAATTAGGCAGAGTTGGTGATATAAATAACTATTTCAGTCCAATCACTGTTGAATGCACGATTTTCACATTCCCCCTTTGCTCGCTTACTAGTGCCAGCCATAGCAACAAGTATTTAACTAAATTATTAAAAGTAGATAATTTAAAACACTGTTACTGATTCAGTCTGTTACTGCACAATCACATTCGGCAATCTACGTCTGACTGTGACTTGTATGTGACTGGATGTTTTTCCAGACGTTACAATCTGATAACCAGATCACTAGCAGGTATTCTGCCATGTCCAGTGTCTGATGTTCTGCTGCATCCAGTGTTATTAGTTTGTGGCGCCCATTAAGGAGAGATTCTCTGTAATCTAAGTTATAACTGTCAGGACTGTGCTGGTATTTCCCGACAAAAACTTCCTATTTACATTTTTGAGCCGACTGGTTTTTGAAGAATATACAGAAACAATTACTGATTTAACTTTCTTTTTAATAACTACATTTTGCTATTTTGGCAACGATAG
The DNA here is from genome assembly GCA_905116865.2 of Candidula unifasciata. Classification (NCBI taxonomy): domain Eukaryota; kingdom Metazoa; phylum Mollusca; class Gastropoda; order Stylommatophora; family Geomitridae; genus Candidula; species Candidula unifasciata. The sequence goes on along the minus strand of CAJHNH020000236.1, from coordinate 339,687 downwards.
GCGGGCCACTTGCTAGGATTCGGCAGGCCAGATTTGGCCCTCGGGCCGCCAGTTGAATAGCCCTGATATAGAGGATGGACATTTATACAAGTCTGTTGCTTAGTTATAATTTATCTGTTAACGAGTTGTTTCATAACTGTGTTAGTGCATGACAAATTAGGTAGGTATTTTAACCTCTTTTCTGTCATGTGTAAATAATGCAAGTAAATTATCAATCACTTTGTTCGCATTTCCTGCAGGATACTATGCGTTTTTCATGGCAGAAGTATGTGGCCATGCTATGTTAGAGCAGGATGATGACCAACAGAGTTAGTAGCCTCAACCCCACTGTGCTCACAATGTTTTGATCGCGTCGGTCCACTATCCAGGAAGACAGAATCTCATCAGCCGTGGACCACAACTGTTTAGAGAGCAAACTCGACAAAAGCTGTCCCCAAAAATGGAATGTGTCAACCATTTTTTTTATCACATTTGTGTGTAGAAAGGATCAACACATACGGTTAACTGACCATGGTTGGTCAGTTATCAGTCAGTTTACCTTTCGAGTAAAGGAAGGGTGACAATCCTTCTAAGCACATGAAAACTAAAGTAAAAGGGAAAGCAGACAAAATTTGATGTAGTAAAAGAATGATAATGATGCTATACATATGTAAATGACTAGGATAAAAATTTTTGACTAGCTACAGTGTGCCAAATAATATGCAAATTCTGCATTTATTAAAAAAAAAAAAAAAAAGTTTAAATAATAAAAATGAATAAGTGCTTAAATAAACAACATAAGCGTGAGAAGTAGGGAAATAAGCATTAAAGAGACAAAGATGATAACGATACAATAGCAGACCAACCCACACTGGTCTACAGTTTACATTTTGTGGTACCCCAGTATGACTGCTATATAGGTTGAGCAGGGTTTCTGGGATTTGTACCTGTTTGATTCTCATCCTTGAGATGTTAATCCTACAGACTGCAATCCTGGAGGGGAAAAAAAAAATAAAAAGGAAAATATGATTGGTAGACAACCAGAAACCATATCAAAAACAGTAAGTGCCACAGAGATAAAACAAATGAGTGAATTTAAATATCTAAGGTCTATGGTTTAGAATTGCACATCCGTGGTACTATATAATTTTGGAACTTTTAACTGACAACTTACTACAGATAGAGATTTAAACATAAACAAACAAAAAAACAAAAAACAAAAGAGATACCTCAGGGATATGTTATCACCAAGACTTTTCCAGGTGGACAGAAAACATTCCAAAGCAAGTTGGCGAATTGTGTGGACTGAATATCAACAGAGAAATAATAAACAGTCTGAGATATGCTGATGGCACAGTAAATCTAGCAGAAAGTGAGAAGGAGTTATGGGACCTAGTGAACCAAATAAACTAGCAAAGTGTAGAGTGTGGTTTAGATATTAAAATTATTTTTTTTAAATACCAGTGTAATCTTTAACAATGAAAAGAAGCAGCCAGGAGGGAATGTTACAGTAAATGGAGAAATATTAGACTAAGTGACAGTTTTCTCCCAGGTAAAGATGATGGCAGAAATGAAAAAGAAATAATAAGGAGAATAGGAATGGCTAAAAATGTCTTCAGTAAGATGTGAAAATTGTTGATACACACAGTAAAAATAAGAATCGTCAAGCGTTTTGAATACTCAACTCTGCTGTATGGTGCAGAAACCCAGACAATGAACAAACAGCTAGAACACTGATTGAAGTATGTGTAGTTCCAGTATATGTTGTATTTCAAACAGAAACAATCAAATATAGAGATTCTCGAGAAGCTGGGGCTGAAAAGGATTACCGAAAGAAATTTTCAGAAAGAGGCAATTGAAATATTTCATTTTTACAAAAAGAGGCAATTGAAATATATCAGACATATTAAAAGACATAACTCTCTTTTTAAAACCACTGGAGGAAAAGTCAAAGGCAAGAAAGCAAAAGGTTCACAACGACTGAGTTAGAAATCCAGTGCAGCTAACCTTAATTGTGGAGATGGCATCTGATTTATTGAACAGATATTTAATTCTATATACATTCACACAAATATCTAAACATTCAAAAATCATTTTTATCTGGTGTTGTGTATATATGTAATACCTCTTTTACAACATTCCGGTTTCATTTACTTTTTATTATCCATACATAGATGCATTGTTTAATAAAGGACACCTTTCACAGATTCTTGTATATCCATCATGTACAAAGAATGCACTGTATGCAAATCTTTTAGATACATTGGTATAAGAAAATGTAATATGAGAAAATGTAATACAAAAATATACAAGGTCTAATAAAATAAAATGTATTAAATATGAGATGTGAGTAATACTTTCTCTCCCCCCCCCCCCTTTCCACTCACACAGACACACACACATTTAAAGTGCTTTCAAGACATAATCTACCCTTGTCACAATCAACCTTTTATCACATAGGCAGCTTTCCTTAGCCCCACACACTCAGCGAGAATTGAGGCCTTTATATCTGAAAATTCTGACACAGAAGTTGCAAACAGTGCCCAAAAATCTGCTCTGTGTGGCTGTGGCGCCATTGAAACTTGGCTAAATATGATCGGAACAAGGCGCGGCTAGTGCTGCATTGGTAATACAGTTTTCACCGCAGAGAGTATCCCCCGCATTGCTACGCTACGAGGGTAAACTAGATGGCTGGGACTCACGAGCAAAAAAATGAGGAAGCTGCACGATGCGGTAGCTGCTGCTCGTGAGTCCCAGCTATCTAGTCTAGCCCCACTCCGCGCCTAGCGGCGCCGATGAAACTCTTGACGAGTTTTACTTGGCGGTATGTTGCGTTTTGCGACATTATGGCTGGAAATCTTTCATACTTTTGCCGTGGTATATGAGGCCCTGTCAGGGTGTGTTTTAATATGTGGCCGTTATTCGGAGGAAAGCCCAAAACTGTTGTCACTATAGTCGGCTCTCCTCCGAACATCTACCCCATATTATGGCGGCCAAACAAATATCCTAACAGGGCCTCAGTCCTGTGCCAAATGCGGACTTCCTGCCAAGGAACAAATTGCGGCAAAACTAGGAAACATGCTCTAACAGGGTCTCAGAGCGATATGTTATTTGCGGACTTGTTATTGCGACTATGAGGCACCGCCGACAGTATCCCCCGCGCCGAGCATAGCTCGGTGGTGGGCTAAACTAGATCACTGGGACTCACGAGCAGCAGCTACCGCATTTCCTGCAACTTCCTCTAATTTATTTGCCTGTGAGTCCCAGGCATCTAGTTTAGATCACCATCCGTGCAATTGTGCGCGGTGCGGGGGATACTGTCGGTGGTGGGTTTAACCACGTTTTGCGCATGCAGAAAAGTGTGAAGACAATAACAACGCTAATCTGCGTCAGAGCGCGTGGTCTCCCCGCCATGTCACTATTATCATCTGCAATGTTGCGTGTCTCGAAATTGTCAATGGTCGCTAGTATCGTCTGCAGAAACGCTCAAAATTGTCAGCGGTCGCTATTATCGCCTGCTACTTACGTCATCAGTGTTGCATGTCTTGAAATTGTCAAGTAATCCTAGTTTTGCCGTGATGTGTTTGTCGCAGGAAGTAAGTCCGCATTTTACACATGACTGAGACCTTGTTAGGGTATTTGCTTGGCCTCCATAATATGGGGTAGAAGTTCGGAGGAGAGTTGTATAATCAAAACTGTTATGACTATAGTCAAAACTCTTGTCACAATTGTCAAAACTTTTATTATATTCGTGTTTTACAATTGTAGATACATTTTATAAAGGGAAATATATAATTTCTTGTTTCCAGATGGAAAATTATTTTTATCTTTTAGTCATTAATTGTTGTATGCATTTTAAATAAGAGGGTATTTTATCTAAAGCTTTTTTTTTTAAATATTTGTATTGTTGCAGCGTCATGCCAACTCTAGAGAGTTGACCAAAAAGAAACCACACAGTGATACCTAGAACTTTTGAATTTCAAACTCCTATCCAAGTCTGAAAAAATAATCCGTCACATTAGAAATTTTTCCATACCTGCCATTTCTTTTTCCTCTTCTCAGCTTTTGCTAAATTATTCAGCATTTTTTTTTCGTGCATATATGGAGGCCAAAAAAAACACAAGCATCCGTTGAAGTCGGAGTAATCTGCCTAGGAGGAACCAAGCGTCTGCATACAGCCAAATGTTTGATACAGATGTGCAGGCAACACTCAGGTTCTGGAACAAGACCTTAACTCCGGAGGTGGACAAACACCTACAGCGTTCTCCTGGAGATTACAGCGAGTGAACACGAAGAAGAAGTAAATAACATCAACAATACTACACCACACCCAGAATTTAACGTAAAATACAGTTGTTAAAAAAAAAATAGAGATTTCACAATTTATTTGTCTGGCAAATTTCACAGTGTGTTTTGTTTAAATTGACAGAGGGGAAACTGCTTTGACTCACTTTGGTCACGTTATGTTTGTAGCAAACATTGCTATTTTGATGTTATGGTCTTTTTCTTCCTAATGCTCACCGGCTGTAAGCTTTGGTGGAAAGTTATTATTGTTTGTCCACTTCTGAACTTTGGTCTTATTCCAGCTCTTGCATTTTGCATCCACGTCCATTTTACAGTTCTGGCTTATTTGTATGCAGACTGTTGATTCCTCACCTATCAGGCGGATGCACTCCAACTTCAATGGCAACATCCCTAATTAGTTTGCAACATGCCTGTTGGGGGGGGGGGGGGGGGGGTGTCTATTCCCCTCCCCCCTCCCACTGCCCCAATAGGAAACTGGAAACCCAGACATCTTAAAACAACATGCAGTGGCCAATAACTGTCTCTGAATACAATCTAAAATAGGGAAATTGCCAAAGTATACATAAAGGATTGTGAAAGGTGCTCATGTACATCGGAACCCCATAGATGCACAACATGCAGATGTACACATGAAACATGATCAGTGTTCTCAATACATCTTTAAATGCCAGAACATTCTACTGCAGATGTCAAAGGGGGGACCGAAATTGACACCTAATGCTAGGTCCGTTATGTGCACTTCTCCGTTGTGATGCAGACCAGCAAGATCTCTGAGGTCGCACTGGCAAAATAACATAGGCAGGTTTGAGAGCTCAGTAAGGCATACTCCTCCTCTAGCGTGTCTACCATCTTCTTCTTATTTGTGTTCACTGGCTGTGAATTCCAGCAGAAAGTTCTGATTTTACATCCACTTTTGGTTTTTAGTCTTGCTCCAGAACCTGAGTTTTTCTTGCACGTCTTTTTTACATACCTGGTTCCTTTGTATGCAGACTGCCATTCATGCCTCGTAGTGTTGCAGGGCCTGTTCTATGTTGGGGAGGTGTCACATTTAGTGACCAGCTAGCATCACGACAAATTTTACGCTGTGTTGTCAGCTGCAGCTGATATCATGTGTTCTATATTCCACAATGTGAGCGCTTTAAAAGGTCGCAAAAAATATGTAGAACTGGGCATATCCCAAACCCCATACAGCCTACGTCCTATGACAACAATGCGTAAAATACGTGGTGTTGCTGGATGCTCACTAAGTGTGACATCCCTGCAACATAGGACATGACCAGGCATGAATGGCAAGGGAAGTCACTCTTTCTGGGCTCGACTTCGTTACTTAAACCAAAAATTAAATATCAAACTCAATACCCTAGAATCCAGTAATCTGTCATCTCATTACCACAGACTACCTCATGCCCAAGGCAATATATATGTGTGTGTGTGCGTGCGTGCGTGTGTGTGTGTGTATAATTTCCTTGGATTAGTCATACCAACAAAAGACACTAACGTGTGCCAGGTCCTATCAGGTTTTTGTTCAAACTGATTTGATTTGATTTGATTCAAGAACCGACATCACAGCACCTGGGGCATTCCCATAAGTGTTCCTTCCCCATCTTCAGCAGCCAGCGAAGAGTTCCAATACTAATGGTGCCAGTAGCTTTCTGATTAAGCGTCCGTCTTGCCTTTCCTCTGAGCCTTGAGCTTCTGCCAGAATCTCTCATCACCCCCAGCTGCATCAATCTCACCAGACTGGTGATCCATCTGCTCCTCCCCATTGTACACGCTCTCCCACAAGGCACTAACCACGTCTGCCCTATCATGTAGCAGTATTCCACCAAGTTGTGCAGAGCCAGCCAGTCGGTCCTGTCTGTTCATTTACCAACACACCGGCGTGAGCCGGTGAAAAAAATCCAGACAATACTCCTCACTTGTGTCCTCCGCAGCGAAGCATGCCACTCTGCACGAAGCATACCTGTTCTGATCTTCCTCAGCATGCTTTCTGAATCAGTTACAATTGCAATGTGTGTATGTGTGTCGTGTTCTCTAGCCTGCGGAAAGCTGCAGTGACCGCCTCCACCTTTATTCTTAAGCTGGATGTTGTGGTATCATATGCTAGGCTCTCCTGCACCAAACGTCGACCATTAATATTTGCTAAAAAGCCCCAAGCACTTCTTTTGCCTCTTGACACTGAACCGTCTGTGTAAATGATCAAATCCTCTGAGCGAGCATTATCTTGAATTAATTGCTGAATTTACACCTCTGTGGCACCTGCTGGCCAGTCTCTGCATTCCCGGCTCAGCGTGATTATGACTCTACACAAGTCTGACTGCTCAGGTGGCACTTTGACCCACTCCCCTCCTCGCCTAAAGGATGCAAACCTGTCTGATTGTGTCTTCTGCCTGAGCCATCCATGACCTCGCTCTTATCAGCCGCTGACCCTTAACTGCACCCAGAGCTTCATGCAGAGGGTGGTCTGTGTCTGCAGCTACCCTGAGATATGACTTCGCCTGCATCACCTCGTGCCTACCTGCCACCGTCCGCAAACCAAGGATGTATCGCATAAACACCACTGGGGTGTCTCTGGTGCAACCCAGAATGACCCGCATAGCCGCGTTCTGTATGCGCTCTAGTTTGTCTATCTGACTCTTTGAGACGGTAAGCAGTCCCAGGCCATAATCCATCACTGAAAGGATCAGGTGGTAATATAGTGTGAAAAGCATTCTCTGCTCTATGTCAATTGCAGCCATAGTCTTAAGTGCACTAAGTCCTTTTTGGCATCTCGTCACAACACTCTCCACATGGTCCTTAAATGACAGGCTCCTGTCAAATGTAATTCCCAGATACTTTAATTTGCTCTCTCTGTTGACGTCTCTACCATCTATCGTGAGACTTGGGACATTAGTTTTAACGATTCTGTTGTGCAGAGAACACCACAAAACAGACGCTTTTTCCGGGTGGACGACAGCCTTCATTTCCTTACACTACTCAGTCACTTTGTCTACTGTCGCTTGTAGCTCCCGAGCTGTTTGTTCCCTCTCCTCCCCCTGCCTATATGCAAGTATATCATCCGCAAAAGTCAGTATCCTTCCAACTCCTGGTGCTTCTAGGCTTGCAATCTTGCTCATATACACGTTGAAGAGCACAGGCGAGATTGCGGATCCCTGTGGCAGTCCTGGGACCAAAGTGCATGGTTCAGAGGTCCATGAGCCCGGTCGGAGAGCAACCCGACGTGAATACAGGACAGCTGCAACCCAATTCACCAGCCATGGATTGACCTCCTTCTCCCTCAGTGTAGTCATTAAGATGTCGCATCTCACTCTGTTATAAGCATCCTCGAGATTCAGTCCTACCGCCATAGTTTCCTGTCTGTTCTGGAACCCTCCATAGACGTCAAAAGCAAAAGTGGCCGCATTTGCCCAAGTGTCCTTTCCTGGCCTGTAACTTCCCAGACCTCTTGGGAGAAGCTTCCCCCTTTCCTAAAATTCTTGTAACTTTACAGCAACTATCTTCTCCAAGACCTTCCTAAATGTGTTTTGTAAGGTGATGATTCTAAAGCCACTAAGCTTAGAATGATCTTTAAAAGGTTTTGGTAGTGGGATTAGATAGCTGTGCACCCAGTCTTGCGGTACTGATGCTGTCTTAATACTCGGCTAAAAGGGCATAGCACAACAAGGGGACCAGCACACGTGGATTCCAGGCTATTACGCTTCTCTGATAACCTCACCCGCCCCTCCCCACATATATTTAAAATGTAAATCAGTCTATTTTCAGATCAACCCAGGAACAAAACGCTGAAGAACAGGCATTGCGCAGAGCTCAACTCACCAAGGACCTCTTTCTCAACCTAGCAAGCTATCTGTCTCTCTCCATTTTCCGACCTAACTATAAAATATCTGTGCACCTTCGGGCGTTCTAATTTTTTTGCAAATCTTTGTTACTTCCTCTACATATTTAAAAAAACAAACGGCTGCGCACAACAAGTAGATTGTGACAGTCGTCCTGTTGGGGGCCTTGTTTTGGGTCGCTCAGTGTGCGGGACTGTTTGTTTCGCGGTGGTGTGGCTGAGGACTGACTTGGTACTCCCACAGATGAACAGTGCAACAGCTAGCGAATAGCCAACTAAAACAGAAACCAGGACCCATCAAAACCAGAACTTAGGCAACAAATGAACAAACTCAGGTGTAATTGTTCACCACAAAGGAAGATAAATAAAATAAGATAGCAAAGGAACCGTCCTTGATAAAGCAGGCCATCAGGCGGCTAAAAAAGGACTAAGCTTGGAATTTTTGTTTGATTTTATACTATACGACGATACGTCGGCCATCTCTGCCAGGTCTACATCACTCAAAGCCTTCATGTGACCATACCTGACACCATCAGGCCCTGGTGCAGTGTCTTTTGCTTTTTTCAAAATTTGTTTGATATCTTCCACTTGTATCATGTCTTCATAATGCATATTCTTCAAAGTGCCAGCTAACTCCTTTCCAACTGCATCCATGATGTCTACATCATTATGATCTGTCTGAGCTATAAACCTATGGAGAAAAGCCTCCCCTTTCTCCTTGTCTGTTGTCACACGCACACCATCGTCTTTACTAATTGTTCCGACTGTCATAGGCCGATCTTTTCTTTGCATCTGCCTTTGCAGTTTTCAGAATTTCCCCAATGTTTTATCGCATCCCATGTCATTCACAAAAGTTTCCCACTTTGCTCTTTTTTGCCTCTGCAGCACAGCGCTTGAAAACCTCCACCTTATCTTTTTTCACATTCTCCGCCATCTCCACTTCCTCTCTTTAGCTGCTTCACTGCGGCTCTCTTTGCCTCCCATGCCTGTTCTACTTCTGGAGTCCACCATGGGGGCTGTAGAAAATTAGTTCTGGCAGTTCTTTTGCATGCTCCCCGTCTGAGGCGTCCAAGTAGGTTGTTGGTCCACTTATACTGGAAGGTCTTGCGTGCTCTCCCAACCTCAACCTTACTGCGTTTAGAAATCAAGACTGAACATGGTAGGTGATCACTCCCATGGCCATTCAGGACAGTCCATTTAACATCTAAAACCGACGACTGAGAGACAAATGTCAAGTCAATGGCTGTGTCTGCATCTCCGGACCTCATTGCCATTCTAGTCGGCCTCCCATCATTGATGCAGATCATATCGGAGTCAACCATGGCCTCTGCAAAAGCAATTTCCTGTCGGTTTTCTTCACTGCTGTCCCATTCTCTGTTCCTTGCGTTGAAATCCCCACATATGAGTAACCTATCACCTGGTAACTCCTCCAATTCCTTGAGCCCGTTCCATTGTTCACTTCTGACAAAACAGTCTACCGTGGCATATATATTTATGAGGTTCCAACTTAAGCCACCAATTTCCACCTGTATCCCTTGAACCTCTCGTCCACTGTGGTTCCACTGGCTCAAGTCAAGCACCACATGCTTCACTCCCTCCTTTACCACAAGACCTTGTCCATGTCTCTCCTGTCCAACAGGGTTTATATAACTGACTTTCTTCAAATTATTAACCATGAGTCAGCAAGTCTAATGGCTTCATCGTAATCGGTGCCTGCAAGTCCCCAAATCGCATCTGCTATTGCCTCCAAGTTTATCTTGGTGCAGGATGCTTCAACTGCATAAGCTCTACTCTGTTCCTGCATCATGACTATAAACATGCACAATATACACGTAATCTGTGCTACATTTCCAAAATCAGAAAAGACAAAAATTATGTATCCTTATTATAACCCAGAAGGGTTGAACAGGATGTCATTAACTAAATTATTATTATACAGATTCAATGCATTCCTGGCGTAATATCGAAAACATCCACTCTTCTAAGCTTAACATCAAATGTAGACTGCAAGTCATCGTCAATATAGAGACATGTTCAGATGATAAACAGAGATCAATACATGGTCTGGCTTCCTTTACATTGTCGGTTATAATCTCCCACATCGTGGATGGGAATTTGAATGTGAGATGCGCTGCAATTAAATATTATGGATATTAAATGACACACACACAATGCATGGCTAATTTCCTTGCATATTAATCACTGAAAGACGAATTTTTCTAACACTGCTATTTGACTTGACTTTCTACCCCACTAGGACATCACACAAGCGATAAACACCCGATGACACAAAGTGCCACCATGTGGATGAGGATCACCGTGGAGAGGTCCCAGAAACCATATTTATGGCCTGCCTATATTGCGGCCCCTGGCAAAAGCCAGGGTGGGGTTTCAAATAACAACAAATTTCATCCTAAAAAGGACGTAAAGGTAGTTTACACTGCTATTTGTTGACGCTCAGTTCTTATAAGTACCCGAAAGAGCTTGCGTCTGGTGCAGAAACCTTTCTCCGGAACCGGCAGTATAGTACAATGTTTAACAGACTGTTGCAGAATTTCCTTTCCATCTCCAAGCCCAGAACCAGAGAGATCTGCTCGTGTCCCTGTATTGTCTACTGTGGAGGACCAAATCAGGATGTTATCAAGTTATGATTCAGCACAATACTAATGGAGTGACTGAGATTTGTGGGTCTAAGATTGGTAATAAAAAAATCAAACCGCCGTCAGAAGAAAAGCTAAAAAATAAACTTGAAAACAGTATCAGTTGTAGTACAATTTGTACAATTTGCGACAAGGCACTAAATAGTGAACGTGTTGACCACGGGTTGAACTACATTAAAAAAAAAATAATAATAATAACAAAAAGTAAACAAGATCTCGAAAGATTGTTTGCATAAGTTTATGTTTCTCACTTGTGTGTGTATGTTTCTGCTGACGTTTTTCCCGCTCCTTGATATGTGTACACAGGGCCTGCGCCCCCTCCCCCTCCCCCACGGGAAAAAAAGAGTACAATTAAAAAAAAAGGCATCATAAAGTGACTTTAAATAGGTGACGACTTCGACTAAAACATGCCAGACACGCTATTAAAGAGTAGGTTTGCCCATCTGATGAGAAAGCTGTGACACCAGTTGCCACAAATAACAACGCTGAAAAACATCTATTGAACACAGAGCAAGGGGATGACCACGTAATAGATGGAACGACGGCATCGTGAAGAGTATTTAAGAAATGAATATTTACTTTAGAATGAGCACACAGAAGCTCCCTAATTCCCCTATCACTTCGAAGATGTAACTTAAATAAGAGAAGAATCCTTGAATTATTAATTCATAACTAGGACCTTATTAAGGCACTGCGAAACATGTGTAGCTCTGCATGACGGCAAAATTGGGGAAAAGGGGGGGGGGGGGATTGGGCGAGAAAATTCCACAACTTACTTTTGGCAGGGTGTAAACGAATAGCGATTCCTTACTCACCGCCGACAGAAGAGGGGCATAAAATAAATGACTGCACAGGAGCGTCATCCATCGTAATACGGCCCTGATCATACCTACCAATCTTGAACGGTTGATTACTTGGCAACCGTAGGGTGCTGCAATGAGCGTGTATAAGAAGATCCAAACTGGCAAATTCTGACCAGAATGGGTTGACACTTGACAGCTTCCAGACATCACAGCCCAAGAAACTAGCTTGGCTGCACCACGCCCTTCTCTAATTATTATATCTAAAGATGGCCGTGGCTGCACACACCAGACGATATGCCTGGTTGAATGTTGTTGAATGAATGTTGAATTAAGAATCGACATCACAGCACCCGGGACACTAACATAAGCGCTCCGTCCCCAGCTTCAGCAGCAAGTTAAGAGTTACAATTCCGATAGCACCAGTAACTGTCTGATTGTATAACCGTCTCGCCTTTTCCCTGAGTGTCGAGTGTCGGCCAAATCCCTTTGTAACTCGTCGCATGCCATTCTCCTCAAACTGTAATGACCTATCTGTGCCTCGGCACTGTTCCCTCGCTCCCAAAGGGTCTTCACTACACCCAGCTTGTCATACATCAGTTCAAGTGGTGCAGAACCGGCCAGTCTATCTGCCTGCTCATTTACCAACACACCGGCATGACCTGGAGAAAATATCCAAAGGATGCTAACCAAGAGGGATTTTTGAAGTGATGATTACCACTCTGCACGGAGCATGCCTGTCTCCCCCTTTCTCAACGTGATCTGTGACGGCATGTGTTTACAGCTGATTCTCAAGCCAGCGGAAGGCAACAGTGACTGCTTCCACCTCCATTCTCAAACTAGACGTGATATGCCTGGATGAAAGGAAAATGAAAGAGCCGACAGACCGGCCATGTCTACAGTGGAGGAAAAAGTAAGTAAAGTATGGACAGTGCAGATACACTGAATTTGCTGAGTTCGAGAAAAGTCGAGACAAAGTAGACAAGACGGTTAGGTTATTTGCGTATCCTTTACAGGATGTTGCAGAACCAACCCCAGCAGCCCCCGGCTGTTGTGTGGTTTCTCTAACTCTAGGCAAATTTACGTCCAGTAGTTTGCTATTGGTCGGCTCTGTGGCTAAGTCGATGTGAACGCTTCGTAATGACGGGATGCCGGGTTCGATCCCAGCTGCAGGCCATGCGCCCTGCGTTGGTTTCGACAGTTGTATCAAGAAAGCCGACCGTCCAGAGGCAATGGCAAACTACTGGAAGAAATTTGCCTAGAAAAACCACACAACAGCCAGGGGCTGTTGGGGTTGGTTCTGCAACGTCATGTAAAGGATACGCAACTAACCTTTAGTTTGCTATTCCTACTGGACGGTCGGCCCCTTGATACCACTGTCGAAACCAACGCAAGGCGGATGGCCCGCAGCTGGGATCGAACCCGGCACCCCCGCATTACGAAGCGTTCGCATCGACTTAGTTACAGAGACGACAGACAAGACGATGAACTCTCTATTCAAAATGTGTATAAAACGATGACAAGCTTATAGACACCAGTTGTGGGGCAAAGAAAGACGATGTGCCAGTCAACTGCTTCTTGGTACGTTGTGCATGGAGGTGCTGAGATGGCTGCTGCGTTAGAGAACGTAGCACCAATGGGTTGGACAAATATGTTAGGATGTTTATCCAGACAAGTAACAACGGTGTCCCCCCCCCCCCCCCCCAAAAAAAACACTGTGTTTTGCGGCTTAATGGAGTGTCCTGGATTTGTGCCTGTTTGATTCGCATCATTGAGATGTTAATTCCACATAATGTAATCCTGGTGGGAAACAACTATAAAAGAAGAAGAGCGGATCTTGTTAGTCACACTCGCCCTCGACATGGGCTGTGACTCCCACCCCCCACTTGAGCCCACTATGAAAGTAGCATCTGGAAGATGGGAAAGTGCCAGCAAAGAGAAAGCATTAATAAACACACACACAGATTTAAAACTTATAAAATAAATTAATATGACAATTTTCTAAAATGTTTAAAAACTTGATAATAACCTACGAATATGTAACATTATTTCTTAGTGTCTCCGTGTTTGTTTTTGCTGTAAGCGCCACAGTTGGACGAACTGCGCCCAGGGCTGTTGAAGTCGGCATTTTCATACACATTTGGTACTATTTGACACTTGCCGAGCACAACTGTACTGTTGGCACCAGGCCCGTTGTTTTAGTATGTTTTAACAAATTGTTTATCCATATTTTAAATTTTAACACTGTGTCGAACCTTTTTTAACCCTAAGTTTTCGGTCATCATCACCAATTTCCACTTCTGCCGTTAAGCTTTGAAGGGAGGACAGGGTTGCCATCCACTGCTTGATAGGCAGCAATGGCTATTGTCATTCCGTGTCGATGTAGAAGCTCTTTAATGTCATCAATCCATTTCTCCTAGGGCTATATCTTGCTTTCATTTCAGATCTTTTCATGTGTAGCGCCTGCATTGTTTAAGTTATTTGTTAAGTTATTGGTAGTGTACTGAAAATAAGCGGGATGCAAATGTTGATGCAAATGTACCATTTGGTTTGATTGGTCTAGTGCAGTGTTCTTCAACTTATGGACCACTGCCCACCTGTCCAAGACATTGCAGAACCAACCCCACTATTTCTTGGCTGTTGTGGTTTTTCTAGACAAATTTTACGTTTAGTAGTTTGCCAGTGCTTTTTTAACGGTCAGATCTCGGTACCACTGTCGAAATCCGATCAAACCCGACACCGCGGTATTACGAATCTCGTTCGCATCTCCTAAACCACAGATACTAAAAATGGGTACTGTAATGTAACACAGAATGTGACTCGAAAGCTCAACGGGGTAATGGAGAAGACGCACAAACACACATGTGACTAGAAAACTCACTAGAAGGAATGGAGAAGATGCATACGTTTGTGTGCGTCTTTTCCATTCCCTGTGTTGAGCTTTCTAATCACATTTTGTGTTATATTTAGCATTTCTTGCAATCAGCTCGACTGCAGTCACCCCCTATTTACCTTGACGGGTACAGTAGGTAGTTACTCCTCTTCCAGGGTTGCAGTCTGTAGGATTAATACCCCAAGGATGAGAATCAAATAGGTACAAGTGGTATTTAACATAACAAGTCAGCATTTAAAAACATTAGCTGAAAATAAGGGCGCTAGCCCAGCTGCTTATATCAAATTTTCTAACCACTAAGAAGATATAATACACTGTCCCTCTCTAGAGAGGCGATGAAGTGAGTCTTGGGGAGAAAATCTGGTGTGGGTATCCAGCCACCTTTCTTGGACACTAGATTGTATTAATGTTTTCATCTCTTGGTGGGTTAAGTCACTATTTTTTTGTACCATGTCACTGCCGCTTCTGGCCAATCTGTCCGCTATTTCATTGCCTTCCAAACCACAGTGACCTGGAATCCACGGCAGTACCACTTTTTTCCCCCAATACGAGTGTGAGTAACAATATGAATGTTAGCCCAGACAGGGATAATAATGATAAAGATAGTACTCCCAATTAAAAAAGTCTAAGGAGAGTGACGTTGTGAGGAGTTAGCAGGGGAATTGACCGACGCTCAACGCTCAAGGGAAAAGCGAGACTAATATAGAATCAGATTATGCCATAGGAATTTGAAATCTTCGCTTGCTGCTGAAGGTGGTGACGGCGCGCTTATGGTAGTTTCCCTGGTGCTGTGATGTCGATTCCTTATCAACATTCAACTCCAAATAAAAAAAAATTTAAAAACCCCACTTCTTTGAAGACTTCAACAATAAATAAATTGATAAGATCGAAGTAATTGCCCCATGACATTAATTGCACCGAATGGAAGCCGCCACAATCGCTTACTAACATACTGAAAGAGAAAAATGCTACACCATTGATGTAATTGACAAAGAATTTAAATTCTGATCAAATTTAAGGTAAGTCAATTATATATATATATATATATATATATATATATATATTATATATATATATATATATATATATATATATATATATATATCGACACTCACAAACACACACACACCAGATTTAACTGCATATGTGTGTTTGCAGACATTTTAAGGTTTTATTAATTAAATACAGGAATGTGGTTTCTGAGACAAATGTAACGAATACCTTGGACGACCAGAGTAACAAACAACGATTGCTTGAAAGAGGCTAATGAAAGTATATCTCTATATACAATAATAAGAAAGAGACCATCACTGTTCTTTGGCCACATAATGAGAAGAGAGACATAGGAGAACATCGTGACAACTGGAAAGTATGTGGGAAAAGGGGTAGAGCCAGACCAAGAGAGATGATGCTGGATGGGCTGAAACGATGGCATGGAGGGATATCATCAAGAGAGCTGTGCCAGTCAACCAGGGATTGTGATCTGTGGAGACGCATGAGCGCCCACGCCAGTTGGCAGGGCACATGATGATGATGATGACAAAAGGTAAAGGTAAAGTCGGGAGATGTGAACCAGCTATGCAACCAGTAAGGACAGCTGATTTTTTTTTTACGTATCCAGAAACCATGAGTTGTAAACCCTTTGGCTCGGTACTATGGATATCGCAACCCTTCGGCATTGATTCCATTATAGGTACCGTTAATCTGGGAGAAATGTGGCTTTTCTGCCTACCCCCGGGAGTGAACCCGGACCACAAGGAGTTCGTCACCTGGCCGCCGCGAACGTCAGGTTTAACCAACTTCGCTAGAGAGCCGGGCAAGGGCAGCTGATAAGAATTGTCATCCTGTGTCGCCGTTCGCACGTAACTCTGTAGCTACAGCGACGTTCCTCTATTTACCCCAGATTGTCAACTCTGGTACCCATTTCCTAGAGGCTGGGTGAACCCCGGAGCCGCCCGGTTTCGAACACCAACCGTGGGCTGCAGCGAGTCGCAGCTGGATTTGAAAGCGAGCCTCTTATCGACTGAGCTAACGACTGCCCCTTTCACCATTTAAAAAAAAAAAAAAATTGGTATTACTTGCCGAAAAAATTCGACAGCCCTGCCTGCACCTACTTCTACTGCTCTAATTTTAGAATATCCTGTGTCGGGTCGGGCTACTTGATTCACTTCATGTCGGAAGCATTTGTTTGAATTATTGTACGATATTTGCCAGGGCTTTTACTGTCTGTCTGGTTTATTTTAACCTTCAGTTTGAACATTATCTTGCGGAGATGCAGGCTATCAAGTGTGTAGTCGTTGGAGATGGGTAAGTCAGTCCCTACTTTATTAATGAGTTACTGTCTGCTGTTACACTACACCCCTGACCAAACGTACGAGAACTGACATACTGGACAAACTCAAAACTGGTCTGTGTGATCGCCAGCTCCACAGCCCCAACGTTTATGCAGTTTTAACACATTCACTCACGCCCTTTTTAAACAGACAGCAGCTGTTCTAACCGTTATTAATATTTAAAGGACCTAGTCACGATCTGGTCTACCAGACTACCAGACCAGATCGTCGGCCACATTTGAAACTTGCAATTCTTTTAGATTCGATAATTCTATTCTATACAATTGAATACAATACAACTGTAGTCAGCAGAGAAGAGATCTCAGATAGTCACATACCGCTGTCAGTAGCACCAGGGGTATTTTTTTTTTAAATGGATAATTTACTTCCTTGTATTGTGACTATGCTAAATTAACCATCTGTTTAGTTTCCAGGTATAAATAACATCGTGTTAGTTACTCTGAACTGTTAGTTTTACATGTTACTGTTGAAAAAATTATTAAAGTAAAATAGCAGAAGAATGTCAAATGTATAAGCTAGTGTAATTAAAATATAATGATTGTGGTAAAAAAAATTAATAATTGTGCAAGCTGTCTTATTAGTCTGAATATTGAATTTTCAACAAAAAATAGTTTGAAAGGAAGTAGAGCTTTGCCAGAGTTCCTGAAGAGAGTACTTTTGAATCATAACTGTCCCTACAACAGCCTCACCCTGTTAGTGGTGTGCTGCCACCAAGAAATCTTTTTGAGAGTCTCACTCCCCTTATAATTTTCTAGCGGGTGGGGTTCTATGTTTATGTTTATGCCTTCTTAACTCTTTCAGGCCCATGAATTTTGACAGACTTGGCCCACATTAATTTCTCTTTACAAAAATGGCAGAGGGGTGGGTGTACGAGAAAGGCTGTACAGATTGTAATGTACTTCTAATCCCTATAAAAGTATATATTTTAAAAGAGAAATGAATGTACATTTTGAATCTGATGATAAGTGTTTGTTTGATTTTGTTATAGTTAGTGGAAAAGAAGAATTTAGCAGGTGTTAATTTCACAAAGACAACATTTCACACAAAAATTCTTCACTTACCATGGTTTTGCAGCTACAAGAGTAGTAAATATCTAAATTTGAGAACAAAACTTCAAAGTTTGTTTAATTTCCTAACATATTCTAAAGTTATGATAACTTTCTGGGTTAGTTTATCACTCAGAGGCTCTTAGTTCTCACAGAGTGCTAAGCAAAATTTCAGAGAAAAAATGGCAGAAAAATGAGCCATTACACACACGCTATTTACTATTCACTGTACAGTTATTTACAGACTGTAGCTGCGATGATTTCAATGTAGCTTAGCCCTAGTATAGAACTGTCTCTTTGTTTAGAGCACTTTCCTTCTCTTACACCATAAATACGGTAGCATGGGACATTGTCTGTGTAGTAAACTCATCAGAATCGCTAGATTCCGAACAGCTGATCGCTCAGCTTCACTGGTGAAAATTCACCGTCCGAATCACTTTCCGAAAAATCTAAATTTTTATTATCATTATCACAATTAAAAACATCTGACTAAAACAATTTCAGAGCTTCGGCCGCAGAAAGATGCATTCTGCAACCTGTTCTTGTGGTTAGAACATTGGTATTCATGGTACTCAAAAACGAACTTAGAAAATGAACTGTTAAAAAAATTTCGAGGTTTTTTTCTCTCAAATTATCCACGGTGGTTTAGTCCAGGAAATGAAACTAAAAGGATTTCGGCAGAGTGACTTTCCCTGAATAGTTTAATCATACCTCCAAACATAAGAAACTAGTACGAACGCGCGTGCGAAGCAAAATGTAAGGGACACACGATTGACGATGACACTGTATTGTTTGGGCAGAACGGAACTTCTCAAACTACGCTTACACTGTTGTTTGGGCCTTAAAGAGTTAATGTGTGTTATAATAATTATTATCAAGGTTTTAATCTGGTGGTTTATTACGGTAAACAGCACTGGCACTTTTATATTTTATGGCATAACTTTTTAAAAAATAGACACTTTGTGGTGAGTACGGGAAACAAAAATTATATTATTTTTAATTAGGACACAATCGACTTCGCAGCCACATGTACACAGAATTTAAAATTGGTGAATCAGCCATGTGAATTGGCACCTGAGATCATGACCTCCAAGACTGTCCCAAATACAATATATCAAAGCAAAACTTTTGGCCAAGAAAAAACATAAGTGCAAGTCAAACTTTACCGGTCGCTGATTAAATTACAAAAGGTAGCAAAGTTCATACTAGAGACAACATTGCATATATAGATAATTTATTTCAGGCGAATGAAAGAAGAAGAAGTATGAGAGGAATGGCGATTAAGTTATAATATGTTTAAAATAATATAAAATGTATAAACAAATACTTAGAAAGAGAATGTCTTTACATGTTATATATGGTTGGAAAGGGGGGGGGGGGGGGTGGTAACGAGGACTACTTAGCCCCATTGCAAATTGTCTAGGACAGTGGTCATCTTCCTTTGTTTATTTGGGTCATGCCTTAAGTATTTGGCACCCCCAAGTATATTGCAAGGGCCCCTCCTTCCTCCCAACATGAAATTTTTTTTAATACAATAGATTCTGCAACATAAAGTATGGAGATAATTTTTGGTCAGAATATGTTCTTAATCTGTAATTAAATGCACATGTTATCATATTAATTGAATTTTTTTACATTAGATGTACACACTGCTCATTGGAACAAGCATGATCTTGTCATTTTGTTAAATAAAGAGTTGACAAATATGTTTTATTTATAATTGAACTAAAACACAATGTAAGTACTTGTATAAACGTACATATGCACTCACTTTCAAAGTTGTTTGAGGCCCTTCTTGAAACCTTATCTCACACCCTAGATTAGAGACAACTGGTCTAGAGAGTGTGGGCTCAAGGGACAGCAGCACCCAGGTTGGAGACCACTGGTCTAGAGTGTGTAGGCTCAAGGGACAACAGCCCCCAGGTTGGAGACCACTGGTCTAGAGAGTGTGGGCTTAAGGGACAGCAGCTCCCAGGTTGGAGACCACGGGTCTAGAGGGTGTGGGCTCAAGGGACAGCAGCCCCCAGGTTGGAGACCACTGGTCTAGAGGGTGTGGGCTCAAGCGACAGCAGCCCCCAGGTTCTGGTCCCTTTGTTCCTGTAGATGCCAGTCCTGTCCAGGGCTCTGACAACCTAAGTGCCAGTGCATTGACCATAAAGAGTTACAACTCATAATCTTCTAAAAAATTCAGAGTCAACTCAACAAAACTAATTATTAAATTGATGTCTCTCTTTACTTTTTCCGTTCTGTCAACTGTTTTCACACTAACCATGCAACCCTAAATCCTCAGGCTCAAAGACCCAACTGTCTACACCATAAACAGGGGTAAATACAGGCAGAAACTGGAAGTTTTTCAGCAGTCTGTATTTCTCTCTCACTCATCGTCTGTCTTTCCCACCTCTCTCTCTTTCATTGTCTGTCTTTCCCTTCTCTCCCTCTCTCTCTCTCTCTCTCTCTCTCTCTCTCTCTTTCTGTCTCTCTCTCTTTCATCCCCTCTCTCTCATTCTCTCTTCTCTGTTTTTGTCCGTCCCAGTTATGCAAATAAAATGCCATTTTGTGAATATTAATTTTTCCTGTGCCAGCTGCCTGTTGTCTTTGACATTTTACAGGACATAAATCAGTCTCTTAACTATAAATGGCTGATAAAAGCCTAAAAGTCTGCTTTATTACCTTCTTTATTCAACTTTTACATAATTCTCATCTTTCTACTGTTTGATTTTGATTTAAGGATTCTAAAGCTGTGAATCGCTTCAATGGGTGTAGAGCAGATGATTCGTGGACAATATTGTTAACACTGAAAGATATATCAACTAGTGATCAACTAGCCAGACCGCACAACAGTGACTACATTTACTTCTTAACTGTCAGTTGCCCTAATAAAACTTGCATTAGACACTTTTTCGCTGACGGTATGAATGCAGTATGGCAATGCTGTTCAGCTAAGTTTACACAAGGGCCACGATTTTCAAAAGTGGTGTCTGTGGCTTAGGCGTTGCGAGCCCGACTCATAATTCCAACGTACCGCGATCGAAACCTACTGCTGGCTGCGTGGATTTTTATCATTGTATGGGGCGTCGCAGGTCAACCCAGCCTAAAATGGGTACCAGGTTGCATGTCCTGGGAAAGTAAAGACGGCTGACGTAATGCTGACCACCTTACCCACCTAGTGCTGATTGGACTGTAAAAATATGGGTGCTCTTTCCATATACTTAATGGTAAGTTTTCCCTCGATACTGGTAAGTTGTCCCTCATGTCTATTTTTATGTTCTTTAGAAAATTCAAATTATCTTCATGCTAGGTGTGAGTATATGGTGTTAAAAGTGTGTTGACCTTCTTTTATTTACAGAGCTGTGGGTAAAACATGCCTGCTCATCAGCTACACAACAAATGCCTTCCCAGGGGAATACATTCCAACAGTGTAAGCAGTGTTTTATCATTTGTGTACATATTGCGATTATAAAATAAACATAATTATATATATATATATATATATATATATATATATATATATATATATATACATACATACATATATATTGCCCTACAGTAAACTTTTAGGAATCCTGGGTCTTGAAAGATTAGAAAAACTTGGACATCATAAGAGATGTTTTTGCTTTGCTGAGAGGTGTGTGTCACCGGGGCCCTCACGGGGAGCAAAGAGTCGTGACACTGCACCCTACCAGGAATATCGTAAGAGGCGACTGAGTATAGGGTTGGGCTTGAGGTTGGCTACCTCATCCTGTAAAAACAATAGCCACAAAACCCAACCAACCAGGGATAAGTCAAATAAATTTCAGACATTCATTAACTGGTGCCTGCGCAGAATAGAGGGAATTAAATGGTATGATAGTATAACTAATGTAGAGCTTTGGGAGAGAACTAAGCAAGCTCCAGTAGACCAAGAGGTAAAGAAAAGATGATGGTGTTGGATAGGACACACATTGAGAAAACTAGAGAACAGTATAACTAGAATGTCTTTGCATTGGAACCCACAGGGGCATAGGAATAGAGGAAGGCCAAAAACATGGAGAAGAGAGCTAGAGAATGAAGTTAGAAAGATGTGGATGACATGGGGAGAGCTCCATGTAATAGCAAAGGATAAAATGACTTGGTGTGAGTTGATTGAGGGCCTATGCTCCATTAGGGGATAGAAAGGCAGAAGAAGAAGAAGAAGAGGAGCTAACAATCCTTAGCAGATAAGTATACCAATGTCCAGGTATAGCAGGATGTGGATTCTGAAAGGCAGATTATTACTTACATTGTAACAAGCAAAACATCAACCAGAGTAAAAATGAAAACTAGCTAACTTCCAGATAAAATACCATCACAAACAACAAAATGAACATTACAGCTAGAAAGCTTTCATCAGCATACAACATGGACAATGAATGATACAACTACATAAGAAAGTGCATAAAATAATTTCGATCTAAAGACAAGTTCACTGCAGGTCATCCATAAACTCCATGTCCCATCAGCGGTTGAAAAGTAGGACAGCACCCTCACTGAGCTCAAGATAGTCATTATTTTTAGTAGTTTTATAAGAAGGCGGCACAGTAGGCTAGTGGCTAGATGCTTGCATGGTGGTCCAAAGGTCTTAAGTTTGTATGCAGTGCAGATATTGCAGCTGAGCTGTAAACCACAGCATGATAACTACCCTTTTAAGGGTGAATGCAGAATAATATTAATAATGGGAAGACAGAAGCACTGAGAATATCAAAGAGACAAATCGTGTAAATGTGTAATTAAAGTAAGTAATGTTCATTTGGAAAATTTCAGAAGTTCAGGTATCTAATCACATTTATAACATAAGACAGTAAGTTTATCACAGATAAAAAAGAATGATAATAGCAAATTGAAATAAATGCATTTTATAAAATTATAAGTTTATAGTAAACTTGTTTATTCAAGTCAGGAAAAATGATTATAACAGCTACACATAGAGCTGTTTAACATATGGCTGTGAATCCTAGACAATTATTGAATAAGCCAAAAAATCTCTCGAGGTCTAAGAGGTGTGGTTTTAGAGATGAATGCGTAGAGTTACTTTATAAAAATAATTATCATCATCATCCTTCCTATGCCGTTAGACGTCACATTGTGCTTGCATTCGATTACTCCACTACAATCTTTTGCATGCAACTCTCTTGATTTCTGACATGGAGTTTAGCCTGGCATTTTTAGCTTCTCATGATAATGTATAAAATTATTGTTATAATAAAATAATATGTTTGTCTGAATGTACTAGATTCGATAACTATTCAGCTAATGTGATGGTGGATGGCAAACCTATCAACCTGGGATTGTGGGACACAGCTGGACAAGAGGACTATGACAGACTGCGACCTTTGTCATACCCACAGACAGTAGGTTTCTGTCATTGTAACTTTTCATGAAAGCTTCTTTAATTTAGAAAGAACAGTTAACTTGATTGATATTATGCAGTAAATGGGTTCAGTGACTATGCTGATGGAGTGAAATTGTAAAGTCTGTCTTTCTTCTTCTTCCTCTTCTTTTGTCATCTCATTGATACCAAGTTGTAGCCCAGTGTCAGGGGTTTCTTTATTTGTCTTGTGCTTCTCAGGTGGTTTAGGTGATGGATTTGTTTACCTTTTTGTCAGGTTTCAGCTACACCATTTATCCTTCTATTTCTTGGTCTTTCTCTTGCCTTCCTTTCAGAGTTCTGCTGTGAAAGATCTCATGTGCTGTTTGATCTGACTGCATTATGACTTGATGATCGAACTGTTTCATTCTTCTTTCTATATTTCTGTCTTCATTTACCTATTTTTAGTGCATTTTACACAAGTGGGGGTGCTTGGGGTAGGGATCCTTGAGCCTGAAGATTTAGGTCTGCATGGCTAGTGTAGTTGCCACAAACTGTGCAAGTAAGGAAATGTTCTGCTAGCTTCATTGGTTAACTCATTCACTACCAAAGAACACACCTTATTTGTATTCCTTTCTGCATACATGAGATATGTTTCTGAACTTGTGTACCTCTTCTGCTTGTTAACTCGCTATACCTTGAGTATTACTGTAAATCTTTTCATCTCATGACATTACTGTGTTAACACCCATTGAACCACACATTTATTAGTTCATTTAGCAACTTTGCAGAATAGAAAGGATTTTAAAGTATCACCTGTGGGGGATTAAAATAGTTAGACACAATCTGCAGTCAGTGAGTGATGTTATCAGTTACCCTGGCCACCTTTATTTCCCCAGAATATTTCCTGGTATATATGTTTGGATGGGTCAGTTGTGAAAACCAGTGTCAGTGTTTAAAAATCCCTGCATTGACAGGAGTTTTTCACATAATCTACTAGACTGGCAGTCAAATGTGCTTGTTCGTTAATGAGGGAATTGTTACTGATACCATAGAAACTGATTTGCTGTCTTTGTGTGTTTATTTTTGTGTATGTATGGGTTTCAGAAGTGGCAAATCTGCCATTTGCAAGAATTACTAATCCTTTTCCTTGTTTCTTCCACAGGACGTGTTTCTTATCTGTTTCTCATTGATAAGCCCCACCAGCTTTGAAAATGTTCGAGCTAAGGTAAAGTTTATTTTCATCTGACACTAAAAACATTCTATTAGTAATCCCTCTTCTTCTGCCTTCATCCGAAGATGTAAATGCATTGTGCCCGTTTACAATTTAGCTCCAATATTGGCGCCTTTCAGACACATATCCGACATCTGCTGGCATTAAGTGCCTGTGTTAGCCTTCCCAGTAATAGTAAACCTGTAGCATAGACTTGTAAAATACTAAACATTTCCTATTCACCACATCCCGAAATTGAAATTCTTCAGCAAAGCAACAGGTAAAGAGAGTGCTGATTTGAGATGAACTAGGCTTTTTTTCCTCTTTCCCAATAAAGACTTCAGTGTTATCTGTCGGCACAGGACACAGTGCCTGATACTATTAAATGTCTTGGTTTGAAAGGTTATTTCATAACTACAAGTACCTTCTGTGCACTGGATTTAGAAATATGTTAACAGTTTTTATATCCCAGTTGAATCTTTGTTGTGCGCTGATACTGTTTTTTTTTTAAAACTTAGACCATGTAGTTTAATTTTTAAAAATCCAAACCATGAATAAACAGCTGAAAATAAAGAGTGAGAATCAATAACAAAATCCATGTTCTGTTTAAATCACCCCTAATTACTGGCCCCATGAAGACTAATAAACTGCAATGGCTTGGGCAAATAAAGAGAGTGGCAGATAACAGAGAGACAAAAAACTGTACACAGAAGAGTTGAATGAGAGTAGACCACAAGGCAGGCCTAGAAGTGGGGAGATAATATGCAGGTAAATCTACAAACGTTTGGAGTCACCACATGAAAAGAAAAGGTCAGTCAAGGAGATAAAAACGAGGCAGTTCATGTCTGCAGCAATCAACCTAAGGGGCTAGCACAGAATGATAGAGAAGAAGACAGTGCATATTTTATCCCACAGCGCTTATATATTTTCTTCACCACATGAGTAGTACACATACAGGACAGTAACATATATTTTACCCTCTATATGTCAGTAGTACATAATTTTGTACACATACATGTTACTGTTGTGTTTGTGTATAAACATTATGTACTACTGACATATGGAGGAAAAAATATATAAGTTACTGGTATTCTGGTTACTGGTAATCTGGTACCAGATTACCAGTAACTTATATATTTTCTCCTCCATATGTCAGTAGTACATAATTTTTATACACAAACAGAATAGTAACATACTTTCTTCTCCATATAAGAAGTACATAATTTTGTACACATACAGAAGAATAACCTAAATCTATTTTCCCATCTTTCAACAGTGGTTTCCTGAAGTTAGCCACCATTGTCCCAGCACACCTATAATTTTAGTTGGCACTAAACTAGATCTACGGGAAGACAAGGAAACCATTGAGAAGCTGCGTGAGAAGAAGCTGTCTCCCATCACCTACCCACAAGGTCTAGCAATGGCTAAAGAAATTGGTGCAGTCAAATACCTTGAATGTTCAGCTCTCACACAGAAAGGTCTCAAGAATGTATTTGATGAAGCCATCCGTGCTGTGCTGTGCCCAAAGCCGAAGCCAAAGAAGAAGAACAAATGCAGGATTTTATGAGTCTCATGTGTATGGTTTGACCCCAGCATAGTGTATTTTGTATTGCTATATTCAGCAGGTTTAAAAAATCATCACCATTAAACACAGCTGTGGTAGGTTTTATTTTGTAATTGGAATTTTAGATATGCTTTCCAGTTTAATTTTTTCTGCCAGACTCTTCCTTCCAGTTTAATTTATTCTGTCAGACTCTTCCTTTCAGCTTAATTTATTCTTTCAGACTCTTCCTTCCAGTTTAATTAATTCTGTCACACTCTTCCATCCAGTTTAATTAATTCTGTCACACTCTTCCTTCCAGTTTAATTAATTCTGTCACACTCTTCCTTCCAGTTTAATTAATTCTGTCACACTCTTCCTTCCAGTTTAATTAATTCTGTCACACTCTTCCTTCCAGTTTAATTAATTCTGTCACACTCTTCCATCCAGTTTATTTAATTCTGTCACACTCTTCCTTCCAGTTTATTTAATTCTGTCACACTCTTCCTTCCATTTTAATTAATTCTGTCACACTCTTTCTTCCAGTGTAATTTATTCTGTCAGACTCTTCCCAGTGTCTAAGTGTTTGTAATAATGACACCACCACAAAGGCGGTGGAGACTTAACAGTTAAAGCTACTGCCTGTGTTAGCTGGTTTAATGCAGACTTGTCAGGTTTTTTTTTTTTAGATTGAGCCAGGAATACAGTGGAACCTCAGAATATGAATTTAATCCATTCCATACTAAGCTCATATGGTGAATAACTTGCATCTTGAAACTTGTCCCGTTAGCATTAATGTAAATAATCCTAATTTGTTCCATTAGTTTCAAAATGGTGTTTTCCGTTTTGTTAATGGGTAAAACATGTGGCACTGCTTTTTGTTTTTATTTTTTAATTTGCCAGCAGTGGAATACGGAGTTACTTTAGACTATAATGCTAGAGTTTATCATCATCAAGTGTTATGCCGACTGACTTAAGTCCTCCTTTGGCAGTATGTGACCTAATCCATTTAAAAGTTATGAGATGCTGTTGGGTAACAACAAGAGTTTTTGTCCCTTTTGCTTGTATTCTTGGGGAGGGGGGGGGGGGGGGATAGCAAGCCTAAATTTGTATCATGAACAACTCTTAGCTGTGTACACAGATACCATGAGGTTCCACTGTATTGGTCACCTGTCAGAGTGTGAGAAAGTACACACAGAAAGGACCAGAGTTAGTAAGCAAATAAAGTCGTAATCTAGGTTAGATAAAGCCACATCAAAATGTTGTAACTTTTGCTATAAAATAGTTTATGTTTGGTCTGTGTTCTCAACCACAGTAGTGATGTTCTGAATATTTTTCTTTTACCTGTTTTCAAAAACAAAAATTTTTTTGTCATATTCTTTTGGCTGCTAAACTTCTTTGCATGTCTGAAGGTAGCAGTGAAATGTCTGTTAATAATACTATAGTGTTTAGTGTTTAGAGACATGTACTGTTTAGTTTTATTTTCTTAAATAAACTTTAACTGCTGTTGCTTGATTGTAAAACTTTGGGAATATGTAATCACTTGATATAGACAATGGACAGTAACACAAGTCTATTGTTTAGATAGGAATGGATTGATAACTGTTTGTTTCAAAACTGCTTTTACGTTGTGTTTAGTGTACTAGATGCTCATTATCAATATCTGCCACATGTGAGCAAAGAATGTGGACATTTTTCTTAATTCTTTTTAAATGCTCTCCACAGCTTCATTGTTTATATAAACTCTTAGATAAAGATATGCATTGCTCATTATTTATAGATGTGTTCGTAGCTGATTGATTCTAAATGCTGTTTCAGTTTCTGGGCTGTTGACTTTAAATGCTGTTTCAGTTTCTGGGCTGTTGATTATAAATGCTGTTTCAGTTTCTGGGCTGTTGAATATAAATGCTGTTTCAGTTTCTGGGCTGTCTTCATGCTAATGCTGTGGAATGCCCATCTGCTGTAACTGGTAATCTGACTTTGGTTCCCCAGATAAGGTTTATTCAGATTTATGACTGTTATGTCTAGTACCAAATATGGGTTAGCTGGCAGATTGGCTCACAAGGGGATCAACAGTTGAATGTTTCAGGAGGAACTTTGCAGATTATCTTGGTAAACTCTCCTTGGGTTGAACAAAATCTGCTGATCAAATCATGCAGTTTCCACAGCAGCAAAATAACTGAACACATTTGTTGAAGATGGAGAGCCCTAGAGACAGCAGGGTTAAGCAACACATATTAGAACTAAAATGTCCATATGTGGATTCACTCTGGGGAAGTCAGAAGCTAGTAATATTAGTCAAATAATGAAAAGCAGTAAATGTTAGAGCAAAGATATCTTTCTGTATAACCTACAGCATGTAAAATAATAAAAACAGAACACAGCGAATCCTTTATAAAGAAGGTAGAGAGATGAACGTGTATATTATAATGGATAAAAAGGCATCAGTTACAAAAAAATATATAAAAAAGTATGCATTATATGAAATAGCAATAGACACTCTTTAACTAGATTATAATCAGAGAGATTGAACAAGATATCACATTTAAAAAGCTAAAATGCTGGTTTCAGTAAATAGACAATAGACAAATAGAGCTTGTCAGCTGGGGACAGTAATCCATGTAAGGAAGCACATCCTAACAAAAAAGCAGAGGTGCCGGGCCAGAAAGACCAGAAAGTTCACAGCCAAACCTGAAAACTATGCCATCATGCAATTCCTTCATATAATGTCTATGACTGAAACCACAGAATACTGCAGATATACTCTCTACCACATACAGTAGAGAGAACCCATGTTTGGCTAGTTAGCATTCTAATGGAAAACCCACTGTATGGAACAGTGGAAGATGTGCGTCACACCATGGACTTCATAGAGGCATGTGATCTTCTCACATGAAAACCTCTGGCAGAAAGAGTGAAAAGAAAAAGAAGAGAAGAAAAGCACCCGTAGTTAGGATACAACAACTGGTTATGAGTGAGATATTCTGATGAATAAATAAGTATTTTTTATACAGTATGTGATGAGTCTACCAGTATGAATGCAGTTAACCTAAACCATTACCAGTGCATGAGACAAAAGGCTGAGGACAAACATGATTACCATCTCCACTTGGCATGGGACAAAAAGACAGTGAGCTAGCTGCAGAAGCATGAAAATTCACATCCCTTGTCATGCAGGGTAAACTGATTACTCAAAATTTTACCTGAAGTGCACTGACATTACATCTAACCAACAGCAGTATTTGAAAGATCACATTTATCACTGAAAAATGCATTGCAGACCGCTAAAGGCGATCTTGGATGTGGCTAATTTTTGTTGTAAAGAATAATTTATTTATTCCCTGCAATTTGTTTCCTTGCCTTTGTACTGGGTAAGAGGAATTTCACACAAGAACAGCAATCACTTGGGTCCCTGGTGAGTTCTCCTTAGCGGATCTGCACTGTGCAAACCTTTGCTATTAATGAGATCTCAGATGCAAGCAAGAGAATGGCAGTTATCTTCAAAATTTTTTTTACATTTGTATACAGTCTCTTAATCACATGAAGACTTGTTTTTTTGTTTTGTTTACCTCAGCTGCTAGCTATTTATCATGACATGTTTTAAATGAGACGTGTAAAAAACCTTTATTGGAGGTGAAGTTTTTTTTCTTGTGCTGCAGGGAAGGAAATCATTGTTGCTGTAGTGTACAGCTTTCCAAAAATGTCATGTTGGTGTCACTTTTTTGGACAAACAAAACTTTGAGGCACAGTAATTCAGTCGACTAGCAAACCTGAGATAATAAACTAACCCCTTATAGAGATATGCGGCGTCCGTGGCTTGGGCGTTTGCGAGTCTGACTCGTAATTCCACTCACCGCGATCGAAACCCACTACTGGCTGCGTGGATTTTTATCGTGGTATGGGGTGTCACAGGTTGACCCAGCCTAAAATGGGTACCAGCATGGCTGTCATGGGGAAGTAGAGACAACCGGTGTAATTCTTTCCACATTACCCATCTAGTGCCGATGGTCTGAAAAAATATGGCCGCTCTTCCCCTGAGAAGGGATCTTTACTTACTTTATAAGAGATATGGGAACATGAATACATTGTTTAACACTTTAGTTCTTGCAGCACACCTTCACACTGCAGCCGACACACTCATCTGTGTCACAACACACCGTTTGCAAAGCTCTGCTTTAGTGACCACTTTTATAACATGCCTGCTCAATTGTTTTTTTGTTTTTTTTTAACTGGTTTACTTCAGAATTTATTATTGTAATTTACATCATTTATTATTCTTGATATTCAACATAAATTTATAACTTACAGTTCAGGATTTTCAGCGTACAGTTATCATACCTGATTTTTAGTTTTCAGCATACAATTAACATACAGTTTTGTAGTTTCTCAGCATATGTTTGCCATATACAGTGTATGGTTTTCAGCATACATTTATGACACACAGTTCCTGGTATTCCGCATATTTTTACATCTCATGAGTCATGTTCCCAGCATACATGTATCACACACAGTTCATGGTTTTTAGTAAACTACAAAATTTTTTGTTTTTCAAAATATGTTGACCACACTTGGTTCATGGTTTTCTGCATGTATTTGCCACACATAATATATGATTTTCAGCTTACATTTGCCACAAATAAGTCATGGTTTTCAGCATAAATTTTGCTACACATAATTTAAGTTTGAGTTTATATTTACCACAAACGATTCATGCTTCAAAGTATGCAGACAGGTTTACTACACATGGTTCATGGTTCCCAGCATACATTTACCACACTTGATTTATGGTTTTCAGCATACATTTATTACAAATGATTCATGGTTCTCAGTTTACGTCTGAGCTAACCTTTTACACGACACTTTTATACCAGACATGTCTTATGCATGCTGCAATTATGAACAACATTCTGCAACATGGCAACTATGAACCTCTTTTAACTACAGTGAAAAGGTGAAAAATGAAATGGTATGGACATGTAATAATATCAAACAGCCTCTCAAAAACAATACTGATGGGTTCAGTTGAGGGAAAACGGAGAAGAGACAGAACAAGAAAGACTGGACAGACCTCAGGCATTTAACCATGACGTCCATTGCAACTGACCGCCAAAGGTGGAGAGAGCTGATCAGACAGTCAATAGAAACTGGGGACCCAACAACACGAAGTGTTACAGGATGATGATGCTGCTGCTGCAACACTATTATCACTTGTTTCACAGGTACATTGTGATTTGAACTGGCAGTTCATGTTTAAACTTTCCAAAATAGTACTCTATTCTTCACTTACCGGCCACCTTATCAGCTAGTTGCTAATCCTTGTATTTTTGTTTTAAATACGTTTCTTCTCTTTCTTATTCTTCTTCTGTGTTGGATCTTAAAATGTTTTGTTGTGGTTTACAGCTAGGCTTTTATGATTTGCCTTCTAAGGAGCAATAAGTCTGTTTCTCCCGACCTAAAAAAAATAAATGAGGACCCAGAACCGTTGATGATCAATAGTTGCTATTTGTGATGGTATGGATTTCATATAATTCAGAATTGTGTTGGCAAGTACAGTATTAGCTTGTAGCTGTAAAGGTTTCTCTTACAAGGCTTTATTATTGCTGTGTGACTTGAGCATTTCCTGTTACTGAGGATTGTGGGAAGTTGCTTTGTGCCATTTTGACTTCATGAGAGTTTTAGAGTCAAAGGTGGTGTTGATCTAACTTTGCAGTAAAATTAAATGGCTTATTAGATGACAGTAATAAAAATGAAGAAAAATACATATAAGAGTGAATAGCTAGACCAAATAGATTGCTTTGTGTTGAAGTGTTTCGAAAGCAGTAGTAAACTACTGAATGTAAAATTGCTTT
The DNA here is from genome assembly GCA_905116865.2 of Candidula unifasciata. NCBI lineage: Eukaryota > Metazoa > Mollusca > Gastropoda > Stylommatophora > Geomitridae > Candidula > Candidula unifasciata. The sequence goes on along the minus strand of CAJHNH020000236.1, from coordinate 307,890 downwards.
GCCTAGTAAAACCCTGACAGCCAACAAATGTAGAGGTTGATATATGACATCCTTACATTACACAATGGTTTTTTTTTTCCTTGTTAAAAGCTTGATTTTATACATTTTATTGTATCAGCCACTGGTTCTTTTAGCCATGTTTGATGTAGAGTCTACTGTAGAGTAGACTGCTCTCAATGTTATTACAATACTGGCACAATGATGTGTTTACAGTAAATTAAATTGTTAGTTTTATGTGTATGTGGGGGGTGGGGGGGGGGACTGGCATAGTTTGTTCCCCTCCTACCTCTTTAAAGAAAACTACAAGGACATATTAAGATGGTCGTAGTTAACACTGTTGGTGTTTTATCAATAAGTTCACTTGTTCTGTGGAGCATTTTGTGTTTCTGTTGTTTGATTTGCTGTGTCACAGGTTTTTTATTTATATGAAATCAGAAAATGTGTGTATGCTAAAGTTTCTTTCATTACAACTCTCTGTAAGGTAGAGGATTTGTTTTCTTCTGTCGAGGACAAAAATACTAATTTGCAGAGGCTGTGGTGACAGCACTGACCATGCTGCCCTAAAACCTCAGGCTCAAAGACCACCCGCCCACACCCCAGAAGTAGTAAATAAAGTAATTAATGGCTTCATTCTTTTTTTTGTTTCAAACTGCTTGTTGGTAAAATACTAGTAGGTTAATTTATGTTAACTTATTCATGTTGGCATCTGTGGCTTAGGGGGTTGTGAATGCAGTTCAACAATCCCATCATACCAGGGTTTAAAGAGCTGCAGGCAGTTTGATAGCAGACCATTTTGCTTTGATTTCGACATGGCTGTGAGCATCATGACATTTAGAAAGCAGTGGCAAACTGCTGAACATAAAATTACCCAGTAAATCTGCAAACACCTCATAAATGATGGAATTGGTTAACGATGTCATGATTAGGATGAACCTTTTTCATCCATATAATGAGAACATAAAGAAAATGATAATTAAGTGCAAGCTAGCTAACATTTTATACATTGAAACATTGTCTGTCAGTTTTGAAACTTATTTTTTCAAAGAATTTCTGGGGATCCACACACACACACACACACACACACACACACACACACACACACAGGAAGTTTTTTGTTTGTTTTTGTTTTTTGATTGGCTGTGATTATTTATTTTGTAAACTGTTGTAGTTGTCTGTGCTGGTACTGGAAGCTGAGGGCCATTGTGACATTAGATAGGGAAGAGATGATCACATGGTAAAATTAGGCTGGGCAGGGGTAATCATATTGTGACATGAGAAAGTGAAGTGATGATCACATTGTAACATTAGACACCGAAGAGATGATCACATTGTAACATTAAACAGGGAGGTGGTGATCACATTGTGAAATTAGACAGGGAAGATGTGGTCCAGGGCTTAGGCTGATTGATGAATGAGTTGGACAGATTTGTTGGATCGAGTACCCAAACAAAAAAAGACATTAACTCTTTTAGTTCCTGAAGATCCTAGCTGATGCTCGACTGAGGCAGTATTTATACTAAAATAATAAATATTCTATTTCCACAGGGGCCAAGTACACATCGCCTTGCAATAGACAGATGTATTGTAAAAGTGCTTTAATATGCTGTAGCTAAATGTAAGATATTACAAACATAGCATATTGACTGGTAGGCATAAGTAATATCCGGTCACACATTGTGTATTTTTTGGTACTTGAAGAGTAACCCCTTTCGTCCTCAGAAGCCACAGAATGGACACTTCCTGTTTGGTTAAATTCTCTGTAAATGTCGCTTTTCTTACCTGTCTGTATTGGCGCCTTGTCAATATCTGTGGCTTGGGTGTTGCAAATGTGGCTTGTAACTCCAAGGTACCTGATTCAATCCCAGCTGCAAACAGTTTGGCAGCAGACAGTCTTGCATTGTTTTTGACAGTGATATTGAGAGCCGACCATTTAGTAAGCAGTGGCAAAATACAGAATGTAAAATTGCCTAGAAAAATCAAGAAAAGTTAATAAATGCTGAGTTTGATTCTGCAAGGTTCTATAAAGGATAGGCAACTAGCTATATTGATCTGTTTATGAGACATATTGCTAATGCTGTTGGATGTTTTCGTGCCTGTGCAAACCTTTAGGAGGTCCGGATATGAATACATTCACTAAAAATAGCATTTAGGGAAGTTTGCCTTCGAGTCAAGCAGTCATTTTAGAGTGAAGTTAACATCATATTTTTTACATAGGCCTTGGTGATAGAAGTAACGGGTTCACGGCATAAATCACAGATTACACTTGCTTTTTAAGGTCCTGTGGAATGTATTCCATGTAAAGCTTCTTCACCCTGTTCATGTTTATCTGTTTCAGAAAAAGGTAAAAATAAAAGGTGGGGGGGGGGGAGGAGGGAGGAGAAATACAAAATGTAGATAAACAAATTAAAAATTTTTTAAGTGGCTTGTGTAAAATATATTTTTAAAAGGATTTTTTTTCTTGAATCCAGCTAGATCATTACCCATTTTTTAAAGAGTTCCTGAAGCGATGGGTTTAACACTCAATAGTGTTACACAGATGCACTTGTTTTATTTTCCAAGTGTTTGCTGAAACTGCTGCTGAAGTTGGTGCTGCTGGTAGCGAGTCACTGAGAAATCGGAATTCTTGTTCATGTGTGTGCATGTGTGTTTGCATGTTTTTCTGCCCCAATAAAAAAGAATTATCTCCTGGCCAGCATCAGCTCTGTTGTGTACATTTATCTTTGCTATGTATTGTGCTTTTTTTTTTTTTACTGTAAGTAGATGATTTTGTATCTTTTATTATTTTTGCTCTTTTTGTGTGTTCTTTTTCTTTTATTGTGATTCTTTGTGTCATTTCTTTTCTCTCTCCCATGCCTTTGTCTCTCTCTCTCTATCTCTTTCTCTATCTCTCTCTCTCTCTCTCTCACTCTCTCTCTCTGTTTCAATTTTTCTCAACTCTGACTCTCGGGCTGTCTCTGCCTCTCTCTCCTTTCTCTCTCTCTCTCTCTCTGTCTTTCTCACGCTGTCTTGACTATCTGACTTTTTTCTCTAGCTGTCTCTGCCTCTCTCTTCCTCTCTCTCTCAGTGTCTTTCTCACACTGTCTTGACTGTCTCACTTTTTTCTCTAGCTGTCTCTCCCTCTCTGTCTTTCTCACACTGTCTTGACTGTCTCACTTTTTTCTCTAGCTGTCTCTGCCTCTCTTTGTCCCCCTCTTTCTCTCTTTCTCACGCTGTCTTGACTGTCTCACTTTTTTTCTCTAGCTGTCTCTGCCTCTCTCTCCCTCTCTCTCTGTCTTTCCCACACTGTCTTGACTGTCTGACTTTTTTCTCTGGCTGTCTCTGCCTCTCTTTCTTCCTCTGTCGCTCCATCCCTTCCTGCTTGAGATAAAACAAAAAAACATATTTCCCTCATGCATTGCCATCATACATATTCACATTCTTCTAATTCATTTGTTCAACTGTATGTGATGTTTGCATGTTTCACATTATGGTTATTGTAACTGTTTACACAATTAAACAAATTCTTCCAGAGTTTGAGGTTTATGTAATTTGCTCCAACACACAGAAATTATAATTAGTTTTCTCTTTACTTCAGCATTTTATGCATAAATCTAAATTATCAGTATTTTGTTTAGAGAAAATTCATAATACAAATACTGTTTGTGTTTATCTTAATACATATTTTGTGTCTGTTTTTTTTTTTAAGGAAAAGGGTAAATACTTGGTTTGTTGTTAATTCTTATATTTTAGAGTTGGTATTTAATTTGGGGCTTTCATGAACAAGACATTATTTCCTAAGGGAACTTGACTGGCAGTTAATGGTGATTCTCTGATGCAAACATGATTAAATGACCTTGGAGTGAAGCTTGGCAAAGCAGATGGATGCCATCTCAGGAGACAAGGTAACCAACTTCTCAGGGCAACAGTCTGTAGAAGTACCTGGATGGCTGCTTCATCTGAGGACTTAGCATGCATGGCAATGACAATAAAAGTGATAACATAACATTTCATGCAGAGAGCTGTTTTAATTCTTCCATTTCCAGAGAATTCCTTTGAAGTATCTATGCAGGCCAGGGACTACAATAAAATAAATATATCACTTTCAAGTAGGCTGCACTGCATGTTAAAATTTCTATCCAGATTTCTTCAGTATGCTCAAACCAAACAGCAAATAAATAATAAAATACCTGTTAAATTGATTCATCAGCCCGTCCCCTTATGGGATGCAATTTTTTAAAATTTTGAAACACCTCCATGGGTGATACTCATCCGCATGGTGGCATTTTGTGTCACCGGGAGTTTATCGCTTGTCTGATGTCCTGGTGGGGTACAACAAGAGAGAGAGAGAGAATAACTGTTAATAGTAAAATAGAGGAAGATCTAAATCTCCATGGAGAGGAGAATCCAAGACAGATGAACAATATGGGGAGGACATTGAAAACCATCAGCCGAGAGATGACACATTAACTTATTCAGATTGAAAACCATCAGCCGAGAGATGACACATTAACTTATTCAGCACCTAGGAACTCAGCAATGTCTTCTTCTTCTTAGCTTTCATCGGCTGTAATCTCCAGCAGAACATTCAGGTTGTTTGTCCACTTCTGGACTTTGGTCTTGTTCCAGAACTTGAGTTTTGCCTGCACATATGTTGTACAGATCTCGCTTATTTTTATGCAGGCTGTTGGTTCCTTGTCTCTTAGGCTGATGCACTCCAGCTTTAAAGGAAACACCACTTTAGTCACCCTTTACTTCATGCTTGTTAGAGGGACAGTGGACGTATACTCCCCCCCCCCCCCCCCCCCCACCAAATGGAGCCCCGGAAGCCATAGGGGGAGTGCTCATCTTGTATTAGTTAGGTTCTACCTACATTATACAGTTTTTTTTAACTCCTTGTGCCACACCTAGTTGTTAACACTAACCCAGACTGCTTTGTTTGTTACTTTATCTCATTCACTTTCATGGTATTATTATTTTCAGTCATTCCTACCAAGGCATTTTTGAATTGAAGTAAATAATTTCTGGGTTCTTCTTTTGAGATCACCCTGAAAAGGATGGTTGGCATTTTGTGTTGTAGTTTACTGCTAGGCTGCGATATCTGCACCTTTTGGCCCAACGTATCTAATTTCAGGAAATTCCTATTTAGTCGCTTTTTGTGACATGCTTGTTGGGGGCATTGGGTCTGTCCCCCTCTCCCCCCCCCCCCCCACACAAAAATAGTGCCACAGAACCTACACAGTGATATAGTGAGTTAAATAACATCTGCCTGGTAACAAAAGTGAAGTAAAGGACCCTTTTCCACGCCTTTAGGCATATAGGGCTAGACCTATATTTTATAGACCAATCGGCACAAGATGGGTAATGTGGTCAGCATCACGCCGGCCACATTTACTTCCCGGGACTGCATCCGGTACCAACTCAAGGCTGGAAGCCAAGGTCATGTGTGAAAAAAGTCCTGATCTGCTAGGGTACAAACCTACGACCTTCCTATCTGCGGCATCCGTCTAGCCGCTCTGCCACGACGACTCCCCTGGTACCGAAAGAGTTTAACATAATTGTTTCATCACCTCTCAAGAGAGGGTCAGTGTCTCATACCGAGACTAAGCAAACTTTTCCAACATGTGTTCAAGTTTTTTATTATTGGAAACATGGAAATGAGTTCCTGCAACTTGGAACCTGAAAATGCTGAGAATGTAATCCAACACTGTAGGCTATACTGCTGACGGAGAGACTTATCTGGCCTGTCCCAGTTTCAATTATAACAAAGCTGTATGGCATATGGAGATATCTGGACTGCACGAAAGCTTTGATCAAGGCTACTGGCCTGATGATATAAGATTTTCAAACAGAAGGATCCCATAAGAAGAAGAAGAGTCAAGATATTTGGGACATGTTTTGAGGATCACTAAATCTAAAAACTGAGTGACAGTTGGCACATTTACTGGGAAAACAGCAAAGTACAGAGGGAAGTTACATCAGGAAACCATCATCACGCACACTCAGGATATTCCCATAAGTGCTTCAGTCTGATCATCTGTGGCCAGAATAGAAAAATACTTAAATGGCTTGAGACCGGCAGAAAACATACATAAACCTGATCCATGTTTCTGGTGATCATTTGGAATAAACCAAGCCTTCTTAGGCTTACTGGCATTGCACTTGTTGAGCTGCAAGCACTGAAAAGACTACTAAATTTATGGAACACAGTTATAGATATAGGCTGATTTCCAGTGTTTAAAAGAGGTTGGTTTACATTCAGGTTATGGATACTATCCTATCTCAACGAAATAAGGGGATGATGATAAGAACTTAATTGCCAGCTTTATAAAATAAATTTCCATTATTGTTTTACAGTAGACAAGGTAAAAATATTTTAATAATGAAAACTCCTTCAGTATGTTGCACATTTTATTGTCTGGCATTTTTCACTCTATCTCATCAGGGACATATAGTGAAGTTAGAATCAAGTTATAGCCCCTTTTCTAGACTGTTGGGCATGGTGGACATATTGTTGTAGACCTGTAGTTTATAGACCAGTCAGCGGAGGGGGAGAAAGGGGGGGGGGGGGGTTGGTCATGTGTCCAACGTAGCGCCATTTTCTCTGGCTTATAATTGTTCATACTAGCGGTTGCACAGGCATTTTTCTTATTTCTTCACTCCTTTTGAATTCATACCATTTTATTTTCATCCTTTATTTTCAGACATTTGTTTTTAAATGTGTTTAACTTTCGTCCCATGACTTTAGTGGTTCCCCAACTTTCACTTGCATATGTTTAAATTGAAATAACATTAGAATTGAAAATACATGACCGGGTTTTAAAACGATTCAATTTAGAGTTCCATATTTTGTTTAAGAAACGAATTATTCCTAAGTGTGTAATAAAAATTGATGGTGTTATTTTAGGACAAGTACAGAAATTTAAGTATCTGGGCACATGGATAACATCAGATGCAAGATGCATAACTGAGATAAGAAACAGAATAGGACAGGCAAAAACTACATTTTATAAAATGAAAAACATCTTGTGCAATATATCCTTGTCATTGAGATTTAGAAAGAGAATTCTTGCTTGCTACATACATCCAGTTTTAACATATGGCTGTGAATCCTGGACAATCGGTAGGCAGGCCAAACAATTTTTAGAGGCCTCAGAGATGTGGTTTTACAGAAGAATGCTTAGAATACCTTGGACAGCCAAAAAGAGCAACCAAGAGGTTTTGAAAGAGGCGGGAGCCCGAAGACAACTTATCACACACATCAGAAGGAGACAGTCATCATTTTTCGGCCATGTTATGAGAAGATGGAAAATAGAACATGTTGTGACCACTGGAAAGATCTGTGGAAGGAGAGATAGAGGAAGACAACGAGATAAGATGCTTGACAGTCTTGTTGCATGGCATGGAAGTGTGGCGGCACACGAACTGATACATGGATACAGGAGATCGCAGATTATGGAAAGGCATGATCGCCAACGCCAGTCGGCAAGGCACCTGATGATGATGATATTTTGTTCAAGCAGTTCAAAGCTGCTGATGCCTTGCCAGTGTGTGTCATAATTTCTTTCAGTTTCCTTCAGTATCACAATTACTACCTAAATAAGTAAATTGATCTGTTACTTGAATTATCTTTATCTCCAGTGTTATGACTGCTGGATCTGTTGCTGGTGTCTATAATATATACAAAAGCAAGAATATTACAAGAGGAAAAATAATTTCATGACATACAGCTGACTCTACGTCCTTTCTATCTGTTTATAACTTTGCTCTCTAGCTCCCGTCTCTATGTGTTTTTGGTCTACTTTATTTCTATGCCCTAGTTGGTTCCAGTGTAAAGACATTCTATTTATATGGTTCTCATGTTTTCTCAAAAAAGGTTTTATTTAACGACAGCATTTTCTTCTTCACCTCTTGGTCCACTGGAACGTGTTTAGTTCTCTCCCAAAGGTCTACATTAGTGAGTCTATTCATATAATTTCGCTCCCTATATTCTGCGCAAACGCCTAGTTAATGAAAGTTTGTAGCTGTTTAGTAAGTGTTCAAGTTGTTTTCCATGTTTCAGCTCCATACAGCAGTACTGATGTAACATTAGAGCTAAATAGTAAGTTACTCAGGCCAAAAATTTGTATGAGGCATTATAAATGATTCAACTTTGTGACTGCTCTTAAACTTATACAAAAAGGCTGAAGAAGCTTATATGCATGTGCATTCTTGAAATAATAATGTGATGTTCTCTCTTTTGCTTTCCACATTTGATTTACATATTATTAATGTTCTTATGAGAGAATTTTTTCTAAATGTTTTAGTATTCTTGCAATGGCAGTGGTCAATTATTGGCCTACTCTTTACAATGGTAGTATCAACGAAAATAACCATGACTGAATAATAATACAAGTCAACGGCGTTATTCTGGCACTAGAGCAGCAGTTTAAGTATATAAGCACATGGAAGCAGTATAACAGAGATATATGGACATGACAAGACTGCATTTTATCAAACGAAGAGCATCGTTTGCACTAAATATCTGTCACTGGAGGTTGTAAAACCATTCTCGCATGCTATATAGAGCCAGTTTTAACATATAGATGAGAATCAACAATTAAACTCAGGCCAACAATTTCTTAAATAATCAGAAATGTGATTTTGCAGAAGAATGTGTACAATTCTTTGGACGGCCTAAATGAATAATTCAGAATGCAGGTATGGAAGGTTATTAGCACATGAACAGATACTTGGTGGTGGTGATGGTGCTTTGCTTCAAAAGAAAATCCTCACGCTCAACTAGCATCCCCGAAGGCGGAGCTTTAGGTTATAATTGGGACCTAAGTTATGTGCGCCATATAAAATGGCTAAGCATTGCACGCCACCAAGTCGCCCTGAAAAGGACTCCTGCAGTGTTGATGTGATCAAAGAAAACAGACCCAAATAATGTCCTGACCTGGCGACGAAGTCGTCTACCGGCCAGCTAATCGGCGACCGGGTCACCGGTGGCGTGCTGTTGACGATTGCAGACTGTGGATCGCGATCGACTAAGTCAGTCTGCAAGGCACTTGATGATAGCGAGTTGCAATTTACTTATTGTTTTCCAAGAGTGGTTTCTGTGCTCCACTGTAGTGGGGGAAAAGGGGGGGGGGGTGAGGTGTAAACACTGCCATATAACAAGCATGTCGCAAGAATCTGCAAGTTAGGGATATTTACTTCGAAGTCTGAGTGGATTTTCTTGAGAGGCGAGGAACCAACAGTCTGCATAAAAATTAGCAAGATCTGTATGCAAAACTCAGGTTCTGGAACTAGATTAAGTCAAGAAGTGAAGAAATAACTGTTAACATTACAGCCGGTGAACGCCAAGAAGACATGGTCTCAAAATGCATAGACGGGACGTCTGTGTTTCTCCAATGCTTTCTCTGGTTTACAAGTACTTGCGTCATTTCTATTTGCAGCAGAGCTGCAATTCATTCTATACACCCGTGTTTTCAATGCATCTATTGATTAAGCTGACCTCATATTGCCAGTTAGTTATTATTAGATCAACAGAGCTGCATTTAGACATAGGGTAAACATACCTCGTAGAACCTCACAAATCCGCTTTGGTCTAAGAAAAAGGAAGAAAAGAAAAAAAATCACAATTGTATTAGGTACCAAAGATCGAACGTAGGCCTAACTGGCATTCCTGTTTCCCCTTCACTCCATTTATCCGTGTGTAATTTATTAAATGCATTAATTTGAATATAAATTGTACCGTTAGCTTTAAATGTCATGTGACTTCAGTAACAACAACAACCAAACAACAACAACAACAAAACATGCTAGTGTGTTGTGAGACTCCCCAGTGACAATTTTGCAAAACAAGGAGCATGGAAGCTCTATTTTAGCTTATGGCAGAGATTTCAAAACTACATATCGCGACACATTAGTGTGTCGGCTGCAGTGCGAAAGTGCGTCACGCAAATATAAAACGCTAAAGAGAATAAATGGCCCGCAACACCGTAGTTTTTTTTTTTTAAATCTGACATTAATATAAATATAATATAATAATGTAAAAATTTTATTTTACGAAAACGATTGCGTCGTAAAATATTTCGTTATTTTGTGTATGTCTCCGTATCTCTTCTTATATGGGGTTGGTTCAACCTCTAGGCGTTTAAAAGACTTATTAACTGTGTTACAAAATTATGTTTGTCCAGAAAGTCTCACAAAGTCTCAGTCTGGTCTTGCCGATCACATTTCTCTGTACCTGCTAAAGTTAAAGGTTAGTTGCGTATCCTTTACAGGACGTTGCAGAACCAACCCTAACAGCCCCTGGCTGTTGTGTGGTTTTTCTAGGCAAATTTACGTCCAGTGTACCTGCTAGAGAAGAGGCCAAAAACCTAAGAATACGTGTAATGTTCCCTGGCACTGTGCCAAATCACCTAGGTGCTAAATATATTTTTATAGGAAATCGCGTTTGGACATTGGGATAATATTATTTAAAAAAAAAATAACGTGTAGTTTTAATCTGCCTGGAGTAGGACGTTCACATGTGTGTGCCTGTAGCCCTTTTGTGAAGTGACAAATAGAAGCCCCGAAAATGTACTTAGATAAAAGTCGCACTAAATTGATTTTGGTACAGTGCCAACGACGTGACGGGAGTCAGAGTCAATCGCGCCGCCACGAAGAAGACATTTTCCTCAGGTCCCTCCCTTACGGTTAAACGGGGCGTATCAGGATTTGTACAGGTAGGATTCTCATTCGTGAGGTGTAAATAGTGCAGACAGCAATCCTGTAGGGGACAACTGTAATGCAAAGCAATGTTCTTGAAATGGTTATCAGCCACTTTCACCTGACAACAGGTTACTTCATTACCGCTTGCTACTCCAAATTAAGGTATCAAACGGTTGATCGCGGTATCTGGGATTTGTTCCGGCTGGGTTGATTTCCAACAAGCGCTCATTGAGTCACAGTGTACCAAATTTTAAAGTTGCAGTTCATGAGGAGGAATAAGTAAAACAGATGTACTTGATAGTAATCGATATGGGCCCTCGTGGTGGTATCTAGGCCATAATTGATACCAAGCGATGGGACAAAACTCATTTGTTTCATACCAGTGAGTCCACGGAATCCACACCTTATAACATTAGTTGAGAGAAAGAGGGCACCTTATTCTCTCGATTAGTTGTCCGCGAAAGAACGCAGGGGAAAATTGTCATTGTCATCATCATCGTGTAGCAGGCCCTTTGCAGAACATCGCTCGCATCACGGTCGGCCAGAAAGAAACTGGGTCTCTCGCCAGCTCTCCCGCCTCGTGTTTTTTTTTTTTTTTTTCAAAAAGTTACTTAAAGCATGTGCTCATCTATGTGTTGGTCGGCCCCTGCTCCTGGTTTTTCGTTGCATGCCTTCTGTTATTTTTCCAAGGCGTTTGATATGACTAAAATATTTCAGCTTCTACATATTAGAAGATACAAGATTAGTGGTGGAAAATCAACAGTAATATAACGCCCTCGGTACAGATTCAGAGACATTGTGGATGGGGAAAAGTGGGAGAATAGACCAACTTTCCCTAAATCAACAGGTCGTAGAAGGCTTTAAAATGCAGATATCGCAGCCTAGATGTAAACCACAACACAGCTTGTCAGCTGTCATTTTAGGGCGAATAAGAAGGAGGAAGAAGAGATTTAAGTGTTACTGACGCACACGAAGATTATGAAATGGAGCACTTTCGTCTTGGCTGACTATATAACCTACATAGACATAGTGTTGGGACAAAAGCTGTTATTATCGCATTAGCGAGACCAGGGCACTAGCTGGCAAAAGATACAAGAAAATATGATAAACCTTCAAAGATAACAAATATTATAGGCAGCAAGATACGAGTTTCCCTTCTCGACTCCCCTCAGTGTATAAGTAGCATTGTAGAGTAATGGCCATGTATGGCAAAGTAAACATCGCCAAAATTACGTAATCGGTCTTTTCCAAGAAATAATTCTCGTCAGGAACATGTTTAAAAAAAAATAAAAGTACAATATAGAGACACATTTATTTCCTTTTTTAACTTTGTGGGATGATTGTTTCTTCTATTACAATTTCACACGTAAACACACACACATACAAACGCGCGCGCACACACCAGAATCATTCATTTTGTACCCTGTTTCAGTGCCTTTATTATAAAGCATGAAAGAAACATCACTGGGTGCAGCAAAATTAAACACTCGGGTTCTGGAACAAGACTTAAGTCCAGAGGTAGACAAACAACCAGAACTTTCCGTCGGAGTTTACAGCCGGTGAACGCAAAGAAGAAAAAGAAGAAACAAAGCGTTGTTATCCAAGACAAAGTTAGAAATGATATTATCAGACAGACAGTAGGAACAACAACATGCAGAAAATTCATTGAGAAACAGAAGATCTAATGATTTGGTCATTTAGTAAGAATGCAGCCAGAATAATTACCAATGTAGGTGCTACACATGAAAAGATATGAAGTAAAAACAAGAGGCCGCCCTAGGAGAATATGAATTGATAATATTAAAGAGCTACTAAATCGACACGGAATGACAATAGCCATTGTTGCACAACAAGCAATGAATCGCAAACACCCCCCCCCCCCCCCCCCAACAACGTGTAACGGCAGAAGTGGACATTGATGATGATGATGATGATGACGGATTGATCAGAAAATGTCACCGTAAGCATTCAGGCAAGTGTACCATTGCTTAGGTAGGCGGCGAATTCTGTACGCAAACAAGATAGTGGTTGCTCACTAAAACACGTGTTCACCGCGTTCATTATGTCTGCATCTGTGTGAAATCGTTGCCCCTTGATAGCTTATGTTGAGAGGTCCAAACAAATGGAAATTACATAGCGATAAATTAGGACTATTGGCTGAGTCTTGCAGAATCTGTCACTTTTCCCTGCTAACGCATCCTGCACAATCATTGCATCATACAGACGAGAGTTATGGTGCAACACAATCACACTCGAGAAAGGATGCCAAGACGTTTGTATTTTATAGTTTTATGCAGCTTGTCTTGAGTTTCTTGTGAGTAAATTTGATGTTGACATCAGTTGTTTAAATGTCTGATAACATTAGCCATTCATGGTTTAAAATCACTGCGCTCAGCATTTACAGTAGACACCTGTAACTTGACCCCCCCCCTCCCCAACCCCTTCTTTTGTTGATACAGTATACTTCCATCACATGCACCCTCTTTTGCTGCTTGGGACAAAGCGGTGACACCTGATTTGTCACCTGCCATTATACGGGGGGAAAAAATGCATTATCCTTCGCTGCATAATGCATCAAGTGGTTCAAATACCATCGAATGCGTTCCTTCTTTTTGTGGTCGGTAAACATCCGCAATACACATCTTCCGATATTGCAGTTTCGTACAAAAAAATTTTTGAACTGTCCTGACATATGGAATTCTTGTGCCAATTAAAATATGCTTTGAAACCGGTTTCCTGTTGCAACAATATGTGCTTGATCCGACTGTGAAAGATTTGTTGTGTACCCACGCCCTTTCCGAAATATCCGTGCCACTCTGACACTGTCGTCTTCGACAGATATTTGTTTCAATTTGTTGCCTACATTCTTAGAAATTCCATTAGACAACATCCTTCAAATGAAAGAAACTGAATCACCGCTAGTTTAGCTTTTTGGACGAATGTTGGATAAACCTGGCCATTTTCTCTGCGGTCAGAAACAGAACCTATGCATCATGGTATATTGATTTAGGAATCAACATCACAGCAGTCAGTACACCCCCATAATCGCTCCGTCCCCATCTACAGCAGCAAGCGAAGAGTTCCAATTTCGATGGTTCAAGTAACTGTCTGACTGTACATCCGTCTCGTCTTTCCCCTTAAAAAATTATCAAGTTTCGTCCTTTTCAGGACGAAATTTTTTGTCATTTGAAGCCCTACTCTGGCTTTTGCCAGGGGCCGCAATATAGGCAGGCCATAGATATGGCCAGATGTCTGAACGCGGTTTCTGGGACCTCTCCACGGCGATCCTCATCCGCATGGTGGCACTTTGTGTCATCGGGTGTTTATCGCTTGTGTGATGTCCTGGTGGGGTAGAAAGTCAGTCAGTCAGTCAGTCAGTCTTTCCCCTGAGTGTCGAGCGTCGGCCTGATCCCCTTGTAACTCGGCACTGTTCACTCGCTCCCAAAGGGCTCCCGCAACATCCAGCTTGTCAGTTTATAGCCAAGTGGCGCAGGACCTGCCAATCTATCTACCTGCTTATTTCCTAACACAGACATGACAAGTAGAAAATATCCAAAGTATGCTAACTACCCGGAACCTCTGAAGTGATGCTTACCATTCTCCACGGAGTATGCCTTTCTCCACCTTTCTCAGCATGCTCTGTGAGTCAGTTACAATGACGGCATGTGTGTACAGCTGATTCTCAAGCCAGTGACTGCCTCCACCTCCATTCTCAAACTAGACGTTGTGATATCATATGCCAGGCTTTGATGCACCAAGCGACGTCCACTCGCCTTCGCTAGCAACCCTCATGCACTTAGTCTACCCCTCAACACAGAGCCATCTGTGTAGACAATAACATCACCTGGGCGGGAATCATTTTTTGAACTTTTGATTCTGCAGCACAAGCTGGCCAGTCCCTGCACTCACGACCCTAAGTGATTAGAACCCTACACAAGTCTGAAACCTGATCGGACACTTTGACCTACTTCTCTCCTTGCCTAAATCACACATGTCTGATTGTGTCTTCAGCTTGCCCCATCCAAGAATTTCCTCTTTTTAATCTGTGACCCTTAGCTCTACCGAGTGTTTCATGCAAGAGGTGCCTCTTGTCCGCAGCTACTCTGAGATATGACTTTGCTTGCAGAGTCCAGAGTGAACAAACTGATAGATCCAACAATCAGCCGCTATATCGGTTTCATTTTCAAGTTGTTTACGCGAAGTTTCAATTAATCGTTCCTGTAATTCGCGTAATATTAAATAAGATCAGGGAGTTTCCCCTTGGCTTAAGCCAGCGAAAGATAAGATATCTTATTGGCTGGAGGCTACTATAAAAGGTTCTGCCGCCAACAACCTTGATATTTTTACCTCAGAACTTGAAGATACAACGCTTAGCAGTTTTCTAGCCTGACTCTTCGTTTAGCAATTTTACTGAATTAATAAATCTGAGTTAACCGCAAATTCATCTTCACCCAAATATACTGGAGGTAGCACAAGGAACGCAAAAGCCACGGTGGGTGTTGTGATTTGATATGCAACTTTAGCTTTTCCAGTATAGGGGAGTAATGGAGCATAGCCTGTGATGCAAACTGTACTAGTTAATTAATAAGAAAGATTCACTTATGCCAGGTCTCTGTGTAGGGGGTGAGTAATGACACGGTGCTTAATACTGACCATATACCAGGTAACCTTGCAGAAGTGAAATTGACACAGGATATTATATTAATTTTGAACATATATCAGGTCAAGTAGAGCATTTCCAATGATCCATATCATCATCATCAGTTCTCGTTATGCCTAGTGGCACATGAGGCTTCAGAGAGGACTTTCCATGCTTTCCTGTCCTGTGCAATATTCAGTGCAGTTTTCCATGTCAAAGATGCCGCACTCAGGTCACTTTTCATCGTTCGTCTCCATGTTGTTTTTGGGCGCCCCTGTTTTCTCTTTCCCTCTGGTGTCCATGTGAGAGATGTTTTGGCAGGTATATCAGGATTCATTCTCATAACGTGGCCAAGCCATTTCCATCTTCTCTTGGTTATCATCCCGGTCCTCCAGGCTCTGGGGTTGGGCACAGTGTTGACAGCTCTGCCCTGTAAAAAAAAATCTACAACATTGCTAAAACTTCAAGAGGAAATAAGTGCTCTAAATGTCCGGCGGTCTTGGGACAGAGTCCCTCTGTCAGCATGAACAACATGGGTGAAAGCCGAAAGGAAGACCATGATGTGAAAACAAGTCTGCTGGATGTCAAAACCAAATTGAGAATTGGCTTCTGGAATGTAAGAACCATGTTTGAAACGACCAAAACCGCCCAAGTAATTAAAGAAATGCAGAACAATAAACTGCATATTCTTGGAATTAGTGAAAGCAGAGGAACAGGGTTTGGACAATCCACAACAAGTAATGATCCACAGTTTACTAGTTAATTTCATTGGCGCGTCGTTCAGCTCAATTTTACGGACATTCCCGGAGATCGTTGCAAAAAGTATAGAGTTTGTCTTCTGTGTAACACCCTCGGCAAGCGACCAGTCGTTCTGTGGCGTAAGACCAAGCCCTATTGGATAAAACCTAGTGCGTTAAGGCGATCTTCTAGAATTTTAACTATTTCGTAATAAAAGAAATGGTGCACTGGTTAAAAAAAAAAACTTTTTAAGGATGAAAGACCCTATTCATGCCAGTGACGCATCAGGTATATGATGCTGACCAATCGACACTCGATGAGTGATGTATTCAACATCACATCAGCTGCCTTTACTTCCCAGGACTTTACCTAGTAATTAGATTAGGCTAGGCTGACGAGACAATAACGTTCATTTCAAGGGGGTGGGGAAGGGGGCGGGGAGGGGGTGGGGTCTGACTCAATACGGATTAGAACTCGCGCACTTCAGGCCAGCAAGCTATTGTCTAGCCATGTGAGCTCCTGATGCACTGATAATACACACATAAAAGATGACAGCCGATGTGAATAATGGTGCTATGATAATACACAGCTCACTAAAAAAAAAAATTAATGGTGCAGTGTTAATAAATCCTTCACTCACCAGAGGTGAGTTAAAATGCAACTGATAATGAACATGGCACTTAATGAAGGGAGTAATGGTTCAGTCATAATGAACATACCACTCAACATAAATCAGTAATGGTGCAGTGATAAGGTAGATATAATTTAATGAAGATGAGTAAGAGTGAAGTGATAATGAACATGTGACTCGATAGAGGTGAGCAGTGTTGCAGTGATAATAAACCGATCAATCAAAAGGGATAAGTAAAAGTGCAACTGATAATGATATATAATTAAATAGAGGTCAGTAACAGTGCAGTGATAAGGAACAAATCACTCAACAAAGATGAGTAATGGTGAAGTGACAATGAACATATCACTCAACAGAGGTAAGGGTGCAGTGACAATGAACATATCACTCAACAGAGGTAAGGGTGCAGTGACAATGAACATATCACTCAACAGAGGTAAGGGTGCAGTGACAATGAACATATCACTCAACAGAGGTAAGGGTGCAGTGACAATGAACATATCACTCAACAGAGGTAAGGGTGCAGTGACAATGAACATATCACTCAACAGAGGTAAGGGTGCAGTGACAATGAAACATATCACTCAACAGAGGTAAGGGTGCAGTGACAATGAAACATATCACTCAACAGAGGTAAGGGTGCAGTGACAATGAACATATCACTCAACAGAGGTAAGGGTGCAGTGACAATGAACATATCACTCAACAGAGGTAAGGGTGCAGTGACAATGAACATATCACTCGAAAGAGGTGAGTAATGGTGCAGAGATAATGAGCAAATCACTTAATAGAGGAAAGGGTGCAGTGACAATCAACATATCACTCAACAGACAGAAGTGCTGTTTGGTAATATATTTTGATAACAATGTTAGAAATTTGCCTTGCCATTGAGATTGGCTTCTTTACATATACATATACATATGTTTACAATTCTATTTCAGATCATGTGTTAGTTAATAAAACTGGTGTCGTCATGCACGGGTGGCCGTGCAAGACAAAAGGTACTTATAATCTTTGTGTTATTAACGTCAGTCCTCTTAATTCTCAACTAGTTTACTATAGTATGCTAACTCTTTATACCATCTACCTCAACGCTTTTCAACTGGCGGCCCACGACCCAATTCGGGCTCGCAGAGGTCCAACAAGTGGCCCGTGGATCCTTGGCAGTTGTATTGTAGTAGTGATCTTTTTACGCCGGTGGTCGGGCTTCTTGCCCGTGACAATCCCCAATTTTAACATTTTGGCCTTGGAGTAAACATAGTAGAATAGCCCTGACTTAACTCATACTTTTAAATTATGTTGTCTTTGTCAGTTGTTAGACTTACTTACTTTGACGTTTTGTTTCCTCGCTTAGACTACTTCTGTAACATGTTATTTTATGGCGTACTTACTCAAATTTAGCTTCTTTTACTTCAGTGTCAAATAAATCTTTAGTGTTTCCTATATAAATTCACGTCGGGTTTTTCTCCGACTGGGCTCATGGACCTAAGAACCATGCAGTTTGGCCCCAGGTCTGCCACAGGAATCCGCCATCTCGCCTGTGCTCTTTAACGTGTATACGAGCAAGATTGCAAGCCGAGAAACACCAGGAGTTAGAATGATACTGACTTTTGCAGATGATATACTTGCATAAAGGCAGGGGGAAGAGAGGGAACAAACAGCCCGCGAGCTAAAAGCGACAGTATACAAAGTGACTGAGTGGTGAACAGAAATTAGGGCTGTCGTCCACTCGAAAAAGGCGTCTGTTTTGTGGTGTTCTCTGGACAACAGTATCGTTAGAGCTAATGTCTCAAGTCGCACGATAGATGGTAGAAAAGTCAACAGAGAGAGCAAACTGAAGTATCTGGGAATTAGATTTGACAGGAGCCTGTCCTTTAAGGTTCACATGGAGAGTATTGCAACAAGATGCCGCAATCTTAAGACTATGGCTGCAATTGACACAGAGCAGAGAATGCTTTTCAAACTATATCAGTACCTGATCCTGTTAGTGGTTAATTGTGACCTGGGACTGCTTACCGTCTCAAAGAATCAGATGGACAAACTAGAGCGCATACAGAACGCAGCTAAGGTGATGTGTATGCAATACATCCTTGGTTTGCCGACTGTTGTAGGTAGGCACAAGGTGCTGCAGGCAAAAATCATTTCTCACAGTAGCTGCAGACCCAGATCACCCTTTGCACGAAGCTCTGTGCGCACTTAAGCGGCTGATAAGAGGGAAGTCATGAATGACTCAGGCAGAAGACACAATCAGACAGGTTTGCATCCTTGAGAACGTAAGACGAGGAGAGGAGTGGGTCAAAGTGCCACCTGAACAGTCAGACTTGTGTAGGGTCATAATCCCATTGAGTCAGGAATGCAGAGATTGGCCAGCAGGTGCCATGGAGGTGGACATTCAGCGATTAATTCAAGATAGTGCTCGCTCAGAGGATTTGAATATTTACATAGAGGGTTCAGTGTCAAGACACAATAAAGAAGGGCTTGGGGTTTTTTGTTAGCAAAAGTTTGGTGCAGGAGAGCCTAGCATATGATGCCACAACATCCAGCTTAAGAATGGAGGTGGAGGCGGTCACTGCAGCTTTCCGCTGGTTAGAGAACACGACACACACACACATAAACACATGGTGATTGCAATTGACTTAGAAAGCATGCTGAGGAAGGTCAGGACAGGAATGCTTTGTGCAGAGTGGCATGCTTCACTGCGGAGGACACGGGTGTGGAATACTGTCTGGATTTTTTCTCCGGGATACGCCAGTGTGTTGGGAAATGATCAGGCTGACAGACTGACTGGCTCTGCACAACTTGGTGGAAATCTGATGCATGATAAGGCAGACGTGGTTAGTGCCTTGTGGGAGGGCCTGTGCAGTTCTGAGGTGCAGATGGATCACCACAGTCTGGTGATATTGATGCAGTGGGGAGTGACGAGGTGTTCTAGCAGATGCTCGAGGCTCAGAGAAAAGGCAAGATGGACGTTTAATCAGAATGCTACTGGCACCATTAGTATTGGAACTCTGCTCTGGCTGCTGGAGATGGGGACGAAGCTCTTATGGGAATGCCCCGAGTGTTGTGATGTCGGTTCTTGAATCAACTCAACTCAGCTCAACTCCTACATAAATGTTCAGTTTTAAGTAGCAACTGCTGGGCTAGAAAGTTACGTCATTCCTGAAAACATGCTTTTTTCAGGGGCCAAAGAACAAAGTGGCTAGCTTTCTTGCTTGGTGGTCGCGTATTTGAATTTTCGATAAAGGGATTGGCTGGCTGATCCTGAATTAAAACTGATACCAGGAAATGTTGTTTGTAGTAAAGGTGACTAGCAACTGCACCAAAACTTGCAGGCTTAGTCACTTGACCCCCCCCCCCCCCCCCCCCCCCCCCCCCTTAAAAAAAAAATTATATTTCTGAAGTAGTTCTTTCCTTCTTTCTTATAAGCTGACAAGCTCGGCTACACCCCCCCCCCCCCCCCCCACCCCAACCATGTAGATTTCTATTTTTAAATTTGTGTTTATGCATATAATATTATGTAAAATATATTACAATTCAGCAAATTATTATTATTATTCAGCACATTAACAATGATTCCATGAGTTCTCTGTGTCAGTGCCACTGGTAACTGGTGTAAACTGACATCCCAGTGACTATCACCATTTTTCCTAAGATTCTTTACTTCAGACCAATGTATCTCTATGACAACACTCACAGCAAGCTAAGGTCTCACATTATAGTTTAAAAGGAAAATAAAAAATAATTTATTAATGTGCCATTTGGCATACTGGTGTTGCGGCATTGATTTGGCCAGAGATGAAAATCCTTGATAGATCAAGGAGGACATTATTCACCATATAAAACAATTTAAGACTGAGTATGTGGCAAAGAAGTCTTGTATCTTTATTTTTCAATGTACATCAGGCTGGGGTTAGAATGCAAAGAATAAAATAAGAAGGCAGTTCAGACCTTAATATTTGATAATTCTTCTGATGGTGATGTAGTCGATTACACAAATAGGTCTATTGGGAATTTGCAGAATTAATTGGTTTTTAGATCTCAGGTCACAGCGAGAATCACGGGTAGTCTGACCATGGTGGACATGGTGGTAACTATAGAAGAAGGCTATTTAGAGACTTTTACTAAAGCATGTCTGCTCACTGAGAGCACATTAATGATCTGGAATTTCCTAACATTGCTCTCCTGTCTTACTACCAAAATCAAATGCAAAATAAACCCAGCGAATAGAAGTAACAAAAAATAGGTCCACATTTCATGAAATGTCCTTATCATCACCAAGTGCATTCACCGATGATGGTGTTACTGCTTTTACACATATTATAATCTCAAACAGCATGCATCGCCAGCTTGTATGTTGACCACCCTTCTATGTAATCATGAAGGGCTGTCAAGAATCTTCTCCTATTTTCTTTCCTAATTTCAATAAATCACATGTTCCACTTTAACTCTTTTAAAAAGTTTGTAAAATTGATTCCCTGTGGGTTCCGGGGCCCCATTTTGGGGAAAACAAGAATAGACCCACTGCCTCCCCAGCAAGCATGTCGTAGAAGGCGACTAAAAAGGAGCTTTCCTCGAAGTCAGAGTGCATCTGCCCAAGCGGCAAGAATCAATAGCTGCTCACAAAAAAGGTAGTAAAACGGATGTACATGCCAAAGTCAGGCCCTGGCATACAGCCAGAGTCCAAATGGATGAACAATCAGGACTTTCCACCTGACATAAAGAAGAAAAAGAAGTAAAAACTGATCACCGACTCAGATGTTTGCGATGAGCCTGTTTCGCAACATAGAAGTTTCATATCTCACAATTTTCACTATCTAATCTGTACAGATAAGTATCTGGCAAAAGGTCTGTGCAGTGTTTTACACACACACACACACACACACACACACACACACACACACACACACACAAACACACACGCACACACACACACACACACACACACACACACACACGTATATCTGTGCCCTGATATATATTTTATTCCTGTATTTCACGTGACATTTTTTCGTTTTATTAATCTCAGTGCAAATGAATTTATTTTCCTCTTTCTACAGGCAAGCAGCCAGGCAAGATTTTCTTGGTGTACTGAGAAATGGAGCAGTCGACTTTTCAAGGAAAGTGGATTAAGTCTGCAACAGAGGCAGCAGCTATGAGAGTACACAGTAAAGAAGAGCCACCAGATTTTGGGAAGAGAATGATCAGAGTCTACAAACTGGGTACAGACAAAATCCAGCAGAGAGTGGTCTTTCACGTCCTTATAGCTGATGGTTGTCTTTTCTTTGGAAATGATGCTCTAAGAAGAAGAGGAGGTTGCTGCATCTGTTTGCTGATGGCTTCAGGTCTCACTGCTAAGAGATTCTCGATTTGGTTGGGTGACGCAGAACAAGGAGAATTTTTTTACTCGACATTTTCAAAGCGATTAAAATTGGCGGTTTTGATCATCCTTCCCCGCTTGTTCTACACATTGCGTCCGTGTGTTAGACCATCAGAAATGGATGATAGACATGGTGGGCATGAAAACACCGAAAAAGACTTCCTAACATACTCTGTGAGACATTTGTCCAGATTACATGTAGGTAAAATCAATGGTCAGGAAATATTATGGAAGCTTCGTCCGCCAAATTGGCCAAAACATTTGTCTTGGAAAAATCCAACTTCATCACCCAAAGATAGCAAAGAAACATTAATGGAAAAGTATGAATACTTAAGATCACAGATTTCAAATGAACAATTAACTGGAGAAGAACAAAAAGCATTTCAAGACTTTGAAAAAGGTGACATTAAAAATGTGAAATCTTTCATGTTTCGTAACAAATGGACAGATCAAATTAATAAGATGAGGAAAGGGTTACGTTACTTGCAACCATCAGATCTTGCGTTGCTGGAAAGAAACTTAACACTGTTAAGTGGTGAACTGATTTTATTATTATCATCGCCAACAGCAAGTGCAAGCAGTTGTCCAACAGCAGCTGCCACTTCTTTATCATCAACAATATCAAGGAAAAGAAGAAGTTACAGTCTTACATCTATGCAAAGTAAAAAATTTAAAGCTGAAACAGTGAGCTGTGATAATTATTTTAAGTGTAGAGAAAAGTTCCCAAAATCTACTTTACAAACGGCATACAAGTTTTCCACAGTATCTGCTCCTTCCACAGTCGTATCTCAGTCACCAGCAGTAGAAAGTTCTTTGAGATATACAGCATTTCTGAATCAGCCACAGTCATCATTTGTTATTTCAAAAAGTTTGATGGCAAATACCTGTCCAAATACTTTACAATGTACAGCCAGTCCCTGTAATACAGAGGCAGCAACTGCAAAGATTCAGCCATCCACAGCAGCTAGTTCTTCAAAAACAACTTTCACAAATTGTAATCCTATTCACTGTCGCAGCCATGAGGACCTTCTCAAGAAAGTCTCCCTCACTCGCACTGTATTGTCTGTAGACAGTGGAGCCTGGTCACAAGACAGTAACTCATGCAAGGAAACTTGTGATATCAGAATAGACAAACAAAAGCTCAGTGATGAAAATGTACAGAGTGATTTGCAGTCTATACTTGATAGTTACAATGCAGTCTGTGACAAAAATGACAGTGCAACAGTCCAAGATGAGGATTTTGACTCCAAAAATTTTAGCTGTTTTTAAGATACATAACACAGAATATGTGCTTTTTGGAGGGCAATATGACAGACTTCTGGCCAAAAAGCCTACATTTTCTGGAACAAAAAAAAAACCACAATTTTTATTCACCTTCTTTATATTTTCATATTTGGTTTTGTGATGTTTCAAATAGCATATAGTAGATTTTTAGTGTCTTATTACCATGGACACATAGAGGGCTATAGCCACAATAGGCCTATCAGGATGTGGCTTATCAAGATAGACAAGTAAACAGTAGACAACATCAGCAGCTGGACTGGAAGATGCCTGTCTAGGTATACCATGAAGATACAGGACAGGAAGAGTCTGAAAGACTTATTTCAGTTGACCTATGTAGAGATGGCACTAGATGATGGTAATATCCCCTTATCCTGCAGCAGCCATTCTTTCCAACTGATGGCTGATTCCAGACACTGCTGTCCCTGATTTGATCTGTTTTCTGTGTCTATGTTTGACTTGTAGTTGCCAATAAAAAATGGTAAAATTAAAATCTAGGCTATGTCTTGTGGTTTTTTTTTTAAATTTTATTTTGTACATTATACTATAAAATTTATGTAAGAGATAACCTATTCGATAAAAATCAAAATTTAAGTGATAAATAATCTGTAGAATGCAATTCAGAATACAATGTCACATCTTGAGTGTACTGACTGGAAATAGCTGACATTTACCTACTTCAGGCAAAGGCAGCCTCACCTAGCAGAAGAGGTTGCTGGGATGTGAAGTGTTAGGCCTTCCCATATTCTAAGTAAGATGCCCAATTTATTTTTCTTTGCCATAATGGGTACCGACGAAATTGGAACTCGTTTTGGCTGCTGAAGGTGAGGATAGAGCGGTTATGGCAATGTCCCGAGTGCTGTGATATCAGTTCTTAGCTCAACACTCGCAAAAATACTGTAGCAATTGTAAGTAAGTAAAAGTAAAGATCCCTTTTCACGCATTAGGCGCATCGGGTATATGGGAAGAGCGTTCCGTATTTTTACAGACCAATCGGCACTGGATGGGCAATGTGGTCAGCATTACGCAGGCCGTCTTTACTTCCCCAGGACACCCATCCTGGTACCCATTTTAGGCAGGGTCGACATGCGGCGCCCCATACCATGATAAAAATCCACGCAGCCAGCAGTGGGTTTCGATACTATAGCAACTGGTACCTATTTTTGTGAGGCTGAGTCTAAAAAAATTTTTTTTGCCACACCGTGGATTGAACCTGAGCCAATCACACGATCCAAGTGACCTAGCCAATTTGCCACCATGGCTCTCTGCGCTGTTAAATTTTGAAGAATTCTGACTTAAACCCCAAAGGGTTCTTTTTCAGAAGTTTGCCACTCTTTTTGAACGGTCGGCTCTCGATACCATCGTAGAAATTAACGCCCAGCGGTCTGCTGCCATTCATCAGTAGCTGGAATCGAAGCGGGTATCTCGCAGGGTTGCCATATGGGCATTTTTTATGCCAGATTCCACAAATCTGGTTTTTTTTTTTAAATTGAACTGGCATAAGATAATACACTGGCATATTTTGGCATATTTGGGTTTTTCCTGACAATGTAGACCTACAGTTAACATCTTTATTTCAGTTTGACTTTGTTTTGATGTCCTGGTACTGACTAATGGAGATTCGCGCCATTTCTTATTGTATTTGTTGTCTTCCTAAACGGATCGTGAATTCGATAAACCAAGACCCTCTGTAATTTATGTTAATCTACTAAAATAAATGTGGGATATAAAACCAAAACTCACCACTGATATAAAATGATTCAGACTGTTCGAAACTACTCGAGGACAGAAATTAGAGAGGATATAGACCTAGTTCTATCTGTGATAGATTTTATTACTTTTACCAATGGCCACGTCATCCAAAAAATGGAAAGCATCTTGTGACATCGCAGGTATAACAGTAACTGGAAGAAAACATACCTAAGGCTAAAAAAATCTTCAGACGGTTCAGAGGCAGCATACTGCAAACTGTATCACTGCACTGTTGTACCAAGAATTAGTACATTATCAAATCATGAAAAATCCGAAAAACACAGGATCAAAATCCGTCAAAACGCCAGCCACAGCTTATTACAACAATGACTCCTAGGCAAAGCAATTATAAAGTTGAAGCAGCAGAGTTGCAACTTGCTCTAAGCATGACCTGCCATTGTGAAATACGCACAATTGATCATCTAAGTTATATCATAAGAGCGCATGGTCGGGGGAGTACACTGGAGCACATACATTTGCATATAACTAAATGTTCATGCCTAATAAAAAATATGTTATCGCCTGCACTTAAGGGTGACCTTATTGATGATTTTCGGAATAAGAAATATGCTATCCTTATAGGTGAGTTGCAAAGACTTCATCCCATCTGAGAAAATTCTTCAAGATTTTACATTCAAAAAGGTTTACGCTGTGTCTTCCACTTGTTCCAGTGAGAATGACAGTAAGGAATTCAATCTAGCGCTTTTGATGTGAAGAGAGTACAATGTTACACTTTATTTGGCATTTTCTGGCATATTTTGGGTAATGGTTTGGCATAAAATCAAGTTTTTTTGTCTGGCAACCCTGGTATCTCGGAAAAACAAACCGCGTTCGCATTGAACCATTTTGTAAAAGGAGATACAAACTTTCCAACCTAGCTGTAAACCACAACACAACATGCCAGCCGCCATTTTAAAGGCGAAGGAAGAGAAACAACAAGAATAAATTCTAGCTGATAAAGCGAGACATGAAATGGAGCAATTTTAATTTTCACTGAATATGTAACCTGTACTGATTACGACGTCAAGATAAAGACATATAATGAAGAGAGCTTTCGTCCTCCAGCTTGCGAGGCCAGTGTCCTAACTGGTGAGAGAGAAAAGAAAATATTATAAACCTTTAGAGGCATACAATTACAGGCATTGAAATGCGTGTTTCTCTTCTCGACTCACACCAGTACAAAAAGGGCTTATCACGCAATGCCCATATTTGGCCACATTTTACGAAATTAGCCTCTTCCAAAACATAATTATTTTCCAGGAACATTCCTTTTGAAACTGAAACCACAACATAAAAATAAATGAATGTTTAAAATTGACAGTGATTCTTCCTTAATTTGGAGATATGGGCATTGTTTCTTCTAGCAAAATAATAATGGCTTTGATGCATTTTACACTGGGAATTCTTACAGCAGTAGTGAAATAATGAAATGACCATTAAATCAGTTTCGTTTTCAGTTTGATTGTGTCAGGTGGTTTCTAATATAATCATTCTTGAAATTTCCGTAATGTTAAATAAAATCAGGGAGTTTCCCTTTGGCTTAAGCCTGCAACAGACACGACTCTCGTTCTGATTGGGTGGAGAAAACTATAAAAGTTTGCTACCCTCACTGACAAGTTCCCTTTCAATTCTATTTGGCGAGCAGTTGCAGTGAGTGAGACACAGATTCTGTTTGCCAGTAAGTGTCGACATCTAAAAGCAGTATAATATAATGTCAGTAAATTGAGATCTTTTTCAAAAACCATGTAACGTAAAATGTGTATGATAAAGATTCAAATAAACTAACTTGAAGCGATGTGTAGTGATAACTGAGGTACTTAATTAAGTTGAAATGATTAATATACCCCCATTATATTTAAATGCGTTGTTTCCCGTGTGCGTTCCGGGGCCCCATTGTGGGGAAGGGGAAACAATAATAGAATAGACCCACTGCCTACCCAAACAATATGTCGCATGAGTCGACTAATTGGGAGCTTCCGTCGAAGTGTATCTGCCTGAGAGACGAGGAACAAATAGCCTGCATACAAATAAGTCAGATCTGTAAAACGGATGTGCATGCAACACTCAGGTTCTGGAACAGTACCAGAGTCCATAAGTGGACAAACAACCAGAACCTTCGGCTGGAGTTGACAGCAGGTGAACGCGCAGAAAAATATGCCTTATATTTTTAAAATCCACAACTATTGTTGCATTTTAATGCTTTATCATTTTAAGTTGGCAGTGCTGTCTGTCTGAGGCATATTTATCTGATCACCCCCAGACGCAGGTCATGAATTTCAACCATTCCCTGAGCTTTTGGTTATATAAATTATTACATGATATATAAATTTAAAATAACAAACATGTATACTTTGAGAACTCGATTAACATTATATATCCCAGTTTAAACCCCGAATAGTATACATCTTGTCATACTTTTATCGGATGCAGTTTTTCGTTATTTTAAATCCTACTCTGGCTCTTGCCAGGGCCCCAATATAGCCCGGCCATAAATATGGTCTAATGGCTGAATGCGGTTTCTGGGACCTCTCCACCGGTGATCTTTATCCACATGGTGGCTCTTTGTGTCATCAGGTGTTTATCGCTGTGTGTGATGTCCTTGTGGGGTTAAAGAAGATAGATAGATAGATAGATAGAATATTATTGTTAATTCTGAATAGCCCAGCAGAGGTAAGTAAAGGTGCAGTGGTAATGACTTAATTAATATAAATTAGGTCACTCAGCAGATGTGAATAATGTGCTGTGATAATGTTTGCACTTACCCTAGGTCAGAGCTACTCAGCTAAGTTTGCTCGCGGGCAAAAATGTTGAAAATGGGGATCGTCGTGGGCCAGGGCCCGAGCCCAAGTGTGGACAGACTATTAACACAATACCATTGACAACATGTTCAAATCGCAACTTTAATAAACTCTAAACTGTTTCGCCTAGGGCCGGCCTTACGAAAATATAAATGAAACCCTGTTGTAAACCTTTAAATTGTAAAGTGTAATGATTAATTAGTATTTACTTTTAATTGAAATACACATATTTCCAACTTGCTGTTGGAAATATCTTAGACGAAAAAGAGAATTACTGACATCTTGAAAGATCTGAACATCAGGGAAAATTGGCTAATAAACAGCATCCTGTCTCGAAAGCTGAAATATTTTGGTCATATCAAGCGCCACCACAGATTGGAAAAAAATATAGCAGAAGGCATGGTACCAGGAAGGAAGGGCAGGGGCCGACCAACACGAAGATGGGCACAGGATATAAGTCACTCCTTGAGAATGAAAGTGCATGAGGCAGGAGAGCTGGCGAGTGACCGAGTTTTTTTCAGGCAGAATATGATGAGAGCGATGTTCTGCAAAGGACCTGCTACATGATCATGATGATGTTGATTAATGATGATTAATAAAAATGTTAATTGTCCGATGTTGTTAACTAAAAACTCGGAAACAACTGAACCGATTGCTTTCAAATTTGCACACAACATTGCCTTTAACTCAAAGTGTGATATTTGTCAGAAAATCACACAAACCACAAACGTCATAGCTCCAGCAACGGTCAAATCATTATTTGTTTCATTGCCGGCTCAGATTTGTTTTTAGTTGATTGGCCATATTTGACTGCTGAGCTCTTATTGAACTTTACATTATAATATAATTGCATTTCCACTATCTGCTTGAGTGTTTGAAAGCGTAGTTGGTAACTATCCTGCCTATCATGCGGGTAACCTGTGTTCGATTCCCAGCTAGATGATATAAATTTTTTTTAGCCCCCAACTGGGCGGCTGGCACGTTGTGTTGTGGTTTATGGTTAGGCTGCGATATCTACGCCTTTTTCGGTTGTGGGGTTTACAGTTAGCCTGCGACAGTGGTGACGTGATGCTCAATGGTCATGTCACGGGTAATCTTCGTTCGCCCTCGAGAGGGCCATTGGCACATTGTGTTGTGGTTTACAGCTAGGCTGCGATATCTGACCTAAACTCTTCAGTCATCGGTAGTATAGTTGTAAGTATGTCATCCTTCACGCGGGTGACCGGTGTTCGATTCCTTGCAGAGTGATAATTGTTCTTTTTCGCTTAAAAGGGTGGTTGCCACGTGGTGTTGTGGTTTACAGCTAGGCTGCGATACCTGCGCCTTTCGCCCAAAGACATCTGATTTCAGTTAAGTCCTACTTGGCCTCCCTGCGACGCTTCTCGATCAAAAACTATTCGGCGATGACAGAAACTGTTAACTAAGACGGCTTACAGTCCAGTTTAGTTTGGGTGGACACGGATGCCAAGGTCAGTTAAAAATTGTTCTCTCGGAGAGGGAGAGATGACGATGACAGGTGCGGGGTATTTTTCTCCGCTATTCGGGAGTATAGTGTACTTTTCACTGTGGGTTCCATCACTGGTTACGTGATGAAGTTTTTTTTTCTATGTCGGGGGCAAAATTAAACTAAATAGTCCGTAGCGACAGCATACGGCGCTAAATCCTCTTTTCTACACAGACTGTAGTGACAGTTGTTGTTGTTGTGATGGTGGTGGTGGTAGTGGTTGCAGTAGTACTGGTACTGGATGGATGATGTGGTAGCTGTTACACTAGCTACATTTACTTCTCTGTACAAGTGAATGCTGCCTATTTAAGTTTGCCTGGACACGGATGCTCAATTTAGTTACAATATTTCGTTACACGGTGACTTTCCCATCCTTTGAAGAGGATGATATGATTGGGGGGGGGGGGGGTATGCCAAACAGTTAGCTGAGAGAGCTTAAAATATTATTTTAAAGTTCTCATTTCTTAACTATTTCTATTTTAATGATTTCGCCATGGATGATTTTTCAATCCTTCGGAGATGGAGATATGACTGCGTCGAGGGGAGAGGAGGGGGGTGGGGTATGACAGACACTGTTAGCTAGTTATAAATAAACTTCAGGGAATAAACTATACAGGAGTTTTGAATCACAGCAGACTAGTCACCCCTTAGTAGCTCTTTCTCTTTTCAGATTCTTGTCTAACTTAAAGCAGTTTGTGGTCCATTTCCCAGACAGTAGTGATACTAAAATGATATGTGTTATAACACATAAGAGGTTCATATTTGGTGTTAAGTGTTTTAGAAAAAAAACTTTGATGTTAAATGCTATAACTGATGAAAGATAATTATGTATGGTGTCCAAAGTTGTAATATGAGAGACTACTGTATTGCTTTTATATATATGTATAATCAATTGTTTCTAACATTTCTTTTTCAGATCATGTACTAATTACCATAACATTTGTCGGTCTGCACGTGTGGCGGTGCAAGACAAAAGGTACTTATAATCTTTGTGTTACTCAATTAGTCAACTGAATTCTCATGTAGTTTATGTTAAGTATAAAGTTAAGTGTAAAGTTAATGTGAGTAAAGGATTTATTTCCCGCCAGTTGCACACTCTGCATATGATGCTAAAGTTATATTTTTATAGACTAATGAAGGATGTGGTCATCACAATACTTGTCACCTTTACTTCCCAGGACATTACCTAGTACCCATTTTAGGCTAGTTCGAACTGAGAGCGAGGGGAATTTTTTTGTTCAGGCCAGCATGTGGGTGTTTTCATCATATACAGTATGTTAACACTTTTTACTGCCTAACTCATCTTTTAAAATATATTTTTGCCCTTGTTAGTAGTAAGAGTTACCTACTCTTGACTTTTCTGTAACTTCTTCTGTAGCAGTTTTTATTTTTTATATTTACAGACTCAGTTTCCACAGAATTTTAGTGTCAAATTTATTATTTAGTGTTTCTGTCACAAATATTCAATTTAAAATAGCAACGATGAAGAACACAATTTTAGTTGCATACTTTCTAAAGAACTTTGCAGAACCTTCTTCTTCTTTCGTTCGCTTGAAATAGATTATCTTTATCTGCAATGTTGTCTCTAGTATGGACTTCACTGTCTTTTGTAATTCACTCAGCGACCCATAAAGTTTGACTTGCACTGATGGTTTTTTTCTTGGCCAAAAGATTTGCCTTGATATGTTGTATTTGGGACAGTCTTGGATGACATGATCTGTTGTCTCAGGTTCGATCTGCTGCAGCATGTAATAGTTCGTGTGCTGACATACCTCCATACCATGCAACAAGACTGTCAAGAATCTTCTCTCGTTGTCTTTCTCTATTCCTTCTTCCACAGATCTTTCTAGTGGTCACCACATGTTCTATTTTCCCTCTTCTTATAACATGGCCGAAAAATGATCGCTGTCTCCTTCTGATGTCTGTGATTAGTTGTCTTCGGGCTCCCGCCTCTTTCAAAACCTATTGGTTGCTTTTTTGGCTGTTCAAGGTATTTTAAGCATTGTTCCGTAAAACTACATCGATACCCCTTACGTCCTTCTTAGGACGTAATTTTTTGTTATTTGAAGCCCCACTCTGGCTTTTGCCAGGGGCCGCAATATAGGCAGGCCATAAATATGGCCAAATGTCTGAACGCGGTTTCTGGGACCTCTCCACGGCGATCCTCATCCACATGGTGGCACTTTGTGTCATCGGGTGTTTTTCGCTTGTGTGATGTCCTAGTGGGGTAGAAAGTCAGTAAGTCAGTCAAAACTATATCTCTGAAGCCTAGAGAAATTTTTGGGCCTGCCTACCGATTGTCCAGGACTTACAACCATATGTTAAAACTGGATGTATGTAGCAAGCAAAAATTATTTTTCTAACCTTCAATGACAAAGATATATTGCATAAGATATTCTTCATTTTAAAAAATGCAGTTATTGCCTGTCCTCTTTTCGACAGTGGCGAGGAAAGAATTTAAATTTTAACTTTTAAGTATCTTTATGCCTTTTTTAATAATGTCACAATTTATAGCTGACTTTTCTTGATTTTCGTCCCGGCACCCCTGGCATACGCTCCCAGTTTGAGAACCTTTGCTGTAATGCCTCGGTCGAGTCAGCAGGTAAGACCTTGGCAGCTGCTGTACCACGCAACCGGGTCGGAGTTTCCCCTGCTACTAGACTTAGGCAACAGTAACTATTGTGTTAATGAGAGAGTTTTTTCAGGGTATGCAGAAATGAGTGTAAGGTAACCACTATTTGTATTCGGCCTGACCGCAACTATTCGGCCAAATACAAATGAGTCATTCGGTGTACTATTCAGCCTCGAAGCGAATACGAAGCAAATATTCGGTACAGCCGAATACTAACATACTCATTCATTCATTCAGTAGCATGTCCCTCGCGGAACCTCGCTGCCATAACAACCCTCCGGAAAACCTTCCTATCATGAGCAAGATGTCCTGCGTCTGATACACCCATCTGGAGATCATCTGCCACATCCTGCACCCATCTTCTCCTTGGCCTTCCTCTTCCTCTCTTCCCAGGCATATACCCCTCCATTATTGTTCTCTCTAGACTTCCATGACGTTTCAAGTGACCAAAATATTTCAATTTTCTTTGTTTTATTGTCTTACTAACATACTAACATTCCTATATCACAACAAGATAAAGTTTCACATTAAAATTTAAAAATAAAACATTTATCTACATGCCACTTTCTTATATTGGAGTTGTGTATCAGTATGACCGAAGAGGACAGCCTTCGATGGGTCAGGATGAGGATATTGCTCAATTGAAGACAGAATCTATGAACATTGTTTGCATGTATCAGCAGAGCCCTGAACAGTTATTTCATTGTACATCAGACTTGGCACAGATTGCAGACAACAAAACCCATTGGTGTAGAGGCAGTTCAGGCTTTTTAACATTGAAGAATTCCACTAAGGGTGTTGTATTCTGTTAGGTGCTTATTGAGCTCATAGGCCTGTACATTGCTTGTCAGGGAGAATATTGTTGGGGAACATTGTGATGCTTTTTCCTTGAATATAGGTAGTCTATGGAGAACATAATGGTAACTAGATTTTAAAACCTCCCTGCCATGAGAAATGTGGGTGCAAGTCAAACTTTACTGCTCGCGAGTGAATGACAAAAGACAGTGAAGTTTATACTTGAGACAACATTGCAGATATAGATAATTTATTTCAGGCGATTGAAAGAAGAAGAAGAAGAAAACCTCCCTATGTGGGCTCCAAGGTCCCATTGGGGAGAAGGAATGGGGGGGGGGGGGGGGGGGGGGGGGGGGTACACCGTCCCTTAACAAGCATGTTGTAAAAGGCAACTAATTTAAAATTTGTTATAACCAGATGTGTTAGGCTGAAAAGTGCATATATCCCAACGTAGCTGTAAATAAGGCACAACGTGCCAACTTCACTTATAAGGACACAGTCTGAAAAAGAAGTAAAAGCAGTAGCCTAGCTGGAGACATTCACCCAGGCCTGCTTTGACAGTGACAGCAAATGGATTATCTGGGCTTCACAATGACACTGCTCTGCTGTCCTGCTCACAAAGTCACATGCAAAATAAATAAAATGCAACTGATGGGAGGTAGTAATAAGTAGGTCATAACAAATCCATGTAGTTGCATCATCAAATGCCTTACTGGCTGGCACAGATGGCCAAGTTTCTCCAAATCTTGCAATTTCCATCAGCATGTTTCAGTTTGTATGCTTCAAGAATCTTCTCTTGTTTTCACTTGCTACAACATGTCCTTTTTCCCCTTTCTAAAAAACATTATGATTGTCTCTTTCTTATGCTTGTGATATTTCATGATTTAACCTCCTTCAAAACTTTTAATTTCAAAAAGTCTACCCAAAAAGTATCATATTTGTGCACACTGTAGTAGATTTTATTAAAACATGGATGGTATATTTTTATTTCAGTTTATTATATCTGTTATTGTAGCTATTTATTATTTTTTTCCTGGTTCGGACGTGTGTTAAGGCTACTAAAAAATAGTATATCACAGAGAGCCCTATCAATGGTGCATGTACCAGCGCATCTGTTGCTTTTCCTTCTACCATTCTGTCCTCTTCCCCATCTGTACCACCTTTATTAGTGCTATTAATTCCACCACCACTAAAATTATTATCCTATTTTATTACTTGTTTCGTTCCTCAATTTTATTTATTTGTTCCACAGCTGTCTTCTTCCTACATTTTATAGTTTTTCACATGATTTCCCCCCCCCCCCCCCCCCCCCCCCCCCCCAACCCCACCCAAATTGTTGGAGACTGGTGGACACAGGGTTGCCATACTGGCATTTTTTATGCCAGATTCCACAAATCTGGCATATTTGAAATTGAACTGGCATAAGATAATGAACTGGCATATTTTGACATTTTTGGGTTTTTCCTGGCAATATAGACCTACAGTTAACATCTTTATTTCAGTTTGACTTTATTGTGATATCCTGGTACGGACTAATGGAGATTCGTGCCATTTCTTATTGTATTTGTTGTCTTCCTAAATGGATCGTGACTTCGATAAACCAAGGCCCTCTGTAATTTATGTTAATCTACTAGAATGAATGCGGGATGTAAAACCAAAACCCACCACAGATACCAAGTGATTCAGACTGTTCAGAAACTACTTGAGGACAGAAAACAGAGGATATAGACCTAGTTATATCTGTGATAGATTTTATTTCTTTTACCAATGGCTAAAAAATGGAAAGCATCTTATGATATGACATTGCAAGTATAATAGTAACTGGAATAAATCATACCCACGGCTTAAAAGATCTTCAGACGGATCAGAGGCAGCATATTGTAAACTGTCAGTGCATTTATGAACTAAGAATTAGTGCATATTAAATCATGAAAAATCCTAATAACACGGGATGAAAACTCAGTCAAAAAGCCAGTCACAGCTTATTACAACAATGACTCCTAGGCAAAGTAATGAAAAAGTTAAAGGCAGCAGAATTGCAACTTGCTGTATGTATGACCTGCCATTGTGCAATACGCACAAATGATCATCTAAGTGAAATCATGAGAGCGCATGGTCGGGGGAGTACATTGGAGCACATACAGTTGCATAGAACTAAATGTTCATGCCTAATTAAAAAAAAAAAAAGCATTATATCGCCTGCACTTAGGGATGACCTTATTGATGATTTTCGGAACAAGAAAAATGCCATCATTATAGATGAGTTGCAAAAACTTAATCCCATCTGAGAAAATGCTTAAAGATTTTACATTCAAAAAGGTTTACGCTGTATCTTCCACTGGTTCCAGTGAGGATGACAGTGAAGAATTTAATCTAGAGCTTTTGATGTGAAGTGAGTACAATGTTACACTTTATTTGGCATATTTTGGGTAATGGTTTGGCATAAAATGAAGGTTTTTATCTGGCAACCCTGGGTGGACAGAGTACTTTGCTCTTTGTTGCTGTTGTTTTGGTTAATGTCGAGAGAGGCCCTGGACAAAACCTCTTTTTGTTTTAAATGTGTACGCTGTTCCCCTTCAGCCTTTTGTTTTGTTAAACTTCACAGTTCAGTGGATTAATTTATAGAAAAAATTTTTTTTTTTATTCTTTAAAAAAAATATTACACAGCGTAATTGTTTTACTCTTTCTACAGACAACCAGCCACAACACATCCGCTGCACCAGATGTTTTTGGTCTCTTGAGAAATGGAGCAGTCGACTTTTCTAGGAAAGTGGATTAAGTCTGCAACAGAGGCAGCAGCCATGAAAGTACACAGTAAAGAAGAGCCACCAGATTTTGGGAAGAGAATGATCAGACTATACAAACTGGGTACAGACACAATCCAGCAGAGAGTGGTCTTTCACATCCTTATAGCTGATGGTTGTCTTTTCTATGGAAATGATGCTCTAAGAAGAAGAGGAGGTTGCTGCATCTGTTTGCTGATGGCTTCAGGTCTTACTGCTAAGAGATTCTCCATCTGGGTGGCGGACGCAGAACAAGGAGAATTTTCTTACACAAAATATTCAAAGCGATTTAAATTGGCGGTTTTGATCATCCTTCCCCGCTTGGTCTACACAATGCGTCCGTGTGTTAGACCATCAGAAATGGATAGACATGGTGGGCATGAAAACACCAAAAAAGACTTCCTCACCTACTCTGTGAGACATTTGTCCAGATTATATGTAGGTAAAAACAATGGTCAGGAAATATTATGGAAGCTTCGTCCGCCAAATTGGCCAGAACATTTATCCTGGAAAAATCCAACTTCATCACCCAAAGACAGCACTGAAACATTAATGGGAAAGTATCAGTATTTAAGATCACAGATTCCAAACGAAAAATTAACTAGAGAAGAACAAAAAGCATTTCAAGATTTTGAAAATGGTAAGATAGAAAATGTGAAATCTTTTTTGTGTTGTAACAAGTGGACATGTCATATTGATGATATGAGTAAAGAGTTATGTTGCTTGCAACCATCAGATCTTGTGTTGCTGCAAAGGGAATTAACACTGTTAAATAATCAGCTATCCTCTTTATTATCATCATCAACAGCAAGTGCAAGCAGCGGTCCAACAGCAGCCGCCACTTCTTCATTATCAACAGTATCAAGGAAAAGAAGAAGTGACAATCGTACATCTGTGCAAAGTAAAAGATCTAAAGCTGAAATGCTGAATTCTGACATTTTACTGAAACCTACTTCACAAACTGCATGCAATGAGCAGTCCACAGTATTTGTTCCTATCACTGTTGGATCTCAGTCACTATCATTACAAATTCCTTTGGGATATACAGCATCTCTGAATCAACAACAGTCATCATTTGGTATTTCAAATAGGTTGATGGCAAATACATGTCCAGATACTTCACAGTATACAACCAGTTCCTGTCATACAGAGGCAGCAGCTGCTACAGAGATTCAGCCATCCACAGCAGCTAGTTCTTCAAGAACAACTTTCACAGATTGTAATCCTTCACTTGGTGACAGCCATGAAGAACTCCAGAGAGACTTTCTCACTCCCATTGTATTATCTATGGACAGTGGAGCCTGGTCACAAGAAAGTAACTTTGGCAAGGAGATTTGTAATATCAAAATGGACAAACAGAAGCTCAGTGATAGAAATTTACAGAGCAATCTGCAGTTTATAGAGAATTGGATAGCAACAGATAAAGATTATAATTTTGACCCCAGTATATTTATGAATTTTGATTCATAACAAAGAATCTGTGCTTTTGGGGGACAATTTGACAGACTTCTGGTCAAAGAGCCTACATTCTATTGGACCAAAACAATTTTTATTTACTCTATTTTGTACATTTTTAGATTTGGTTAGAACTGTGTCTTATTAGAACTGTGTCTTATTAAAACTGTGTCTTATTACCATTGATACAAAGAAGGCTATAGCCATGATACACCATCCATCAGGATGGGGCTTATCGTCGAGATAGATAAGTGTAAACAGTAGACAACATCAGCAGCTGGACTGAAAGATGCCTGTCTAGGTATACCATGAAGATACAGGACAGAAAGAGTCTGAAAGACTCATTTCAGTTTACCTTCTATGCAGAGATGGCACTAGATGGTGGTGATACCCCTCATCCTGCAGCAGCCATTCTTTCCAACTGATGGCTGATTCCAGATCCTGCTGTCCCTGATTTGATCTGTTTTCTGTGTCTATGTTTGACTTGTAGTTGCCAAAAAACAATGGTGAAAATAAAATCTTTATTGGGTTGAGTTGAGTCATGAATTGACATCACAGCACTCGGGGCATTCCCATGCATGCTCCGTCCTCATCTTCAGCAGCCAGCGCAGAGTTCCAATACTGATGGTACCACACAATCTGGTTATAAGTCCGTCTTGTCTTTCCTCTGAGTGTAGTGAGCCGGCCAGACCCTCTGGTTACACCCAGGTGCCTCATTCTCTCCAGGCCTTAATAATCTTCTTTCTCTACTGATTCAGTTGATTGTTCCCAAAGGCCCTTGACCACATCTGCCTTGTCATGTATCAATTCACCACCCAGTGGTGTGGATCCAGCCAATCTGTCTGCCTGTTCATTACCCACCACGCCAGCATGGCCTGGAGAAAAGATCCAAAGTATGCTCACCACCCATGACCTTTCCAGTGAAGCTAGCCATTCTGCTCGAAGCATTCCTGTCTTCATCTTTTTCAGCATGATTTCAGAGTCTGTTACAATTACGACATGTGTATGCATCTTGTTCTCTAGCCACCGGAGAGCTGCAGTTACCGCCTCCACCTCCATTCTTATGCTAGATGTTGTGGTGTCATATGCTATCTTGCACTACAGATTTTCCATTGGCTTTCGCTACAAACCCCCAGGTACTTCTCTTTCCTCTCCACACTGAACCATCTGTATAGATAATCAGATCACCTGGGTGTGCATTGTCATGAATCAATTGTTGGACTTCAACCTCCTTAGCACCCGCTGGCCACTCTCTGCACACCTGGCCCAATGTTATCATAACCCTACACAGGTCAAACTTTCTCGCTGGTTAAAATCTATATTTTGTGTGGTTTTCTTGTGCAATATATCCTTGTCATTGAGAGTTAAAAAGAATTCTTGCTTGCTACATACATCCAGTTTTAACATATGGATGTGAATCCTGGACAATCGGTAGGCAGGCCAAACAATTTTTAGAGGCCTCAGAGATGTGGTTTTACAGAAGAATGCTTAGAATACCTTGGACAGCCAAAAAGAGCAACCAAGAGGTTTTGAAAGAGGCGGGAGCCCGAAGACAACCCATTTGTACCTTGGAGATGCTGTTCCATCGGATCTGTTCTTTCCTGCCATGCAGTGTTAATATTATAATACAGTATACACGTGTACATAAATAAAAACATACAGATACTCATTAATTCATACTTATATGCATACATACGTATGGTACGCACAGTACATACATTACACACAGGGGGCAGTGTTAGCGCAGTCGATAGCAGACTCGCTTTCAAATCCAGCTGAGACTAGCTGCAGCCCACGGTCGGGGTTCGAAAACCGGCGGTTCCTGCGGTTCACCCAGCCTCTAGGAAATGGGTATCAGAGCTGACACTCTGGGGTAAATTGAGGAACGTCGCTGTATCTACAGAGTTATGTGCGGACGGCGACACAGGCGGACAATTTCCTACTGCTGTCTGTACTGGTGGCAGAGCACTTATGGTTTATAACAGTGCGCAATGACGCTGGTTCACACCCCCCGACTTCACATTTATAGATTACACACATGGTACTGCGGAGAGTTACTAGGAGATTTGGCCAAGACTCAAAGGAAAGGTAAGACATATACAATCAGACAATTACTGGTACTATCAGAACTGAAACTCTGCGCTGACATCTCCTGTCCTAAGTCAACACAGACTCAAAATATTGACTCAGGCCGCCCGACACCCAGTGGACTAGCTGAACAACGGGCTTGCACTACATTCTCATAAACCATGTTGATAAACCTGAATGGGCACGCAACAATAGCTTACACAAAACCGTACACAGATACAAGCACGTAAATACATGCAGTCAAACAGAGCACATTAGGAGCAGTGCACATAAGGTCAGCATGATTTACAGCAAGCAAAAGTCATGTGTTGGTGTGTTAATTTTTTGTGTATAATTGAAATATGCTCTACAGCAGTGTTTTCAAAACTTTTCTTAGTCACGTCGCCTTTTTTTTCAATTAAATTTTTTTTTCCACTGCGCCCCAACCTAAGTAAAAGTATTCGTATGTAAGAGATTTAAAAAAAAAAAAAGTGTGTAAGAGATTTTCTTTTAAAAAAAGTGTATTTTCGAATATTTCGCGGTCCCCCTGTAAAGAGGTCGCAGTTCCCCGGGGCGCCGCGGCGCACAGTTTGTGAATCACTGCTCTAAAGCATCGTAACAACTAGTAAGATTGATAGAACAGTCCAAGAAACCAGCGGTGCCTTCTCCATGACTACCAGCAACATGACGAGGAAGGTGATGGCGTTGACACAAGCTTTCATGTGGCTAGATTCACAGCACTATTCCCGCGCGCGCGCGTGTGTGGTGTGTGTGTGTGTGTGTGTGTTGAGTGATTCTTTGAGCATGATCCATAAATGCAGACAGTGAATTGAGTCATTGCAAAACTCTCTTGTGTGTGCAGTTACCTTCCTATTTGTCCCAGGGCATGCAGGTGTTGTTGGTAATGCAAGAGCTGAGAGACTGACAGGTGATTTCCTAACACCCTACCCTAAACAGGGGACAGTCTAATATTTCAGAGGGTGGTAGGTAGCCTGCATGCAGTCGTGGGACCTAGGCTGCATGCAGTCGTGGGACGTAGGCTGCACTTTCTCGTGAGACGTAGGTGGGTTGGGGTTACGGCCAGTTCTAGATTTTTTGGGATCGTTAAAAGCATCAGAAAGCCTGGAAACCCAGCCTTACCACCCTCTAAACTACTGGACTCTCCTGTGATGTTATATGAGTGTAGGATATTACGAAAGAACCGACTGGCAGGTTCTGCATTAATTGCAGATGGCCGGCCAATGGATCACGCAGACATTGTCAGTGCCCTTAGAGAGATAGGACGTTCCAAGGAATGTGGAAGCAATGTGTCCACATCACTGCTAAGATTACGAGAATTAGGAGCAAAGACCGCTCAGCCAAGCATGAGAAGCACATCGGACGTACACGAAGTTTTGTCAGCCAACATAGGACTGGCACTATTTACCACGCGACGCTGTTGAATACGTCGAAGGGGGTATTTGAGCACCTATGGATGTGTCCGGAGTGCTGTGAAGATAATCCAACTCATAGTAAGATTGGTGGAAAGAGACCAAAAGGAAGATAAAGAAATAAATCCCTAGATGGCCTGACCAGATAGAGGGCGCCAGACAAAACATTGAATTGATCCGTGATCCTGGTGAGATGGCAAAACTAGGACTGTACCGAATATTCGCTTCGGGGCCGAATAGTGGAGCTATTGAATATTCGGTATTCGGCCGAATAGTTGCGGTTGGGCCGAATACGAATAGTAGTTAACTTACACACGCTTCTGCATACACGGCCTTAATACTTACAACATGGAACGAATGGTTTTGTTGAAAGCTAATGCATTAACCAAGCTGTCGCTGACAATTTCCAAGTTTAGTTACTGGTTATAATACTTAGGATTCTTTTATTCCTAGTTATTAGTTACCACAGACTGACTGAAGGATGCAAAACATAAAATATTTTTAAATGTTTACTATTGTGTACGAATACTAACTAGACAGGCAAAGAATATAAACTCCGGCCACATCCAAGTCGATAATATGAAAATCAAACGAACGGAAACATATAAGTAAGTGGGTGCAAACTTCAACTGCTCCAACATGCTGAGAGAAGAAATACAATCTAGAATATAATCTAGAAATAAAGTATACTATGCCCTTCAAAATCTGCTGAAGTCAAAATCTCTGTCTCGCAACACCAAGATCAAAATATATAAAACGTTGATAAGACCAGTCGTTTAATATGACTCCGAAACTTGGAGTAGAAATAAAAGAGATGAGGCCTTTTTACAGTCTTACGACAAGTCTTTGGACCCATCAAAGATGCTAACAGCGGGCAATGGAGAGTGAGAAGCAACAACGTAACACATCATCTGTTTAAATCTTCATTGATCACTGGCATCATGAGAACTAACAGACTAAAATGGTTGGGGCATTTTGAAAGAATTTCAGATGATAGAGAAGTAAAAACTGTATACACCTGAGAGAGGAATGGGCGTAGACCACGAGGCAGGCAAAAAATAAGTTCTAGAGATAATGTCCAGCCAGACCTGCAGACAACTGGTGTCACAAATTGTGAAGAGAAGGCCAGCCAGAGAGATGAATGGAGACGAGTGATATCTGCAGCAGTAAACCTCAAGTGCTCAGAATTCTAAAGAAGAAGATGACTATTCTGTATTACTTTATGTGAAGTAAAAGTTCAGCGTACATTTGACATTATGAATGTGGTTTTTTTTTAAAAGATATATTTTATAGACTATATACACTATTCGTATTCGGCCGAATAGTTGGTCCCGTTCTTCGTATTCGGCCGAATAGTGAAAATCACTATTCGGTACATCATCATCGGGTGCCTTGCCGACTGGCGTGGGCGATCATGCCTCTCCATAATCTGCGATCTCCTGCAGTATGTATCAGTTCGTGTGCCGACACACCTCCATGCCATGCAACAAGACTGCCAAGCATCTTCTCTCGTTGTCTTCCTCTATCTCTCCTTCAACATATCTTTCCAGTGGTCCCTCTTCTCATAACATGGCCGAAAAATGACGACTGTCTCCTTCTGATGTCTCTGATAAGTTGTCTTCGGTACAGCCCTAGGCAAAACATGCTTACCGACACGGCACATGATGATTGTTTAAAAAAAGTATGTTTTGGGTAGAAGCAAAGATCATTTCCAAGCACTGTTAGGCTGAACAATGGATACATGGAAAACTGACAAAATGCTGTATACACACAATCCAGGGCAAGAGGCGAATGTCAGAGATCCATTTACAGCCAATATTTATTGATTGTGAAGGAGACGGCACCTTTCTGAATCAGCGAAACACTTGAAAAACTCAGCCCAGTATGGTCTACTTTCTACCGCCTACCATGTTACACTTGGGAATCCGCTAAATTTGGGAAACCGCTAAATTTGGGAAACCACCGTCACTCCTTTCGTTTCGTTGCTTTGATATCTAAGAAGTCGAGATTTCCAGATCCATTCATGATATCCTGTTGCAAAAAGTAGCTGTGTGTTGCCAAATTTATCGCACTAAGCACAGTCGTTTTCTATGGCCACAGTCAATAGATGAGTTATGAGTTAGATTATCTTCACAGCACTCCGGACACATTCATAGGCGTTCAGATTCCCCTCTCAACATAAACGTTAGCGTCGCGCGGTTAATAGTGCCAGTCCTATGTTGGTTAACGAGACTTCGTGTGTGCCCGGTGTACTTCTCGTGCTTGGCTGTGCCGATCTTTACTCCCAGTTAACGTATTCTTAGCAGTGATGTTGCTTCCAAAATCTTCAGAACGTCCTATCTCCCTAAGGGCAATGACAATGTCTGCGTGATCCATGGACCGGCCATCTTAAATTAATGCAGCACCTGCCGGTCTATCAGTTCTTTCATTACCAACAACGCCTTCATCCTCTGGGACGAATATTAAGGTAACTGCACACGCAGGAGAGTTTTGAAATGAAATGACTCAAACCACTGTGTGCGTAACCAGCCTGCCTCGACCCGCCGGATCATGCTCAAAGAATCACTCAGCACACACACGCGGGAATAGTCCTGTGATTCTAGCCACATGAAAGCTTGTGTCACAGCCAGTGTTGCCACTTTTCTTTGACAAAAAAGATCCAAAACGGGGTTAAAAAATATCTAAAAAGATCTAAATTTGCGTGGAAAATATTTAAATAAAATATCCAAATGAAAAGAGTCACAAATTACAAAACTATTGAAATGACTTACCCTATAGACACATGTCCTCATCTTCACTGATGTCTGCTTCACAAGATCCACATGATAAATTTAGCTTGGGTGATGAAGTTGAAGCTTCAGATCCCAAATTACTCTGGTATGCTTTAGCTGTTCCTATTTCTTTTAATACACAATCAGGAAGCTGATAAGTGGAACAGCATTTTCCTACTCTCATCAGGCCAAACTTTATTGTCAAGATAGCATTTAAGAGGTCTAATT
Organism: Candidula unifasciata; assembly: GCA_905116865.2. NCBI lineage: Eukaryota > Metazoa > Mollusca > Gastropoda > Stylommatophora > Geomitridae > Candidula > Candidula unifasciata. The sequence goes on along the minus strand of CAJHNH020000236.1, from coordinate 264,332 downwards.
TAATCCTGTTTCTTAGGTTAGATTTGATGTAATTCATAGCACTGAAAACTCTTTCTACGTCAGCATTTGAGTGGGGTAGTATCATGGCAGACATGGCACATTCAAAGAGTTTACAGAATGGACTGTTTGATGAGGCATCTTTAAATTGTCTCACTTCACTCCAAAACGCTTCAGTTTCTGTTTTGTTTGTCCATTCAACTAAGTTTATTTTGGTTAACTGATATTCTGCTTCCGCGACACTATTGTCAGTAGCCCCTAAAAATGTCATAACTTTACAATATTTAGGTATGTCCTTTACTGGCTGAAGTATGTTGCTCACAGAAAAGAGTGAAATATGTTTCAATACATCTAGATTTTCAGGAAGTCTCTGCATTAGTTGCCTGAACAATGAGATAAGGAAATCTTGACATCGTTTTCTTAAGTTGTTCTCTTCATTCTCTGTTAACAGTCCTTTTGTTTTTAAATCATCAATTTTTGATTCAATTTGATATCCAAGGTATGGCTTAGGAGCCAAATAGCTCTCTATAGTGCAAGTGAGCAAATCAACTTTTGAAGTTGGCAACACCAGTCTTTTACCAACTGAGTAAAATAGCAAAGTGAGATCGTCAAGTAATTTAACTTTATCAACATGTTTGGATTCGAACAGTTTATTAACTTTTTGCACTTCCATTAGAATAGGTTGTAAAAAGAGAAGGAATGCCAAATTTTTTTTATCACTGTACATTTCATATAGTATCTCAGCTGTGTAGCACTTTTCACTTTGTCTTATTATTTCAAAGTGTGTCTTTAACTCCAACCATTGGTTCAGAATTCTTTCAACAGCTGGTTGTATTGATAACCACCTGGTTTTGCAATCTGACAGAATTTTCAGTGGTGTGGAACCATTATTTAAGGCTGAATACAATGCATTGTATTGCTGTTGTCTGACAAATGATTTTGAAAACCAGTTATGTGTTTCAGCAATAAGGTATTCCAAATTCCTTGGTAAACATTCAGATGAAGCATGTGATAATGCTAGCTGCAATGAATAACACATACATTTTATAAGTATTAACGATGGGATAGCTTCCTTCAACTTGGCATAAACGCCATTGTTTATGCCAACCATCACTGAGACATTTTCGGTACCAATTGCAACAAAATTTGTCAAGTCTAACTGTTTGCTGATTAAAAGGTTCTTCAGTTCTTGAACTATACTTTCTGCATCACACTTTTCCAAATTGAACTAGTCCAAGATATGTAGAAACTACTTTGTCTGTATTGTTGCTGTAATATATAATACACACACCAAGCACTTTCAGTACCGAAATATCATTTGATTCGTCTAATAATAAACTATATTTATTTGTAGAAATATCACTGATCAAATCTTTTTCGAAGTGAGAAAGTAAAGTATTCTTATAATATGTGTACACTTGCTGTGATGCATTTTCTCATCATCCATAACTTTACTGTCAGAAATTGTGTTTTTAAACAAATCAATCAAATGATCACAGTTTGAAATTGCACAATGGCAACTTAAAAACATTGCGACCGACCCTTCAACTTTTGATTATTCATTTATCAGTGTACTTCTGAAAACAAATGTCAGCGGTGTAATATCTTTGAATGGAACTGCAGTTTTATGCTTGTTAGTCTCTGCATGCTTCTTTAAGTCTTGTATTTTCGCTTTAATTTCACACTTGCAGTACTTACAACGAGCCTTGGTTATATAGCAGCGTATATCCCCAGGAACTGCCATCACCCAGACTTTAATTTTGTCATCATGCAAATACTCTTTCCGAAATCTTTGCTCATACTTTACTTTTGGCATGTTGAAAGGTTTTTTCCAAGTGAAAGCCACACAAGAAGGTAAGCAATTATTTTTTTTTAAATCACATGAAAAAGAAACACAAAGTCAGCATCACAGCTATACTTCATAACACAGTGAGGATACGGTTGAAACAAAGTTAGTATGATTTACGCGCGATTTCGATTAATCAGCACCGGGGTTGTCAGATATTTGAGTGTTGACCTTAGTGAGATTTCAAAGTTTAAGTAATGGCAGTTGCCACAATGTACGTGCCAGACCAAAACAAAAATATTTTATAAATATTTTACTCAATAATTATTAAAATGACACTAAAAGAAAAAAAATCTATAAAATATCTAACTCCATATGAAAAGAATCTAGAAAAATATTTAGTATCTAAACGTCAAAAACAGGATCTAAACGCAATGAAAAAGATCTAAATTTGGATACAAAAGATCCAAAGTGGCAACACTGGTCACAGCCATCACCTCCGTCGTCATGCTGCTGGTGGTCATGGAGAAGGCACCGCTGGCTTCTTGAACTCTTCTGCCTGACGAGCGAGCTGTAAATGCCCATGCATTCCTATGTCCTCGTATAATAGAACCGTCTGTAAAGATCACTAGTCAATAGTTATAGCTACCGACACAGTTTCATAATTCCGATATACCAGGTTCCAAAGTCAATGATTTAAAAGCAGGCCACTTTTCGTTGTTGAGCAAAGCTGAGTCAAGAATTGACATCACAGCACTCAAGGCATTGCTATGAGGGCTCTATCCTCATCTTCAGCAGCCAACGCAGAGTTCTAATATTGATGGTACCGGTCACAATCTTGTTATATGTCCGTCTTGCATTTTCTCTGAGTATAGTGAGTCGGCCAGACCCTCTGGTTACACCCAGGAGACTCGTTCTCCCCAGGCCATAGTAATCTTGTTTCTCTACTGATTCCGTTTCTTGTTCCCAAAGGGCCTTGACAACATCTGCCTTGTCATGTATCAACTACGTTAATTTTAACAAAGCTATGAGTTTCGAACCGTAAAATGCACAGTAAAGCCAACAATCAGCCAGCGGATACTGGGGTTGGTAGAAACACGCCCTTCTCTAATTATTCTAAAAATCTAGAGCTGGCCGTGGTAGAAAACAGGGGCACCATCAGACAGGACAGAAAACATACGGGAATATCCGGAGACCTGTGTAGCAGCAGAGCGTAGCAAAGGGCTTGCGCTGGGATCAGGCTGCGCTAGGTGTCATCACTGAGAAGGGGCTGGGGTGGGTGGGGGGAGGGGGGGGGGGGGTGGGGTGTGTGTATAAAATTGAAAAAAACGTGTATTTGTTTTTAACATACAAAAATGTGTGTGAATGTGTGTATGTGTAGGGGGTGACGGTATATTTTCTTAAGCGGGCACCATCTGCCCTTACTACGCCATTGCTGTGATGTCTATTCTTAATTCAACACATCATACGACCCCCACAAGGCGAGAAAAATTGTTGAATTATATTGCCGCCGATACCAATCAATAATGACTTGTGTATTCCGACTGTAGCATAATTAGAAGTTTAATAAATGGTTTAAGGCGATTCCCACCCATATAACGTGACTAGCTACACCGAAGACTGTGTTGAGAAGCAGGAGAAATCCTCGGGGTTTCATAGCAAAAGCGAATTGGCGTCGCTTAGTACAACAAAGGGTGGTATATGATATTATTGCATCTAGTCTGAGAATGGGGGTGGGGGTAAAGGCATTCTGTCCGCCTGTTCATTTTTCAACACCACGGCTTTACCCGGATATTAAAAGAAAAAAAAAATCAAGATAATTCTCTTCACCCGCGACTCCCGAAGCAAAGCATACCACTCTGCAGGAAGATGCCCGTCCTAGACTTCATCGGTATGCTTTCTGAGTCAGTTACAATCACGATTTGTGTATGGATCATGTTCTCTAGCCAGCGAGAAGCCGCATTGCCCCCCCCCCCAACCTCCATTATTAAGCTGGATGTTGTGGTATCATATGCTAGGCTCTCCTGCATCATCATAATTGGAACTATGCGCTTACTGGTAAAGATGTGGACGGAACGCTTATGGGAATATATACTGAGTGGTATGATATCGGTTTATAACTCATCGCAACTGTAGCCATGGTTATATTTAGACATTCCAACATAATAAACAGACAGTGTCTTGATAGGCACTCATAGGGTTCCCCCATCTGTCTATTTGTAGAAATCCTTATGACGGCCGTGGTGTAGCATGTCGGAACAACAACCTAAATATAAATTAATGGTTTTCCCGAATAATTATGCCAACTGCAGTTGCAAGAAGTAGCTAACCACATGATATAAAGTGGCAGGTTGCTAAGGACTAGTGATCCATAGCTTCTTTTAGCTGGCACACCTTCATATTTCGTAAAACGGCGCGGAACCTAGTCCATGTTTTACCTATTTCCTGGTTATACTTCCTGTAGAACTGTGTGGATTGTCTGCTGCTGGTCAAGTTGTTGGGATCTTATCAAGGCAGACGATCGTTTGTTAGTAGTTTTTGACCAGTAGTAGTAATTTTCACAAACATATCATGTTCTACCCGCAGGATTATAGTAGGATATAAAGTATTCATTGAGATTTTAAAGTATCTACATAACTAAACTGGAACAAGTGAATTATTCCTCATCTTAAGAGATGAGCACTGACCAGCAGGCAGAGAGAGGAACATGGAAACAGAAACAAGTTCTCGGACAAGGTGGATTTGGAACTGTAGAACTTTGGTATAATGAGGTAATGTGTATTCTTCTTCTTCTTCTCCTCCTCCAGTATCAGTACTCCCTTTTCTGCTTCTTTACTAGCTCCCCCCCCCCCCTCTCCGCCTTTCAACTCCTAGTCTTCCACAGGGTACAGAGAGAAAGAGCCCTGTGTCCTGGAGAAAATATGTCTACAGTAAATATGCTTCCTACAAATAAAGGCATACATGCTAAAGTTTGACACACTGTCTTTACTGACTTCTGAGTTCAAGAGTGGCTTTAACTCTGTGTCACACACTTCTGTGTAAAGCAGTGGTCTCCAACCGCAAGGGGTGGGGGGCCATACCCCCTTAGGGGGTGCGAGGAGGTTTCAAGGGGCAAGTCAAGCAGTTTTGAAAATGAGTCCACTCATACTTAGAAAAATCTCTCATGAGAGCACATATATTTTGTTTTAGTTTGATTGTAAATAAAATAAGAAATTTTAAACTTTTAAATGAAATGACAAAACATTTTTTTTTCATGGGCAGTTTGTACAAATACTGTTAAAAATATAATTAATGTGATAACACACGTATTTAATTATAAATAAAGAACACATTCTGAACATACTTTCTGTTTCTCTTGTTGCCGAATCTGTTGTCCTCTTTTTAATCACATTTTGTTATGTTGGGTTGGGGGAAAGGGGAGGGGGGGGGGGTGGGGGTGTCTTACAATATATTCAAGGTTGAAAAAGGTTGGAGACCATTGGGTAAAGTAACAACAAGTTGTAAAGTATTTCTTTATTTTGTCAGAACATCAGTACATTTGACTGGTGGATTCTCATGAAACCTATAACACTTATATTAAAACTTCCATAAACAGGTGTCAGCAGTTTTCAACCAACTGTAGACTGTATCATTTGTAATTTTAACAATCATGAAGTATCTTTTTTACGGCTGTTACTAAAATTACACTTGTTTAACACTTTATTCTGTAGAAAGCTCAAGAGCATATAGCCATAAAAAAGTGCAAGTTGAAGAATGATATGCCAGAAAAGATGTGGGATCGTTGGAAGATGGAAGTCTACATAATGAGCAAGCTGAACCATGAAAACGTCATCAAGGCTGTGCTAGTTCCACCTCAGCTGGAGCCAAATTCAGGGGAGCCCCCAGTCCTGGCCATGGAGTTTTGTGAAGGTGGAGATCTCAGGAAGGTAAATGTTTGAATGTGTGAGCTGGGTTGAGCTTTGTTTATTTGTCATGTCTGACTACCACAAGGGGTTGAATGTCAGTCAGTTTGATAGCACACTGCTTTGTGTATATTTCAACAATGATATGAGCATCGAACCATTCAGAAAGCAGTGGCAAACTACTGAATGTAAAATTGCTTTGAGGATCTGAGGAAAGTAAAAGTTAACATCACATCCATTGACCTGTTAGGGTCATGGAGGTGTATCGATGGAAGCACTAGCATGCAAAACCCGCCATCTTTCTCTGTCTTACGCTTGATGAATAAGTGTATGATAACCTAGTCCTGTCCATTTCTTGATCTTGTTTCTTCTTTGCCCTCCTCGTCTTTGACTTTGACTACCCTCCAGCATTCCTTGAAGTGCAGTCTTTGCAATCAAATCATGTCTCCCCACGTGTCTGAACCAAGCTAGCTTGCGACGTTTCACCACTGCCAAGAGGGGCTCCTGATGTCGTGCAAATTTGTATATTTTGTCCCTGACATTATTTCAAAACAATGTTTTCCCGTAATGAATTTAAATAATGCGGACACAAACAATTTATTGCCAGGCATATTTCGCTGTATCTCGTCAGGTGCGTTACTACAGAATTACATCAACATAAAATGAAGCACAAAACTGAATAAATCCAACTGAAATGCGAATAGTTTCTTTCGACACATCATGTGTATGTTTTGGCTGCCGGAAGCTCACCATAGTCACGTGACTTACCAGGGTAACTTAAAATTTACTATAAATTCCATCTGTTTATAAAGGAGGGAGTTGTTGATTTCAAGTGTTAAAGCTTCGGCAATTCTCAACAGTCTCCTGTTCAGTGATAAACCACATGGAAAGCACTGTCTGTGTCAATTATGTGTACGGAATTAAGTAGATGACGTCCTATGGAAGAAGCAGGTAATTTTTTCTTGACTGGTCTCGATACCCTTGAAGAATCACTGAGCTGTGTATGTAGCCATTTGGGTATGTGCTCTGCCACTCTATTTTCAAGCTGTCTCTCCATTGGACCGATGTAAGTCAACTGGCACTTACATGTAAATTGGTAAATACAACTGGATTTGTGGTACGAAGAAACAAGCTGTTTAATAGGTGGGGTTGGGATAGGAGTTGTCTTGTACCTCACTACTGGAACAGCTGCAAAGAATGTTTGGCCAACTGCTGTTTTCAGTTGGTCCTGCAGATACTGCATGACGTCATCACCTCGATAAGTCAGTTGGATAAATACTGGAAGTTTGGATACTGTAATTTCGTTCAGGGTAGGGTTGGGTCGGGTGCAGTGACGTTTAATGAAACCTATGGGGTACCCATTCAGTAGTAGAGTTGACTTGAGAGTTTTAATTTCTGCAGCCAGTGTGTCTTCGGTGCAAATCTTTCTGGCCCAGTTGAACAAGCTTCTAACTACGCCACGTTTGTATTGAGTAGGTGCAAAACTGTAAAGGTTTAGGTACTGGCCGGTCCATGTTTCTTTTCGTTACACTGATCTTTGGATACTGCCATCCTCTCCATGTGCAGTAAGTACATCAAGGAATGGTAAAGAACCGTCATGGTCATGTTGTAACGATAATGTGATGTTTCTGTGTGACTGGTTCATAGTGGTATGGAACGTAGTGGCTTGCTGCTTGTTAGCAGTTATTATTAGAATGTCATTGTGTGCGGCTTTTCTTTGAGATTAATTTTGTTATTCCTTTTGTTTCCTGTATAGGTTCCTGGGTCCCTTTGTGGGAGAAGAAAAGGACAGACCAACTATCTCTTCAACAAGCATAACGTAAGAGTCAACTAATTAGGGGTTTACTTCGAAGTCGGAGTGCGTCTGCCTGAGAGGCAAAGAACTGACAAGCTGCATACAGATAAGCAAGGTCTGTAGAACGGATGTGCTTGCAGAATTAAGTTCTAGAACAAGGCGATAAGTGAAAGAACAACCAGAACTTACTGTCGCAGTTTAAAACCAGTGAAAAAGAAAAAGAAAAGATTTATGTTGCAAGATATTTTGTTAGCTGATGTGGATTTTGGTTGGAAGATTTTTCTGCTGACCTTCCTAGTTACATTTTGTGCTAATTAATTAATTAGGTCTATTGACTACAGCACTAACTCTATTCCCTCTACCCCATCTTCGATCTCAGTTGTGTCAGTTGAAAAGAAAGTCTCTGCAGAAAGTCTGTGTTTTTTGGACATGTGAGAAGGAATGGACTTGAGAACTTCGAAACAACTGGTAAGATTCATTTACAAAGAGTAAGGGGAAGGCAGATGAAATAAATGTCATGATGGCTAAGCCATATAGATGGAGCAAGACAAGAACAATGACCTGATCCATCATTCTGATGATCGTGTGAGATATCGAAACATGACAGCCTATGTTTATTGGCATGATGATGATGATGATGTCATTTGACGATGAAGCATGTGTGTTGTACCTTTTAACTGAACACCTGGTTTATTCTCATTCATACCCATCAGATTCTCAATCTGCCAGACAACTGCTATGGTTTACCAGAAAAGGAAATCAGACAGTTGGTGACAGGTGTAGGAAGTGCGGTGGAGTATCTTCACAGCAATCGCATCATTCACAGAGATCTGAAGCCTGAGAACATTGTCCTGAAACATCTCGATGACAACAGGGTAAGTTCTTCTTCTTCTTCTTCTTCTTGTGTTCGCTTTCTGATTTACACTGACAGACAAGTTCTTGTGATAAACTTGACTGTTTTTAGGAGTTAGCTTTTAGTTCCATACAACTTTGAGAACATGTTATACATCCTTGCATTGCTGACTATTGCAGATAGGCTAAAGGTGCTGCAGGCTAAGTCATACCTCAGAGTAGCTGCAGATAAAGAGCACCTTCTGTATGAAGCTTTGGATGCAGTTAAGCGTCAGAGGCTGAAAAGGGGAAAATGGATGGCTCAGGCAGAAGACACAATAAGACAAGTATGCATGCTAAAGAATATTAGGCGAGTAAAGGAGGGGGTCAGAGTACCAGAGGAAAAGTCTCTGTATAGGGTCATGATCACATTAGGCTTTGAGTACTGAGAGTGGCCAGCGGGGACAATTGATTCACGACAGTTCTCGTCTAGATGATCTGGTTATCTACACAGATGGTTCTGTATCGAGAGGGAAGAGAAGTGTCTGGGGTTTGTTTCGTAGCGAAAGCCAATTAAAAATCTTTAGTGCAGGACAGCCTTGCATATGAAATCCACGACTTCTAGCGTGAGAATGGATGTGGAGGCGGTCACTGCAGCTTGCTGGTGGCTAGAGAACAAGATACATACGCATGTCGAAATTGTAAAGGACTCTGAAAGCATCCTGAAAAAGGTCAAGGAAAGATATCAACCCGAACAAAAAGTATATCAGCGAGCTTCGGATATAACAAATACAAACAAAACATAAACGTTGCAGCTATGGAGCCCTTATCAGCACATACACAAATTAGACAATATTACACAAAAACACAATATAACTTATCTTGGTATCTCGAAGCAGCCAGGTCGTTGTTCTAGCCAACAGACTCCTGCTGAAAAAGGTGAAGACAGGATTGCTTCGAGCAGGGTGGCAAGCTTTACTTGCAATGTCTGGGGTAGTGAGCATACTTTGGATCTTTTTTTTTTCCAGGTTATGCCGGCGTGGTGGGAAATGAACAGGCAGACAGACTGGCTGGATCTGCACCGCTTTGTGGTGAATTGATACATGACAAGGCAGATGTGGTCAGAGCCCTTTGGGAACAAGCAGCTAAGTCAGAAGAGAAACTAGATTATTATGGGCTGAAGAAAATGATACACTTGGGTGTGACCAGAGGGTTTGACCGGCACACTACGCTTAGAGGAAAGGCAAGATGGACATACAACCAGACTGGCACCATTAGTATTGGAAATCTGTGCTGGCTGCTGAGGATGGGGATGGAGCGCATATGGGAATGTCCTGAGTGCAGTGATGTCAATTCGTAACTCAACTTAACTTTGAGTACAGAATCAAAATGGGCTATACAAGGTGCATTCTTGCAGGAAATGTTCTGTAGTATAGGCACACAACCCACATGGGCACAGTGGTGAACTACTTAAACAAAGCCTGTGCATATGCTTGTTAAGTTTGTTAAGTCCTGTTCTGAGGCCTAGAATAATGACCTGCCCATGCCGGTCAAGTAAGGATTGGTCATCTCTGACCAGATTATGTTTACTTCTGATATATTGGATGGCCCTTTTCTTCTCAACATATGTTACTGCATTCTCTTCCTGTTCACATTCTACCGCTTTTTTAGCAAGTTTATCCGTGGTTTCATTTCCTGGTGTACCTCAGTGAGATGGCACCCACTGGAGTACAATACGCTTTTTAACAGCCACCTTGCTAAGTTGAGATCTCAGGTGATGGAGTTTACCAATCTTTGGGCCTTAGAGCATCAGTAACACATCTGTGAAGAAGACCTCTTGGTGGCAGTCATAACTGGTGTTGTGTAACATTTCGGCAACCTGCTCTAGTGCTAGAATCTCTGCTGTTTAATTGGAACAAAATTTACTAGTGGGTATATACTTTATGTGGCGATGATTATCTGGATATATGATAAAGATGCCAGTACCCCTATTTTTAACTGCACTGATTGCTGATCCATCCGTGTAACCATGTATCCACGACTATTCGGGATAGTTTTCCTGGATCATACTAGGAGCAGCTGATTGTTTATGGGGGTCACAAGACTTATCTCCAGCTGTGGGTCCATAGACTGAAGTCATTATCTGTATTGTGTCACTGAGTTGCTCCCAGGTTACAGGGTATATAGGGTAGATGTTGTTCAGCAGTGTGTTCTCATGGTTAGATCTGCTTGATACTATCTTTTAAGTCTCTCACACCCCCCCCCCCCCCCCCCCTTCTTTCCTGATGGACATAGCTGATACATTTGAGATGCCCCAATGGCAGATTATCTAGCCTTGCTTTCATTGGGTGGTTCTTTCATTGGGTGTGACTGCATACTATTAATCGTCTGCATCTGGATCATAGTTTTAATGTCTCTTCTATGAGACAGTGTCTGCATTGCAATTATTTTCTGCATCTCTAGGATTGGTGCAGTTTTCATGGATTCTATGATGAGTGAGGGTTCGATTTTGCACTCTGTCTAATGATTGTAGATGAGAGTTAGCAGCTGATGATCACAAGCTGTTGCACCAAACTCCAAGTGGGGTTCTTATCGCTCCATTATAAACTTTCTTTAGGGTTTTTACATTCACTCCCCAACTTGTAGCTGCCAGTTTTCTAAGTAGCTATAGCCATATATATTTTTATAAATTTTTAGAGAATGGATAAGTGACTTTCTTAATACTGTTTATCCAGGTACAGAGGATCTTGACAATGAAAATAATTTTATTTGTTTACAGTAACTTGTCTGGCACTGAGAAGTGTCTAACTGGTTGTCTGTTGAATTACACTTGTACCTTCAGTGCAGAGCTGTCACATGTTGTGTTGAATTACACTTGTACCTTTAGTGCAGAGCTGTCACATGTTGTGTTGAATTACACTTGTACCTTTAGTGCAGAGCTGTCACATGTTGTGTTGAATTACACTTGTACCTTTAGTGCAGAGCTGTCACATGTTGTGTTGAATTACACTTGTACAGCAGTTCTGCACTCTTATCATATAAATATCATTTGTTTGCATGCCAATGGATCGTTTGCTATAATTTTTCCTGTTGATATAGTGTAAAAAAAAAAAAAGTAAAGATCCCTTTTCACGCCTTTCGGCGCATCGGGCATATGGGCAGAGCGTCCCATATTTTTACAGACCATCAGCACTGTGGGTAATGTGGTCAGCATTACGCCAGCTGTCTTTACTTTCCCAGGACAGCCCATCCTGGAACCCATTTTAGGCTGGGTCGACCTGCGACCTCCCATACCACGACAAAAATCCACGCAGCCTGCAGTGGGTTTAAATCGCGGTATGCTGGCTTACGAGTCGGACTCGCAACGCCTTAGCCACGGACGCCGCTTGATATAGTGTGTGTTCTCTTTAATGCTAATACCTTCCTTTTCCAGTGATGAGCACAATCAAAAGCTATGAATATATTTTGTATGTTAAAGAGTCTGACCCAATATTTTAAATTAACTAAACTAAATTGTTTAATGCTTGTAAATGGTGTATTATAAGGCATTAGAGAAGATGAACACTGTAAAATCATTTTTTCAAAATTAATTTTCTAAAAATGAGTCCCAAAAATATTTTGAAATTCTTCTTTTTTTAAGTATAAATACTCCCAAAAGAACTTGCTTTTTGTTTAAAAAAAAATATTCCACACTCACATTTTCTACAAATTTTTCAGTAACCTTCTGTCATTAGTTTTATTCATTATTCATTGTCACACAGCTGTTTTACTCTTTCTTTAGACTGCGTATAAAATCATAGACTTGGGATATGCTAAAGAACTTGACATCACCAGCATTTGTGATTCTTTTGTGGGAACAGTTCAGTATTTGGTAAGTTACCAGCTGTGTTCTCCTAGATGTTATTCTTTAAGAGCTTGAATTAGCATTTGCACTTTAAAAGAAGTGGTTGATAACTAGGGTTTTTGAAGCTTATTTAATCAGCACCAGATAATTTTTGTATACTTTATTTAGTTTTCGTTAAACATTTGATATAGTTATTTCCCATATTCAGTTTAGTTTTTTTCTATAGTAAATATACTTGATTAAACTAGTAAGTAAAGATTTCTTATAATGAGTAGTTTTTTTAATCAATGCAGTTTTTATATAGTTGATATATTATTTTGTATGTACAATGTAGTCTTTTTCAAGTTACTGTAGATGTTCTAAAGTTAACATAATTTTATCCATCTGTCATTACATTCTAGTGCCTTATCAGCTGGTTTATTTCCATAACTATGGTTTTTTATTTTCTGACATATTTTCTTCTCATATTTGCTGTCACATTTTTCTTACTGTTGTCACCTTTTCTTGTCTTTTATCACCTATTCTTATCATACTTGATGTCACCTTACCATATTTGCTGTAATCTATTCCCACCATACTGGCTGTAAGTTTTTTTGCTGTCTGTTTGCGATTTACATAAATGATCTGCCCTTAAGTCTGTCGTCGTCGTGCGATTTATTCGCGGATGACTGTACCATCCATTCAAATGCTCGAACTTGTAATACACTAGAGTTGTCTTTGCAAAAAGAATTAAACAATATAGTTGGAGCTACGCAAACCGCATGCAAATCAACATAAGTAAGACAAAATCTATGTTAATAACAAGACAAAAACTGTGCACTTTAAACTCTCATAGAACCCTTCAACTCTACCTAGGTAACACACCAGTAGAAAGTGTAACTGAGCACAAAACTTTAGGTCTGATCATCGATGGAAATCTTACCTTCAACTCCCATGTGCAAACACTTGTTAAGCAAACTGCTACAAAGGTATACCAACTAGCAAAAATTAAAAACTTTCTGGATGAAAACTCAAGGAAATTATTCTATACTTCTCATATTCAGACCCACATAGACTTTTGCTCCACAATATGGGATGGACGTGCAAATTCAGTCATCAAACGGCTGAAAGCACTGCACAGAAGGGCTGTTCGTTTAATAGCTAATAGTCATGAAAGTGACTGTTCGCACCTATATAAAGAACTCATGCTATTACCGCTCCAGGAACGCCTACTATTCAATAAAGCTAAACTTATTAAGAAAATCATATCTAAAAATGCTCCATGTTACCTTTGGCCATTATTTAAATACAATGGAAGACGTAGCAAATGCCTTAACATATTGCATATCTCTAAACCTTGAATAGACCTATATAAAACAAGCTTAGCGTACTCTGCAGCTCAGCTGTGGAATAATCTTCCACCGGAAATAAAAAATATCAATAACCCCTTTAGATACAATCAGAAACTTTTTGATTATTATCTCACTACAGACTATATGCCCCCCTAAAAAGATTATAGTATGCTAAGGCTTTGATGTATTTCTTATTAACGGTTTTTTTTTTGGGGGGGGGGGGGGGGCTTGGTGGGGGTTGAAAACTGAAGCTTATTATTGTTAAAACTGAAGATGTCAGTCGAATGCATTCCAATATTTGGAACTAATATTTAATTGGTTTTGATGATGTTTATATTATGCAACCTGTAAGACTTACATCATTTTTTGAATAGGCTTATTATTATACTCTTTCAAACGTTCAAGTAATGTCAGTATAAATTAGAGCACATTCCAGCATTTGTAATTAAGACTTAGATATTGTAATTTTTTTTTTCTTCTTCTCTTTTTTGTTCTTTTGTTTCTTTTCTATATTTCTCAAATTTTTAATTGTGCATTCCTCTTTTTATTATTATTATTAATTATTATTATTATTATTAACTATGAAATGAGGTAAAAATGAAACATTGTATGAAAGGAGCGGAGTGGAAGGGCAGAATGTTAGACGGGCCTGCGTGCCCAATTCTTAACCCTTTGAAAATAAAGTTTGTTCGTTCGTTCACCTTACCATATTTGCTGTCAAATATTCTTACCATACTTACTGTCACCTTACCATATTTGCTGTATATTTTCCTCTCATATTTGCTGTCACCTTTTCTCACCAAATTTATTTTTATATTTTCTTCCCATATTTCCTGACACCTTTTCTTATCAGATTTGTTATACATTTTTTTTTTCCATATTTTGTGTCACCTTTTCTGACCAAATTTGTTGTACATTTTCTTTCCATATTTGCTGTCACCTTTTCTTACCAGATTTGTTGTACATTTTCTTCCCATATTTGCTGTCACCTTTTCTCACCAAATTTGTAGTACATTTTCTTCCAATATTTACTGTCACCTTTTCTTACCAAATTTGTAGTACATTTTCTTCCCATATTTGCTGACACCTTTTCTTATTAGATTTGTTTTACATTTTCTTTCCATATTTTGTGTCACCTTTTCTTACCAAATTTGTTGTACATTTTCTTTCCATATTTGCTGTCACCTTTTCTTTCCAAATTTGTTGTACATTTTCTTCCCATATTTGCTGTCACCTTTTTTTACCAAATTTGTGGTACATTTTCTTCGCATATTTGCTGTCACCTTTTCTTACCAAATTTGTGGTACATTTTCTTCCCATATTTGCTGTCACCTTTTCTTACCAAATTTGGGGTACATTTTCTTCCCATATTTGCTGTCACCTTTTCTTACCATATTTGTTGTACAATTTCTCCCCATTTTTGCTGATACCTTTTTTTGTCATATTTGCTGATACCTTTTCTTACCGTGACAAAAGGCTATAAAGAATCTACTCGCTTTCACATACATTGTGATTCATGCATTTAAAAAGTCAGGTAAATTGTGATCTCATGTATTTCTGTCAACAAATTTCAGGCGCCTGAATTATTCATTTCCAAACCTTACTCCAAGACAGTCGACTATTGGTCATTTGGGTGCATGATATTTGAATGTATCACTGGATTTAGACCGTTCCTTCCAACAGCACCACCTGTCGAATGGTATGTTGTTATGACAGTTGTTAACAGCATCTGTATTTATTTTTTATATTTTTTATGGTTGCAGGCTCACCCCTTCGTAATTTTTATGCTGATGATGTTGTGTCTAAAATGTTTTCTAGGAATAGATCCTTATTAAATATCTGTATACATAGTAATACATCTTTGATATGTTCAAACAGTTTATTATAATGTCACCTCAATAATAAAAAAAAACACTGTTATCAGGAAAGAAACTCCTCAGATAGTTGATGGGCCAAAAAGTATTCCCTCTGCCCCATTCCTTCATGCTGTCACAACTTATTGACACTGTGGTGAAATAAGGGCCGTTTTTGCCTGATAATTTTTTCAGAGGTCTCTGATGACTTCTAAACACTGTCACAATCATTCTTTATAGCTCATTTCACTCCCACATTTTGATCTTCTGTGCAGAATATGTTAAGTCCTTTTCAATTCACAAGAATATTTATACAAATTTCTGTTCCCCCAATATATTAGTGTTTTCACATGCTGAGGCAGAATTTCATTTTCTCCCCTTCATTACTGTATCCATTGAGCGGATTCTCTATCTGCAGATCTTCTAGAACGATCAATCTCTTGATATCCAGATTAAGTCTTCTCCAACGGTCTTTTAATATCCACATTAAATCTTCTGTGGATTCCCCATCTGCAGATCTTCTCCAACGGTCTCGTAATATCCAGATTAAGTCTTCTACCACCACACATTTACTGTCATGGTATTAAGTTATATTGTACAGTGTTTTCTGGAGATGATTAGTCATGTCATTAGTTTCCACACTGATTTAGCGGTGCCAGATGCTTACGTCTAGTCATGTTATAATATAAAGTGTGCAATTTGATGCATATATTCAACACCTTGTTACCTTAAAAGAGCAGCATCCACTGGACTTTTTAAAAATCATTAAACAATTCTTTAATTATCAGATATTACAAATTTATAGACAACACACTTTTCTTATGACTTATGAATCATAATAATATTGTCATACTTCTAGCTCAGTTTTTGTGTGTGTGTGTGCACATTTCTGCACCCTGCCTGTCAGTTTTCGTACCTGTGTGAGGCTGAACTATTGATTTCTCAGGAAATGCGTTATTTACACATTGACCGAAATTGTGATATCTTGGCTTTAGAATATTAAGATATTGTTGTTGACATTAAGATGCACATAGTCTGAAATGGTTTATGGTATTCACTGAAGGCACGCTGAAGTGTGCAAGAAATCCCCGGATGATATCAGTGTACAGTATGATGAGAACAAGCAGATCAAATTCTCCAAGAAACTTCCTTTTCCAAATCAGCTATGCAAGTGAGTTGGTTAGATATAACTTTGTTGTTTACAAGTATAGTATTATATTTACTTGTTTCATTTTAAAGGGTTGCACTGTATTAAGTGTCAACTTATGTAGTACTTTGTGTTACTGCACTGTATTAAGTGTCAACTTATGTAGTACTTTGTGTTACTGCACTGTATTAAGTGTCAACTTATGTAGTACTTTGTGTTACTGCACTGTATTAAGTGTCAACTTATGTAGTACTTTGTGTTACTGCACTGTATTAAGTGTCAACTTATGTAGTACTTTGTGTTACTGCACTGTATTAAGTGTCAACTTATGTAGTACTTTGTGTTACTGCACTGTATTAAGTGTCAACTTATGTAGTACTTTGTGTTACTGCACTGTATTAAGTGTCAACTTATGTAGTACTTTGTGTTACTGCACTGTATTAAGTGTCAACTTATGTAGTACTTTGTGTTACTGCACTGTATTAAGTGTCAACTTATGTAGTACTTTGTGTTACTGCACTGTATTAAGTGTCAACTTATGTAGTACTTTGTGTTACTTCAGATTGTAGAAAGCAAGGAGAAACCACCATATGTTGAATTCTAAGAATAATGATAAAGGAAATGAAGGTTTTTTAACTGAAATATTGCAGAAACGATCTTAGAAAATCAGTGATCTAGAAAATGATAAACATTGACATGTACAAGATTTGAGAAGTGTATGGTTTATAAAAAGCATTGTATGTTGAACATTGAAATAATTTGGCCATATTAAATTTTGCATTGGTTTAAAAAGCAGTACTGGAAGACATAATTCATGGAAGATGAGGCAGGGGCCAACTAGCTTGAAGATGGACATAAAACATTGAAGAAACTGTGGACCAAGATTCTTACCAGTGGGCTTTGGTAGGGGTGACATTCACCAAAGAATCTGCGACACTGGCTTATTTTTCACATCATTTTTTTTTTCCTAATCGTTGCTTGTGATTTTAGCAGTCATTAGTGTGACAGTGAAAGTGTGAATTTGTGGTTACACAAACAATGTAGCGCCTTGCATTAACCTGTTTGATTATTTCTTTCAAACATTAGACCATTTCAGAACTATTTTGAGCAGTGGTTGCGGTTGATGCTGAGGTGGGACCCTAAGGCCAGAGGTGGGGGAATTATTCAAGTGCAAGGTGTGGAGAGATCAAAATGTTTCTACTTGATTGAACAAATGATGTCGCTGAAGGTGAGAACACCCACATTTTGTTATAATTTATTTTGGCTCAAGTTTTAATACAAAGGCCATTTGACTGGCCTCTTGGAACTTCTAGTGAGTTTACTGACATTGAACGAGGGAGACTTTGTACTGCCTATCTTCTTCATTTTCTTCTTCTTGTTCACTGGCTGTGAGCTCCAGCGGAAAGTCTTGGTTGTATCTTCCGTTTGGACTTTATTCCAGGACCTGACTTTTGCGTATACATCCGTTTTACTGTGTTTCCTGCCTTTCCTGCTGATGTACGACTTTGAAGGTACTTCTGTGAAGGATTGCTTGTTCTACAAGGAAATAGATGACTGCACATGTGTGCTAAAGATGAAATTTACAATCAAGTTTGGCAGGATGGAACATATTTTACAAGCGGTAGCTAAAGGAGGTTGGTGTGGGTTTAGCACTCCATAGACAATTTTAGCTACAAAATCCAACCAACCAAAACAATTTTATAAAAATATAATAATAAAAAAATTAAAAAAAAACTTTTACATGCTAGCTGCTCTTTGAGTGTATGAAGCTAGACAAATATTTTTATGGACCAGTTGGCCCTCAAAAAGTAATGTGGTCAACATCATGCCAACTGCATTTACTTCCCATGACTTTCCCTTGTACTGATTTAACAACCGGTCATGATAAGTCTAAATAGGAAACAAAGTAACTCAGTCAATCAAGCTGAAAGTAGCCTCTTATGAAAGTTTGAAGCAATGCAGAAAAAGCGATTTGGACAAAAAATGAAAGGAAATTAAGCATATGACAACTCCATTTCCTTTGTCAAAACCCTACCCAAAAGGCTGAATCATACACATATTTAAGTAACAATGTAGCTACAGGTGGGGGCCCTGATAGAGTTATAACAGTAAGAAATAGCAAAAGGAACTGTCATAGTACTATACAGTCTGCAAAGTTAAAAGACATTAAACATAATATGAAACCTAAAATATATAGCAAACTTAAAATATGTATTAGTGTTACCTTTCCTTTGGAGTGAATAAGGCTAACAGGTTTTGCTTTCTTAGCATGATGAGTTTACTTATATTTTTCTAATCTGGCATTATCTTTCCATCTGCTTGTGAAAACATTTTGAAAATATTCTCTCACCTGAGCTAGTGTTCCCACTGATTGCAAAAGTGACAGATATAATACTTCCACGTGGTAAAGTGACAGATGTACTGCTTGCTCAATGTAAAATGACAAATTTTATACCTCCCTTCATAGAAAAGTGACTAATTTAATGCTTCCACATCACTAAGTGACTGAATGTACTGTCCTTTTTACAGTAAAGCGACTAATTTAATGCCTCCACATCTCAAAGTGACCAAATTTACTGTCCCTTCATGGTAAAGTGACAAATTTAATACCTCCACATCACAAAGTGACAAAATTTACTGTCCCTTCAAAGCAAAATGACAAATTTAATACCTCCACATCACTAAGTGACAAAATTTACTTTCCCTTCATAGCAAAATGACAAATTTAATACCTCCTCATCACAAAGTGACCAACCAAATTTGCTGTCCCTTTACAGTAAACTGATTAATTTATTACCTCCACATCACAAAGTGACCAAATTTACTGACCCTTCATGGTAAAGTGACAAATTTACTACTAGCTATTTACTTTAATGCCAGATCTTGCTAAACATACACACATTTGTTGCCCCCACAGATAAAGATTTGTTTCTGGACACTTTCTTATAAATAACCATACATATAAAGTTTACTAATTTCTAGTTAATATACTGCAAATCTACGGGATCGTGCTGGACGGTGTAATGCTGTTTCTGTACAAAGCTTTCTGTGTTTTCCAGCTGTAATTAGTAAGATTATAACAAATAATTTAAAAAAGAAAATGACCTCTTTATTTTCAGATTTTACAGATCCTTCATGTGGAGGCCAACAGTATTCTTTCATACCCAATCAATGAGAGCCATACTATTGCCAATTTGAAAGAAGCTATAGAATTTGAAACAGGAATCCCAGCAGCACAGCAAGAGATCATTCTAGCTACAGGGGCCAAAATGAGTCCTACAGATTTGGCACTTAATGCTTATTGTGAACCTGTAAGTTATTTTCCTATTGTTATGTTTATTGTACTTACAAGGTGGAGGAGAGAACACACACAAGTGGAATGTGAGGCCATTTGCTTTGCTGGCTTCTTTGGCTTAGTGTCCACCAGCTGTAAACTCTGGTGGACAGTACTGGCTGTTAACCACTCCTAGACTTATGGTTCCTGATGCAGGAGTTCAGTTTTGTGTGCACATCTGTTTTACAGATCTGGCTTATTTGTATGCAGACTGTTCCTTGCCTGTTAGGCAGGTGCACTCCGACTTTGAAGGAAACACCCCCAATTAGTCGACTCCTGTGACAAGTTTGTTAAGGGAGCCGTGGGTATGTTCTTTGTCCTCCAAAGTGGTGCCCTGCAACCCACACATGGACTTTGCTGTCTGAAGTGGTCAGTTTATTTTCAGCCTGTGTTTGGTTTATGAGTGTGTTTGGTTTATGGGTGTGTTTGGTTTATGAGTGTGTTTGGTTTATGAGTGCAGTTATTTTGGACAATCCTTGGGAGATGTCACTTGTGAAGTTCGTGCACTGTGTGATGCTCTCTGCCAATCTGTTGAGAGTGACTGAAATGGAACCTGATGCAATGAAGTCAGTCCTCGCACCTTTAATCGCCTTTTATTGATCCTGCATTCGTTGCATTTGTTAATGCAGTATGCTCATATAGAATAATTCTGGTTTTTATTTAATTTCTGATTTATTTTTTTCTGAACAAAAGCTCTGGTATTTGTTGTTCCTATAAATAAACAGAGGGGGGAACCATTTGAGGCCGTTAAATATTATGAATTAATCAAGTAACAGAAAGTATTGTGAACGGCACTCATAGAAAGAAGTAGAAAGATAGAAGAACACACTAGACAACATAAAAATCGAAAGCTATAGTTACCGTGCCGGGAATTGAACCTGTCACCTCCAGACGGCGTCTGCGCCTCGCCATGAATACAAGTGCACTAAGATACATGGTCAACTAGGCACCCCCAAAAAAAAGGTGTCTCATTGGCCATGTCTATCGTACAGCTTGAAATCCACGACTATGGAATATGGACAGAATTCATTTCAACCCATTGAAATGGCACCATAGGTTACAGAAATTTATATTAACGAAGCAAATGTCGAATAACAATCACAGCAACAATTTACGAACACAGTAAGACCTTATTGCTTTGTCTAGAATACACAAACATTTAAGAAAGGTATGTGAAGATTGTACAGTGCTGTCTGGGTGTAGCCACAGTTCTGCTGACAGTTTGACTTTAGAGCAGCAGATATTTTTAAACAGCTTTTCTAAGAAGTACTGTAAAAAATTTAAGAAGTCAAGATACCTTCACCTGGTTAACAGTTAATTTTTTTTAAACCCCAGATTTTTCTGTCTCATCTCCTATCTGTTGTCTACATTTCTGCATATGTGTTTCTTCTTCACGCTCATCGACTGTAAACTTTGACGGAAAGTTATGGTTGTACTTCTGGACTTTGAGTTTTGCTTGCACATTCATTTTACAGATCTGGCTTATCTGTCTGCAGACTGTTGGTTCTTTGCCTCTCAGAAAAATGTACTCTGACTGAAGGAAATCCCTAATTATTCGACTCTTACTACATGCTTTTTAGACAGGTGGTAGGTCTGTCTCCCCCCCCCCCCCCCCCCCAACCACCACAGTAGGGCCCCGGAAAGCACACAGGAATACCTATGTGTGTGGTTCCTTCTCTTCAGATAAGGTTTGACCAAGGGAAATCAGGTTATCATTTGCTTGATTTCTTACCAATTGTCTTTCTTCTGTGAATGTTTAGATCTAATTGTTATATCTCTCATCAAGTTTCCACAACACTTATTTTTCTTCCCAGGACATTTCCTGGTATCAGTTTTAGACGGGTATAATTTATATTGCATCTGATTCCATGTTTGGGATGATATGGGGGGGGGGGGCAGTTTCTTCAGCATAATCAAGTGCATATTGCAGATTAAGATGAAGATACAGTGAAGAACAGTATTGAATCTATTTAGCTGTAAAACACATTGCACCTAGTCCTGTGTTACAGTGGAAGATTTACCACTGTAGTTTCAAAAACCAACTCATGTGGAAATTTGCAGAAGCTATTGTGATAGACATGGGCAACCTGTCACTACCCTCTCTGTGCAATATAATGATATGTTAGTCAGATTAAAACTAACATGTGGAAATTTGCAGAAGCTATTGTGATAGACATGGGTAACCTGTCACTACCCTCTCTGTGCAATATAAAGATATGTTAGTCAGATTAAAACTAACATGGTAACATTAAAACAATAGACTGTTTGCTGTGTAGTTTCACTGAAAGGTTTTAGTGTTGTACTTCATGTATTGTAATTTAGTTCTGGAGCATACACTTACCATTTTTGCATTGATTTTGACAACTGTATGAGATTTGTACTGTTCTGGTAGCAACAACAAACTATGGAATATAAAATTGCCTATAAAATCACAAAGCAGCCAGTAAATGCAGGGGTTCATTTGTTTAATTGTTCTTCTTCTTTTTCTTTTTAGTCTTCACCAGTTGTAAACTCTGACGGAAAGTTCAGACTGTTCATCCACTCCTGGACTTTCGTCTTGATCAGGAGCTGCAGTTTTATGGGCATATCCATTTTACAGATCTCACTTACATGTATGTAGAGGCTGTTGGTTACTGGCCTCTCTGGCAGAAATACTCCGACTGTGACAGATCACATGTTGGTTACTGGCCTCTCTGGCAGAAATACTCCGACTGTGACAGATCACATGTTGGTTAGAGGGGGCAGTGGGTCTGTTCTTTTTTTTCTCTATAAGGGAAGCCCTGAAACCCAGACAGCGAATGTTGAATCAGTAAAGGTTATAGTCAGGACAGCTCATAGCTTTTCGCGCCAATTTGTTGCCAGGTTGCAGTGTTTTTTAAGGTAAAATATGCGGGCATTCGTTTGTGACATCCTGAAGAGGTAAGTCTCTGGTTAGGTACAGTAAAATTTGGCCATCAACAAATTTCACAGTCTACTCCTTGGGTTTTCGTTTTGCACTATGGGTAAACATGACTTTGAATTTATAATGGCTGTAATTTTTTCTTCTCCTTCAGTTGACTGACGACCCTGTGGTTTTCCTGTACCGTAAAGGACCCATGCAGTTACAACAAAGAAAGAATAAAATACTTCCTGTGGCTGTCCAGGCAATCGTCAAGGATCCTAACATCTTGCTGCCTCCACGAGATCATCGCAAGGCCTGGGCGCAGGCTGTCTACTGGTTTACAGAACAGAACAGGGATTACAAAAGACTCATTCTGAGTCATAGAGCAGCATTGTATGTATTTTGCGGCCTTTTCTTTGGACTTGGTTTAGTTTATTAGGGATTACTTCCATTGCACATGGCTATCTCCATAAGTGTATCAGTCTCCTCCTGTAGATCACACAATGCAGGAACTCTGTAGCACTAGAGAGGTCCCATGTTTATGTATACAAGAAACACGTATGCTGTATTGTTTGGAAAAAGAGGGTTGGGGGGGGGTGTCTATAATTTATACATTTTGCCAGGGCTTGCTATTCAGTTTACTCTTTTTGATTTCCAATTGCCAGGGGATTTTTGTGTGTACAACATGTACTTCCCTTTTTTTCCCCCTCTGTTAATTTTCCTTTCTCTTTCTCTTCTCCTCTCTTTTTTCCTCTGTACCTCTCCCTGTCTGCTTCTCCTCGGTTTTTTCCTCTGCTTCTCCCCTCTCTCTCATTTTGGAACAGAACAGGGATTACAAAAGGCTCATTCTGAGTCATAGAGCAGCATGTGTGTATTTTTTGGGCTTGCTTTATTTTATTAGGAATCACTTTCATTGCACATTGCTGTCTCCATAACTACAGCAGTCTCTTCCTGTAGATCTGTAGCACTGGAGATGATCTAAAGCTATTCAATTTTCTCTTTTTAATTTCCAATTGCCAAGGAATTTTTATGAGTACATTTTCTCCCGTTTTTTTTCATCCCTTTCTCTGTTCTCTCCCTGTCTTGTTTCTTTCTCTGTTTCTCCCCCTGTCTGTTGTTTTTCTCTACCTTCTCTCTCATTTTTGAGAAAATAGACCCAGTTTCCGTAAAAAAGGTGACTAATTTAGGGTTTGTAGAAATCAGATATGTTGGGCTGGTTCTAGCCCAGCTGTAAACCATAAAACAACGTGCCAACCACACTGTTCCGGAAATTTTGAAGAAGAAAAAAAAATACTTAGATGTTTGTATCTTTATCTGTTTAGCATATTTTAAGAACATTTTGGGGGTAGTTGTAGAAGGGGAAGGCAAAGAAGAATCTGGAATGACAACATCAAGAAATGGACAGGACTAAGTTATACACTTTTTCATCAAGCAGAAGACAGAGAAAGAGGGCGGGTTTTATGTGCTAATGCTTCCTTCAATACACCTCCACTACCCTAATGGGTCAAAGGTTATGTTATGTTAAGAACATTTAGTAACAACATGTATGCTTTTCTCTGTGTAGGTTGAACCTGCTACTGAGTAACACTTCACTAACTAAGAAGAAATCTTTTATGTGCAGCGAGATTGGCAAACTTCTGGCTTGTAAGGAACAGTTCCAGGCCAGGTAAACAGTCAAACACATTTTCGTGCTGCAAGCTTATTAAATTCGACTTTTTTTGAAAGCAGTTTTTATTTTTTATTTTTTAAAGATTGCATTAATCTCCTCCTGTTCCCCCTTCCTCTATCCTAACTGTCTTTCTGTTTGCATAGTGAGAGGTCACCCACACATATTGTGATGGCTTCTGCAAACTGCAGCGTGCGCTGGTTTTTGAAATTACCGTAATAATATTCAGTTCAAGCGCAAGACTGTGTGATGTGTTTTTGAGCTTAAGGGATTCATTATTGTCTTGTATGTTGATATAATTATGTAGTATGCACCTGATTTTGTTGATGACTTTGTCCCATGCATGACATTAGTAAATGCATAAGTGTTTTATTTCCTCAAGAGTAATTCTTCTTCTCTTTCCTCTTCTTCATATATGCCGGCTATAAACTCCAGCGGAAATTTCTGCATGCAGACTGTTGGTTTCTTGCCTCTCAGGCAGATGTACTCTAACTTTGAAGAAAGCTCCCAAATTAGTTGACTCTTACAACATGCATTTGGGCAGGCATTGGGTCTATTCTTGTTTTCCCCCACAATTAGGGCCTGGAACCCACACGAGGAAAGAGTAATTTAATTATAGGAACCCTGTGTGGGTCTCAGGCAGATGCACTCTGACTTCAAAAGAAGCTCCCAATTCGTCGACTTTTACAACATGCTTTTGGGTAGGCAGTGGGTCTGTTCTTGTTTTCCCTATAATAAGGGAGCATGGTTATTTAAATTTCTATAATTCATTTAAGGCTTTCATTTGAAGCCCCATCATATCAGATTGGTATATACAGATGTAGGACTATCACAACATTTCCATAATGCCTCTTGGCACAGAAATTAATCTGTTACTTACTATTTTTACTTGGGTCTGTGCATTTTATGTCTTCAGGCAGAATTTAATCGCAAATTTGCTACCGAGGCCCTCATGAAAAGCAAAGAATAATAACACTGCACCCTACCAGGCATGTCGTAAGAGACGACTAAGGGTAGGGTTAGGCTTGAGGTTGGCTACCTCGTCCTATAAAATTACTAGCAACAAAAACCAGCCAGCCTTGGAAAAGTCTAAAAGAGCAACAGGAAATACAGAGCCACGAGCAATAGCAAAGGAAATGGTGACTTGTGATTTGGTTAAGGGCCCATGCCCCATTGGGGGATAAAGAGCAGGAGAAGAAGAAGAAGAAGAAAAATACATATCATCCACATTAAGTTTTAAAATATAATTTATGTGATCAAAAGTTTGCACTACATTATGTGAGTGTTCACTTAGTCCAGTCTTCCATAAATAATGATTGTGTCTTTCTCTTTCAATCTATATTCTTATTTCTCTTATTAATTGGCTCTGTTTGTTCTCTTGATGTCTGTGTCTCTTATTGCTTCTGTCTGTCTCTTTGTGTTTCTCCATCTCTTTGTCTCTCTGTGTATCTATCTTTGTGCTTATTTGTACCTCATTTTGTCACTCTCTTTCCCACTTTTTTATAGCAGATATTAAATCTTTGTACACCCTTAATTTCTCCACAGTTTGGACTTTGACATGCAACAGTATCGAGATACTTCAGTTGGTATGTACTTGCACTTTTACACCATAAAAATGTCTGTGTGACCATACATTCTTTACGTCTGAGAAAATCAGTTATGACAATTTAATCCGTATAATACATCTGCCAGTAAAATGCCAGCACACTAGAGTTTTCTAAACTGTGTATAAATGTTGTCTCATGTTCTCAGATCATGGGAATAGTTTGATGTCCTTCCCAGATAGTTGTTTACTGGGCAAAAAAGTGGAAAGTAGAACTGGGTATAGCGGGGAGGGGTAAACTCTACCAACAGGAGATGTCAGGCGCCTTCTTTCCTTCGCTAGCCTGCGGGATACCTCATAGGCAGGGGTAGACTACCCGTTTAGGCCCTGATCAGGATTACCAAAAGTCATGTCAGATTTTGACATTTGATGCTAGGCTGACTTTTATTGACCACTCAACCACGTTGTCTACATCATATCTACCCAGGAAGGTTTCTGGGACTCATTTTAGGCTAGGTCAGTGAATAACTAGACACATTATTCTTATCATACACATGAGTATATCTGATTTTCTTGTATTTCAGTTTGTGGCAAAGTTTTCAATGGGATCAGTGGAGAGATGCTCCTCCAGTGGGCACAGATGGCTCAGAAAATAGACTCCTTTATTGCTTTGGTGAGTTCTATCATTTACCTGTATTTAAGTGACACTTATAACAGGCTTAGAAATTAAAATACAATTGCTGTGTAAAATATGAGTGTTAGGATTGCCTGAATGTAAGACAGGCCTGCGTGCCCAGTCTACGACCCTTTAAAATAAAGTTTGTTCATACTTACATTAAATGGCATGACAGTTTTATAAAATTACACTAGGATGAGGGAGGGGTCCAAGGCAAGTGAGCAAGAGATAGGCAATGATACAAGTAGGAAAGGCATAAAAAGAACTGCAAAATGTCAGGGTGTGCCACGAGATAAAGATACAGAAAGTGTGGAAAATCCACTGCTGCTAATTTTAATATTGAAAAAGGCATGTTATTAAAAAAAAATAATAATACCTGGTCATAAGTCTATTTCCTTGACTATGAAGAAATCATAAGGCTGGGTTGACGCTGAAGTTATGTCGTCTGTATAAAAAAGAATACCTTTACTCAGTGGAAGATTTGAACCAGGAGCCACCATTTTTCCACCCTAGAATTATGTTTTCCAAAATATTTTGTCCTTAACAGTTATTTTTTTATAAGGGGTCTCCATGGCGCCATGGTTACGCCGTTTGCCTCATAATAGACATAGAGAAGGTAATTTTTATTGGTCTCATTAAATGCATCCCTTGGACTGGCACACCATCGCCATTATACATGACCTTGTAAAAATTGTGGGAATATGAAAACATTTTTGAAGCAAGCCATTTATCACGTAGCTGTATGATTTATACCGGTTTCTCAACCATTTTACACCAGCAGGATATTAAAAGAGGGAAAACTCTTTTGAGGCCCACCTGACAGCGAATCAAAGCACAGAAACAAAAAAACCTATGTAGATGGCAGTTTATTTGTTAAATCCACTGTCACAAAATTAAAATGTTCAGCCAAAGTGATATGTGCTGCTGCCTAGAGATGAGAACATCTGATATATGTGTCAGCCTCTTTTAACTACAGTGGAAAGGCGAAAAATGCAATGGTATGGACATGTAAAAAGATCTAACAGCCTCTCAAAAACAATACTGCAGGGTTCAGTAGAGGGAAAGAGAAGAAGAGGCAGACCAAGAAAGACCAGGTTACAGAACCTGACTGACTGGACAGGCCTCAGGCATGCAACCATGAAGTCCATAGCAACTGACTACCAAAAGTGGAGAGAGTTATCAGACAGTCAACAGAAACTGGTGACCCAACGACATGTGGTGTTACGGGATGATGATGATGATGTCTGTATGTGTTGCTCACAGTCTTACTTGACTATGCAGCAATACATTGCCAGCATCGTGTAGCTGCTTTATGATTAGATCAACATTCTTGATGGCTCACTGCTGGTCTGTGGTCCCCTTGTTGAAGAACACTGATTAAAACCATGATGTCTTCTTCTTCTTCTTCCTCTTCTTCTTCTTCTTCTTCTGCATTCACCTTTAAAAGGATGGTTGGCACATTATCTTTTAGTTTACAGACAGGCTGTGATATCTGTGCCTTTGGACCCACACGTCTGATTTCAGCCAACCCCTATAATTAGTCACCTTTTTTAACATGCTTGTTAGTAGGGAGCAGTGGGACTATTCTTTACAGTTTAAAGGGTTAAAGACAAGAGGATCAGCTTCATTGTACCGGGTTTTATCCCAAATGGCTTGGTCTCTTTTCACAGAATGGCTACCTGCAGAGCATGAGCTCTGGCAACGATCCCCGAAGATCTTTGTAAAAAATTGCACTCATGAACTGAATGAACGGCACATGTGAATTGAACCCATAACCATTTAGAGCTCGAGGCAGACAGCTTGACCACTTCGCCACTGAGACCCGCAAAGAACTAATTTGTTTTCCTCAAAAATGGAACCCACACAAGGATAACCATCACGTCTAAATTATTTTCTTAGCACAGTTTTTTTTAATATTTGAGAAAGAAAAAAAGTCAGATGGAGTCAGATTCAGAATATAGGTGTGAAAGAATCTGAACATTCAAAATCTTGACTACTAGCTATTAAGAGGCATAGGAAGTGGGTAACAATATGGAAAAGATGGTAAAAATGGCAAATAACAAATATGAACAGAAAATTGATCATCATGTTAATAAGTAAATTAAAATTTAGAGAGAGAGAGAGAGAGAGGCGGTGGTTTTTGTAAATTACTGCACAATTGAATTAAAACAGTATTCCAAAATAAGAGAGCCACTGTGGCATGGTGCCTAGGTGCTCTCCTGGGAGCTTAAAGGTGGTGGATTCAGATTCGCATTGAGTCAGAATAGATTTTGGCTCCCAGGCCAGCCCAGCCAAAGATGGGCAAAGTCCTGAGAAGTAAAAGCGGCCAGCTTGATGGTGACCACATAACCCACCCAGTGCCGTTTGGTCCAGCACTTTATACCCAACACACCTGAAGGCATGGGAAAGGGCCCTTTACTTACTTATAAACAGTCAGTGAAAAGGCATGTAACTGTTATACCTTTATTGATTAGAATGACCGAGTGAAACAACTAGATGCTAAAGCTACAGCAGTGACCACAGAAATAGTTGAGATTCAGCGAAGCCCATTCTCCAGACTAAAACAAGCAAATGAATTGGAGGAATTGTATGTTACTTGTTGTTTTATTGTCTGTTGTTTTGTTTGTGTGAATGATTAAACTCATATTTTTAACAGCGTTAGGAGCTTGAAACTAGTAAAGGGTAATTCCCAGGCATTGTAATTCTTGTGTAAAAATAGAAGTCACTGTACAGTTTTAACATTGCAGAATTTAAAGATTTGCATTTAAACACCAGTTTAGGCAAAATATAGACAAAGATGGAATTACATTTAGAAATATAAAAATATGAATACATAGCCAAGGTGAGCTTTCATAGTATTATAAAATAAAGTGGGTGTCACAGAAAATGTATCCTAGAATATTTAATTCGAATGTCAAATAAGTACTGCAGTAGTAATAAGCAGAAACATTTAGAAAGACCTGAACAGTTACTAGTAAATTACAAATATATGTTAACTGGTGCTTGCACAGACTAGAGAGAATTTCAGTAGGGTGACAGAATCATCCTTTAACAAGATTTAAACAAATTTCAGGGAATAAGAGATTGAGAAAAAAATATTAGTGCTGGATAGGACACACATTGAGAGAACCTGTTAATAGTATAACTCAAATGTTCTTGCTCTGGAAAGCCACATGGGTAAAGAAATAAAGGCATACCAAAAATAGAAAGAGCAGAAACTAAAATAAAAATTAAAAAACGATGGCAAGGACATGGAACGAGCTGCATGCAATGACGAAAGACAGGACAACTTGGTATCAGCTGGTTAAGGGTCTGTACTTCGCTGGGGAAAAGATGCAGAAGAAGAGTATTCTGGCAGCTATCTTTACAGGGTCAGGTCAGACTTAACCTGTTGCCCCTCAAAGACTAAATCTAGTTACTTCCAATTTTGACAGAGCCCTGTAAATACTGGTGTATCAGTATTTCCACAGTGACCTGTGCTAGAAAAGCATACAGACAAATTTTTAATGAGGGTACATTTTAAAAAATATCATTTTTTAATGATCTGTGTAAGGAAAAAAAAATTCACGGCACATTTTTATAGCATTTGCTGAGGAAAAAATCTCTTGTCTCGATGGGAGATTTGAATACTTGGCCACTGTAGCTCCATCGTAGAATTATCTTTACCTCAGTGTTTACAGGTTATCTTATTTTGTAAAGTGTCTCATGATAGATAAAGTGATGAAGCTATTTATTGTGTGCTCTGAAGGTTGAGTTTAATTTCAGACTCCTTCGTTCAGTTTGCTAGTGCAGTTATTTTAGAGATCTAGAATTTGTTTTTGTAGCTGTGGAGCTCAAGCTTTGTGCAGCAGCTGGACAAGATGACCTGTAGCTCAGCAGCAGCAGCAGCAGCAACTGGGCTATTTTTAAATTAAAACCCCATGTAATTAAGTCAACCCTCATACCTTTAAATACCTTTTTTTAAGCTACACTCTGCACTGTAATAATAATTGCTGAGGCTTGACTGTCAAGTCTCCACACTGCTCTTTATCAATAATTGCTGAGACTTGAACTGTCAAGTCTCCACACTGCTCTTTATCAATAATTGCTGAGGTATGACTGTCAAGTCTCCACACTGCTCTTTAAGAATAATTGCTGAGACTTGACTGTCTAGTCTCCACACTGCTTTTTAAGAATAATTGCTGAGACTTGACTGTCTAGTCTCCACGTTGCTCTTTAAGAATAATTGCTGAGACTTGACTGTCAAGTCTCCACATTGCTCTTTAAGAATAATTGCTGAGACTTGACTGTCAAGTCTCCACATTGCTCTTTAAGAATAATTGCTGAGACTTTACTGTCAAGTCTCCACGCCACTCTTTATTAATAATTGCTGAGACTTGACTGTCAAGTCTCCACATTGCTCTTTAAGAATAATTGCTGAGACTTGACTGTCAAGTCTCCACACTGCTCTTTAAGAATAATTGCTGAGACTTGACTGTCAAGTCTCCACGCCACTCTTTATAAATAATTGCTGAGACTTGACTGTCAAGTCTCCACATTGCTCTTTAAGAATAATTGCTGAGGCTTGACTGTCAAGTCTCCACACTGCTCTTTAAGAATAATTGCTGAGGCTTGACTGTCAAGTCTCCACATTGCTCTTTAAGAATAATTGCTGAGACTTGACTGTCAAGTCTACACGCCACTCTTTATGAATAATTGCTGAGACTTGACTGTCAAGTCTCCACACTGCTCTTTAAGAATAATTGCTGAGACTTGACTGTCAAGTCTCCACATTGCTCTTTAAGAATAATTGCTGAGACTTGACTGTCAAGTCTCCACATTGCTCTTTAAGAATAATTGCTGAGACTTGACTGTCAAGTCTCCACATTGCTCTTTAAGAATAATTGCTGAGGCTTTTGACTGTCAAGCCCCCAAAATTGCTCTTTAAGAATAATTGCTGAGGTTTGATTGTCGAGCTCCCACACTGCTCTTTAAGAATAATTGACTGTTGTACACACCTTATTACTACTTATCTTGCATTTGTAGAAGGATCAGTATTAACATATTTCTTTTTTTTTTTTTTCAGTGAGAAGAAAGCCAAACAACTGTATGCAGAGCTTCTAAGGGCAACTCAAGGTTAGTATTAGTAAATGTTACAGTTAAGATAACACTTTAGGGTTTTCAATGGAAATTAGTGTAGAGAAAACAATTACCAGCCCTGGCCTAATGCCAGTCATTTATTGTGTACTCTACTGATTCATGTCTGTGTACACTCTACTATGTATTTCTGAATAAATGAAGTTCTTGTTTCGATCTTAGAACCTCACTGTTTACTGAACTTGGAGAGGGCAATAAGATCTCTTCTACACATTCTTCTTCTTCTTTGCGTTCAGTTTCGTATGCTCCGGGAGTCAGACCATTAGGTGAGTTGCCTGTATGAACTTGCATGTCAGCTGCAGATCCTTCATAGTTCCACATAGCTTGCTCTGCACACTTTGCTTTTGAGGTCAGGTTTCTTTTTGAAGTTTTAGGTAGAATGGGCAGGTCTGCAGAATGTGCTCAGGTGTTTGTGGTCCTGTGTGACAGACACACTGTGGGGGACTGTACAGTTTTTATTTTATGCATGTATTAGTTGAGCCTGCATTGTCCTGTACATAGACGGAAAATTGTTGTATGTTGCTTTCTGTTAATTCTGCTGATGGGGTCTTGTGAATGTTTACTGTTGGTTTGTTCTCTCCACAATTCCTTGTATTTTTCCTTGACAAGTGTTTTGATTTCTGGTAATGGCAATAAATGGGTATATTGTTTCTCCTTTGTTCCATTTCTTGCAAGTCTGTCCGCTTACTCATTTCCTGGTATGCTGCAGTGAGCCGGGATCCACTGGAGAATGATTTGATTGTTTTCTG
This sequence comes from Candidula unifasciata, assembly GCA_905116865.2. Classification (NCBI taxonomy): domain Eukaryota; kingdom Metazoa; phylum Mollusca; class Gastropoda; order Stylommatophora; family Geomitridae; genus Candidula; species Candidula unifasciata. Next base: position 231,861 of record CAJHNH020000236.1, on the reverse strand, counting down.
AGAGTCTGTTTAGCTGGTGGGTCAGTTTTCTCTCCATGTTGTCTCATGGATCCCTTTGCGTCGCCTGGAGGACTGACATGCAGTCACACAATTTTGCTGGTGTTTTCTCCTTAAGATCTTCAGATGCATCAGTACACATCAAATGCAGTTAGTACTTTGGTGTAGGGACAAAAGAAAATTGTCTTCACCAGCTTTATTCTGATAGATGCTTTAATCCCTTATCTTGGGTTCGTTTTTCAGAACATCAGTATATCAGACTTGAAACACAGCAGTGCAGGGATGAAATTAAAAATGAAGAGATTTGACGAACAGGAATTAAACCAATGAAACAGCTCATGAAAGAGGAACAGATGAGGTGGTTTGGCTATCTGATGGGAATGCCCTGATACTAACTACCACTGATATCCAGATACACTCCGACTTCAAAGAAAACACCTCTAGTTAGTTGACTTTTAAGACACGCTTATTATGGAGAAAGAAATTAAAGAATGAAGTGAAAAAGGGAGAGGTTGTGGGGTGACAGCGTGGCAAGAGTGTTTTTAGGGCCTATGCTTCATTAAAGGATAAAGGGAAGAATCAGAATTTGATCAACATGTATTTTTATTATTCTGTTTTTTAAATTTTTTATTTTATTTTGTAAATTATCTTTAGAACTCATGAAGCACTTTTTATGGAGACAGAGGAAAGTCATAAACCTATTTAAACAATTAGATGTAGACATGTGATTTTTTTTGGATATGTTATGAGAAGAAATTGACTTGAGAACTTGGTAACAACTGGCAAAGTTGATGGGAAAAGAGCAGGAGGAAGGCAAAGAGATACAAATATGGTTGGTTTGGCCATATGGATGAGGCAAGACAAGAACACTGACCTAATTCATGATTCTGGTGATAGTGTAAGATGGCAAAACATGACAGCATACGCTAACTGGCACGGCACATGATGATTATAATAATGAACTCATTTTCATTGTATTTGTAGCTATTCATTTCATTGGTTTTTTATCTAATGGATTGTGTGTGGTTTGAGTTGACCTAAGTTTACATATGTTGTAGGTGACTCGTCACATGAAATAATGGATCACGTTGGCATGGTGGAATTGGTCGGCAAATGCTACTTGAAGAGAGATGAAGTGACGAAAATCCTGTACAAACACCTGAGGTTTGGACACTTTTGGCAGTTTACAGCGAATTATTATTCAGTTGATTGTGAAATGTGGGGAATGAGTGATCAAGAGGTTAGAATGTATGCCTCAGGAGAGACATTTTTTTTTGGGGTACAGCTTTTGGGCTGGATCAGCCTGTAATCCCAGGTCAGAATTAAAATACACCTTGGGGGAGTTTTCAGCCTGAAACCTCTGGGCCAGTAGGCAAACAGGCATTCTAGTTGTTGTGCTGTTGCAGCTAATTTTTTTGTTAAATGAAAGATTTTAATATACTCCTATCTATCTGAAAGTGACTAAAAAACTGTGGCCGTATTAAACGTCGTAATGCTTTAGAGAAGACATTAATGATGGGCATAGTACCTGAAAGACAAGGTCAAGGTTTAGCACAAGGGTGGACCCAGGTTGTCTGGGAAATCCTATGCCTAAAAGTTCACGAGACAGGAAGGTGGGTGTGAGGACTCACTCGCTTTCTGGTGGGCCACTGAGAGCGACATTCTGCAAAGGACCTTCTGTACAATGATTTCATTCCTTACAATATTTTTTTTTGCTTTATCCTGTTTAATAGCTCCCTTCTTCTGCCTTCTATTCCCCAATGGAGCAAAGGCCCTCAACCAGCTCATGCCAAGTCATTCTACATTCTATCCTTCGCTATTACATGGAGCTCTCCCCAAAAGTAATGATTTGACAATAGAATTCAAAAATTTTAGTTTGGTATTTCTTTCAATTTCTTTTGACCTCAACAAATTCTCTAGTGCTATGAAAGCTACTCTTGCCTTTTGTATTCAAAATTTGTGTCTCTATCAGTTCCCCCATCTGTATTTACATTACTGCCCAAATAGGTGTACGACTCCACATCTTTGAGTATAGCTCCCTAAATGACAATTTTAAAAAAATGTATAAAATATACTAAAAGCTTATATGCATTCAGTCACCATGTGGGATTAATTAAAGTTTTTTGAATCAGCTTACCAGTTTTAATTTAGGTGAGAAAATATGGCATAGAAGAGGGAAATTGACAAGGGAAGGCTAACTCAGTCAACAAATGCTGGAAGGTAGTAGGGTGTTATGGTTGAAAGCCTTCAATATTGCAGTTCCCTGTATGAGTTCCTGTGGCCCCTGTTTTGGGGGGTGGGGTGGAATAGAGAGGGGGAGATTAGACTCACTGTCCCCTGACAAGCATGTCATACAAGGCAACTAGTTAGGGATGTTACTTTTAAAGTCAAAGTGCATCTGCATAAGTGACAAGGAACAAATAATCTGAAGTTCTGGGAAAAGACCAAATCCAGAAGTGGACAAAGAATCAGAACTTTCCACCAAATTTTACAACCGGTGAAGATGATGAAGAAGCTGAGTGGTTCTGCTTTTCGTTTGGTTTGATATTTTTTCATGATCCAAGAAGAAGAAGAAGACTTACATGCCTGGTTGCCAACTTGGTGGCTGTGTGTTTCAATTGCTTTTATTATATTACCTGGTCAGCTCCGCCTTTTATTATATTACCAGGTCAGTTCCGCCTTCAGTGGGTAATATTCTGGGACATGAGAACAGCCGGCATGATATTAAGCACATATAATCAATCTGTGGGTGATTGGTCTATAAAAATATGGCGCTAGCATCATATACTCAATATACTTAGTACACCTCAGGATGTAGAAATGTTTTTTGTTTGTTTATTTTTAACGTCTTTTTAAAAAAAATATATTACTATTTTTAAAAAAGTCAATTGAACAGACATGATTGCCTGTGCGGTTCGACAAGGCACTTAAAGAAGATAACTGTAATGTTTGTTTTTTATTACTTTTATTTCTTTTTATTATTTCTTCCTCCTCCTCCTCCTCCTCTTCCTCTGTCTTATTTGCTGACTGTGAACTCTGGTTGTTTGTTTGTTTCTGGACTTAAATCTTTTTTTCAGGACTAGAGTGTTGCATGCTCATCCATTTGACATATATATCTTATTGTCTGCACACTGGTATTGTCTGTCTTACCTGTCAGACAGGTGCACTCTGACTTCAAAGGAAATGGCAATCCTTTCTATCTACCTTTGCCAGGGAACCTGTTTCTAGGATGACTACAGTGAGGTGTAGAAAGGTCCTGACTAGTTCAAGCCCTGGTAAGGGTGCAGCATTGTAGGTAATTGCCCGCCTGTGCATCCCTATTTCAGCAAATATTTTCCCAACAGAGATGAGCTTTCAGCAAATAAATTAATGTATAAAAGGCACTTGTTGTACCGTGTTCTAAAACATTACATGCTTGCATTGTTAGTTTTGTGTGCCTGTGTTTTCAGTAAAGTGATGGACTGCCAGCACCGACTGGACCCTCTGCTGCCCCAGCTGGAGATGGCCTGCACTGAGATTGAGGCTGCAAGAAAACAGTTGGTGTCCATGCAGTGCAAGAGACAGGCAGATCTGTGGGCCTTGTTGAATCACACAGTGAGTCTCATTCTTTTCATGTCTCCTCCTTCTCATCATCATCATCATCATCATCATAGCAGGTCCTTTGCAGAACATACACTCTCATCATGACACCCTGGAGCCACTTGGGCCTCCCTGCCAATTGTCTTGCCTTGTGAACTTTCATGCCCAAAATGTTCTTGATATCATCTAAGTTTACTCAGGGGCCAACAATTTGAAAATGGGGATTGTCAAGGGCCATAAGCCTGAGCTCCAGCATAGAAAGATCATCAATACCATACAACTGGCAATGATCAGCGAGCCACTTGCTAGGCCTAGCGGGCTGCCACAAGTATAGCCCTGTCCTGGGTCCATTGTCATGCTGGTTGCCCTGGCCTTTTCTTCCAGAAACCATACTCTCCATTACCCTAATCTCCAAACCACTTCCTCTCTGGTCCTATTCTGCCTTTCAGCATCAGGTTTTGAAGAGGCATCAGGTGTTAGCCTTGGTATGTGCTATATCATCATCATCAAGTCTCTTTATACCTAGTGGCACATGAGGCTTCAGGGAGGACTTTCCATGCTTTCCTGTCCTGTGCAATCTTCAGTGCAGTTTTCCCTGTCAGAGATGCCGAATTCAGGTCACTCTCCATTGTTCGTCTCCATGTTGTTTTTGGGCGCCCCTTCCTTCTCTTTCCCTCAGGTGTCCATATGAGCTCTTTTGGCAGGTATATCAGGATTCATTCTTATAACATGGCCAAGCCATTTCCATCTTCTTCTGGTTATCATATTGTCTAGAGTTTCTTGGTTATGTGTTTAATAAAAACTTGCATTTACTGCTTTGGATATTCCATGTATCCGTCGCTTACGTGGTCGACCTCTAGTTCTGCTTCTTCTATGCCTCAGTGGCAGGGTTCTCTGTGGTTGACTATGGTGGGAGTCTTGACACATGTCCAGACCATTTGCTCTGTTGTCTCTTGTTTTAGTTTAGCACTGGTTCTATCCCAGCTTGTTTCCCCATTTTGTCATTTCTTATCCTGTTTCTTCTAGTTACAATTAGAATTCACCATAGACATTTCAATTCTATTGTTTCAATTTTTATTTTTATTTAGCTATTAATGTCCATGTTTGGCACTGGTAACAAAATTTTGGTAAAAATACTGAATTTTATATTGCTCTTCTGGTGTCAGTTGTGAATGTTTATTCTGCATAGTTGGTGACATCTGTCCAGTAATTTGATTTGTTTTATTATAATGCATCTGTGTTCAATCTCTGCTTCCATTTCCGAACCATTGTGCTGTTTAATATGGCTGAAGTATTTCACTTTGATACTGTCTGTGAGCTAGTTCTCCAGTGAACAATCTCAGTATTTTTTCTTCTTGGTTCATGGGGCTTTAAGCCTATAGTGCTTACTAGTAATCCTATAACAACTACCAAAGCAGGCACTACACATGAAAAGATCCGAAGTGAAAGCATGAGGCCACCCTAAGAGAACATGGATTGATGGCATTAAAGAGCTTCTACATCGACACGGAAGGACAGTAGCCATTGCTGCCTGTCAAGCAATGGATCACAAACTGTTCCTCCCCACAACGCTTAATGGCAGAAGTGGAAATTGAAAGTGATGACTAATCCTATATTTTTATACTGGTCAGGGCTTAGTGGGTGATGTGATCAGTATAATACCACTGCTAATACTGCACAGAAAGTTTATACACTATTGTTTTAAAAACATGTTTTCTTCCATGATTATGTGTTTTCAAAACATTTAACTTTACGTCATTCTTTTACAAATGTTTTTCCCCCATGATTTTGTGTTTTCAAAACGTGTAACCATACACCATTGTTTTAAAAACATATTTTCTTCCACCATTGTATGTTTTAAAACCATGTAACAAAACTATCCTTATCTGTTTAAAAGCCTGTAACCATTCATCATCTGTTTTTAAAATGTTTGATCATCTGTCATTTGAAAACATAGAATTCTCATTTAATTTTATTATTAATCAGTGATTAAAGGACCTTTTTAGCGCACACTGGCACATTAGGTAATGATGCTGAAATCATTTTTATAGACAATTCGGCACTAGGTGGGTGATGTGGTCAGCATCACACTGGTCTCCTTTACTTCCCAGGACATTACATTGTACTCATTTAAAACTGGGTTGTAAAGGTCAATTTACAAAAAAAAAAATCTGACTTTGTGCAGATTTGCACCGAAGACTTTCAGGCTGACAGGTGAGCATCTAGCCTATACACCACAGCGGCTTTTATTTTGTGTTTTGAAAAGCACATATTCTTCTAATATTGTCTGAATTAAAAACATTAATTTTTCCATTTTTGTTTTAAAACATTAATTCTTCCGTCTTTTTTTAAAAGCATGCATTCTTACATCTTTGTCTGTTTTAAATCATCCATATAATTATAGGTCAATGGGACCAGTAATCCCGAGGAAGACACTAATGCTCTGAACACAATAACTCTTACATCACCATCACCCAGCTTTGTCCAGAACACTGCCATGCAGGAACTACCCTCGATGGAGTCAACTTTAGAATCTATCAGACTGATGGATGACTGCAAAACAAATTCGCAGAGGTATGCATTACTGCTTTGTGAAATTAGAAAACAAATTGACAGAGATATGCATTACTGCTGTGTGAAATTAGAAAACAAATTCACAGAGGTATGCATTACTGCTGTGTGAAATTAAAAAAAACAAATTCACAGAGGTATGCATTAATTCTAGGTGAAATTAGACAAAAAATTCACAGAGAAATGCATTACTGGCATATGAAATTAGAAAACAAACTCACAGAGGTATACATTTCTGCTTTGTCAAATTAGAAAACAAATTCACAAAGTTGTTTATTACTGCCGTGAAGAATTATAAAACAGATGTCAAGAGTGCAGAATAGAAAGAATGAAACAAAATGTGTCCTATTTCTAGACATAATCTCCCTGCCTTGCAACACACATAATCCACCTGCAACACATGTAATCCACCTGCAACACATGTAGTCCACCTGCAACACATATAGTCTGCCTGCAACACATGTAGTCCACCTGCAACACATATAGTCCACCTGCAACACATGTAGTCCACCTGCAACACATAAAGTCTGCCTGCAACACATATAGTCCGCCTGCAACACATATAGTCTGCCTGCAACACATGTAGTCCACCTGCAACACATGTAGTCCACCTGCAACACATATAGTCTGCCTGCAACACATGTAGTCCACCTGCAACACATGTAGTCCACCTGCAACACATGTAGTCCACTTGCAACACATATAGTCTGCCTGTAACACATGTAGTCCGCCTGCAACACATATAGTCCACCTGCAACACATGTAGTCCACCTGCAACACAAATAGTCTGCCTGCAACATATGTAGTTCACCTGCAACACATATAGTCTGCCTGCAACACATGTAGTCCACCTGCAACATATGTAGTCCACCTGCAACACATATAGTCCACCTGCAACACATGTAGTCCACCTGCAACACATAAAGTCTGCCTGCAACACATATAGTCCGCCTGCAACACATATAGTCTGCCTGCAACACATGTAGTCCACCTGCAACACATGTAGTCCACCTGCAACACATATAGTCTGCCTGCAACACATGTAGTCCACCTGCAACACATGTAGTCCACCTGCAACACATGTAGTCCACTTGCAACACATATAGTCTGCCTGTAACACATGTAGTCCGCCTGCAACACATATAGTCCACCTGCAACACATGTAGTCCACCTGCAACACAAATAGTCTGCCTGCAACATATGTAGTTCACCTGCAACACATATAGTCTGCCTGCAACACATGTAGTCCACCTGCAACATATGTAGTCCACCTGCAACACATATAGTCCACCTGCAACACATATAGTCCACCTGCAACACATATAGTCTGCCTGCAACACATGTAGTCCACCTGCAACACATATAGTCTGCCTGCAACACATGAAGTCCACCTGCAACACATGTAGTCCACCTGCAACACATGTAGTCCACCTGTAACACATGTAGTCTGCCTGCAACACATGTAGTCCACCTGCAACACATGTAGTTCACCTGCAACATACGCAGTCCACCTGCAACACATATAGTCCACCTGCAACACATATAGTCTGCCTGCAACACATGTAGTCCACCTCCAACACAAATAGTCCGCCGATCCACTGGATTGTGAATGCCTGCCAGGTAGAAGTTTGAGTGTGGCCAGTAACCAAATTTAAACCACTGACATCTCATTGTCATCTGCAAATCGTTGACCCTGCAAATATTTTTTCCGTGGCTCAGACAAATGAAAATCTGATAATGCCAAGTCTTGGCTGCATGCTGGATGTGTCACTATTTCAAGCCATGGAGTCTGTAGTGTATTCACTATATGTAAAGCCACGTAGGGGTGGGCATTGGTGTGCAGCAACAAAAACTTGTTGCTTTTCCAAGGTGCATTTTAACAGTGCTGTGGCCACCTTGTACGAGCTGTTTCCCTTACACATGTTGCTATATCGTCATGACACATACTTTGGGTAATGTAAAGAGGCCATTTTGTGTCCTGAAATAATATTTTTTGGTTCTGTTCACGTTTTCAGGTCCAGGATTAGAGTAACTTCCCTTGCCATTCATGCCTTCTTAAGTTGCTGGGCCTCTCCTATGTTACGGGGGAGTCATGATTTCCTTATTGTGAGCAGTTTAACAGTTGCCTCTTTTCTCATCTTCTCACCGCTTGCGTGTTTATTTTCACATTCTGCTACCTGCGTGACAGTTCGGGAGTATGGAAACAGCGGTATTTTTCTATTCCTACACTCCTTGTAACATGCTTTCTTTCTCTTGGGGGAAGCCTCTGCCAATGAACGTAGAAATAAAAAAACAGTTTCGATAGCCAAGAATCGTCAGTACTTCATACTTGTGCACAGGCCCCTGAAATAGACTCACAACCTCCCCCAAACATTACATACGCCGAGCGAACACCAAACCAGGCCATATCATAACACCCCCGCAACATAAGAGAGGTCCGGTGACCTAAGGAGGCATTAATGGCAAGGGAAGTTACTCTAATCCTGGGCCTGAAAACAGGAACAGGACCTATTTTCCATCTGCATACCTTTCCATGCAGACTAGGGATACAGTTGCCAGTACTATTCGGCCTCTTCAGGTGCAAAATTTTGTAGGGAATTTCCCAGGTCAGTCCTATAGTCTAGTTGTGTTTTGACATGCCTTCCAGTGTGCTACAAAGTGTTTTGACTTCGTTTAACTGGGTTGACACTGTCTCCCAGAAAAAAGTGCACAGCCTTCTTTTCTCCCCAGACAAAAGTCAGCAGCTGTCTTTTCTGTGAACAACTGTTCAAGGGTTAGAGTTAAAGTTAGCTGCAGGAATACTGACATGTCAAGGAAATTATTGGCGAAGACCAAGTCACGAAGTAAGAAAAGCTCTTCTAAACAGGGCAGAGTAAGGGTGAGGAATGTACGAAAGTAACATACACTGGAAATGATGATGCAGTAAATGCTGACAACCCTGAAAAGAACAAACACATGACACACCTAGAATATGAGTTTTAGGGTTAGCCTTAACAGTTTTCAACATCAAAGGCTCTTTTAACACAAGTAATTGAGGAAAACCCTGGATGTTAATTAACATGGCTCATAAGGAAAGTAAAGAATAGTGAAACTTTAATCTGCCAGACATATCATGAGAAGTGACTAAGAAAGGCAGGCTTGGAACTGACTACTTCAGCCTTAGAACAGGTTAGCTCCAAAATCTTACCATTGTGAACAAGACCACCAAATTTGATGGATTTTATGTCTGCCTTTTAGGCTTTGTTGTGATGTATAGGCGGCTTCAAGTGAAAACCTTGAAAGTATTATATGAATGACAATAACCATGCCAGTCTTGTAATCTTGTGCATGTCAGAAATGGGGCGGCCATTTTTAAACTGTCAGTATGATGTCACCAGGTTTGTCTGCACTATGATATCATGTCCTTACACTCTTGACATCCCTAACAGCAATATTGACAGGTTACAAGACAGTGGCAGGGTTATTATAATTTCAGTTGCACTTTAAAGCTTTTTATTTGAAGTCTCTCTTACAAGGAAAAGATTGAAGAAATAAAAACATGTTGATGAAAAAATTTAATCTATAAAACTATTATCAGTTGCTTCCCATTGTTTGAACAGGTTGCAAGACATGGTGACTACAATGATTAAAGAACAAGAAGAAAGTATGCTCTACTTCTCATCCTTGGACAGCACCAGATGAGGTCATCCCTGCCGGATATTAGAATTAAAGAATTTGTTTGTCAGCATTCACCGCCTGTGAACCCCGGTGGAAAGACCTGGTTGTTCGTCCATTTCTAGACTTTGGCTTTGTTCCAGGACCTGAGTTTCTGGTGCATCCGTTCTACAGATCTGGCTTATTTGTATGCAGACTGTTTGTTCCTTGCCTCTCAGGCAGATGCACTCCGACTTTGAAAGAAGCCCCTCAATTGGTATACTCTTACGACATGCTTGTTGGGGAGGCAGTGGATCCATTCTTGTTTTCCCCATAATGGGGCTAACAAAATTTGTTTTACATACTAATATCTCATTTGATTCAATGTACTTTAGTGTCTGAGAAATTGTCTTTTCAGCTTACCATAGGTGGTCATTTCTAAAATGAATTTATTCATTGGGTTTTGCTTTGGGTATGTCGTCTAATGTCTTGTTGATTGTGTTTTAATTATGTTACTTGCTTTGAAATCTTCTTCTTTTGTTTATCGTTCACCGGCTGTAAACTCCAAAGAAAATTATGGTTGTTTGTCCACTCCTTGACTTTGGTCTTGATACAAAACTTGTTTTGTGTGCATCCATTTGACAGATCTAGCTTACTTGTATTCCAACTGTTGGTTCCTTGCAGATGCACCCCAACTTTAAAGGAAACACCCCTGATTAACTGCCCCTACAGCAGACTTGTTAGGGAGGCAGTAAGTTTATTCTTTCTTCTCCAAAATTGATCCCTGGAATCAACACGAGGAGGCTTGCTTTGAAATTAAACTTGGCATTCATGGTCTTCTGTACCATTTTGAACCTATTTTTTGTTTCACTACTATTGTACTAGGGAAGATTGTACAAAGAAGATTGGCTAATAAACAGCATCCTGTCTCGGAAGCTGAAATATTTGGGTCATATCAAGCGCCACGACGGGTTGGAAAAAATAATAGCAGAAGGCATGGTACCAGGAAGGAGAGGCAGGGTCTGACTGACCCGAAGATGGGCACAGGATATAAGTGACTCCTTGAGTGTGAAAGTACATGAGGCGGAAGAGCTGGCGAGAGACCGAGTTTCTTTCAGGCAGACTGTGATGAGAGCGACGTTCTGCAAAGGACCTGCTACGTGATGATGATGATGATGATGAGTATTGTACTGGTTTCTTTGCAGTGACTGTTTAGCATTGTCTGTACACCATAGAACAGTCAAGGGATGTGATCAAACAATTTCAACAGCAATCTTCAGATTAGTTAACCTGATAATTGTATTCTTCTTCTTCGTATTCACCAGCTGTAAACTCTGGCGGAAAGTTCTGGTTGTTCATCCATTTCTGGACTGCAGTCCTGTTCCAGAACCTGAGTGTTGCATGTGCATCTGTTTAACAGATCTGACTTATTTGTATGCAAACTGATGGTTCCTTGTCTGTCAGGCAGACGCAATCCGACTTCGAAAAAAGCTCCCAATTCGTCGACTCTTACAACATGCTTTTGGATAGGCAGTGGGTCTATTCTTGTTTTCCCTATAATAGGGCCCCGGAACCCACACGGGGAGATAATTGTATTATGTTGTTGTGACCAGTTTTTTTTAATTAATTCCCCCCCCCCCACTTTTAAGTAACTAAAGTAAAGGACCATTTCCACTCCTTGAGGCGTATTGGGCATATAGGGCTAGACCTATATTTTATAGACCAGTCAGCACTCAGTGATGTCAACATCACGCCGCTCCCACTTTTTATTAACAGAAGATGCAGGAAAATTCATGGGATTATCTGGTGCTATTTTTATATTGACTGCTAGATTGACCTGGTATCTGTAAGGGGCATTGTGGATTAGAGTAGGATCTTTCTTCACACTTTTCTGCCTTTTACCTCCCAGTGGAGCACAGGCCTCGTCCCACAATAAGTGGTTCAGAGAAAGACCTTTCTCATGGCTTTCAGACAGCGGTACAAGAGTTGCATCATGGAAGAGATTGGGGCCTCATGTCATAATATTCCCTTAATTAGCAGCGCCCTGTCTGATGCCAGTCTTGTCACATGGCCAAACACTCTGTGGTTTACTGATAAAATTAAGCATTGGAGTCGGCACAGAACCAATATTTAACTTAATCTGTAGACAGCAATTCAAATGGTTTGGCCATGTAAAAAGACTGGCCTCAGATAGGATACCTGAGAGAGCAGTGTTATACAGATATAGTGGTACCATAGCCAGAGGTCGACCAAACAGAAGAGTGACCTCAGAAATATCAGAGATGCTAAAAAGTACGAATGTATGAAGCAAAAAGAAGGATCTGTTCCAAAAATCACTTCTTGCCCTTAAACTGCGAAGCATTCCACGAGTAGAGCAAAGAAGAAGACGTTAAATACATCGCAGTCAACTTCCATTGTGGAGACAGCACAACTTTTTGTTTTGTTTAGTATAGTATTAGAAGTTGTCGCAGATGGCTTGGTTTATTCATGAAATGCTTTTGCTGCAGTTTTAGTTTCTGGTACACTGCTTTACATTTACATGTATTTGTTGTAGGTAAAACATTTTTAAAGCTGTAAATTTGTGAAATAATCTTTGTGTATCTATAAAATGTATTCTTAAAATAATGAGTTAGCTTGTGTACCAAAATGTTAATTTGTGATAATCTGTTTTTAATGAAATATGTTTGTAATTTTGTGTTCTGTTTACATTTATTGTAAAATATAGACCAGTGGTTCCAAGTTAGCTAAGACCCGCATACATTTTAATAGCAATTTTGATGAAGAACTTATTTTAGTGTTTAAAATATTAGAACTGCAAAAAAGGATTGCATTTTTTTTACTCGCATGCATTGGCCGTAAACTCTGGAGGCAAGTTCCGGTTATTCCTTTCCTCAGGACTTTAGTCTTGTTCCAGAACCTGAATGTTGCGTACACATCCATTTTACAGATCTGACTTAACTCTATGCAGATTGTTGGTTCCTTTAGCTCTCAGGCAGATGCACTGAGACTTCAAAGGAAGCCCCTAATTCAAACAACCATGCTGCCATTGTCTCGTAACCTGTCAGTATTGTTGTTGAGGATGTCATGTATGTTAAGCATGTGACATCACATAGGATGTAGGTCATTTCAGGACAGTGTAACCTCTGTGACATACTGTTCATGATTGAGTGCCTGACGTTTTGCAATGGTCTTTAGCAACCCCTGTGAAAGGGTCTTGGCCCACAGTTTGAGAACCACTGGTTTACACTGTGATGTAACATGCTGAACACTTGACCATGATTATAAAGATAGAAGACTGACTGACCAGTTGAGTTAGTTAATCGACTGGTCATCCTCGTTGCACATCGGGCAAGTCCATAAGCAGCTTGCATCCTATATTCAATATCCCTCAGTGTGAGGTAACTGATAACACCAGTTCTCTGTTGGTTTACTATTCTTCTTTGGTTACCTGTATATTGTGATATCAACATCTCTTTTGCATGAAATTCTTGTAATCTTGACAAGGTTGCCAACTCACTGTATTCTCCTGAATGATCTACTCACCCTATCTTCTTCAAAGCACCACAATTAGTCTGGTTCATTGTTTTTCCTGTTGCCCAGCCAGCAAGCCAGTCTTCTCAATAATATTCTTTTCTGTCTGAGTGTCCTGGCACAAAATTAAAACTGGTTCTGTCACAAGAATTTCCTCAAAGACTCCAACCATTGTCTTTGAACCCACCCTGTATTGAACTTCTTAAGCATGTTCATGAAATCAGTTAGCATGGATGGGGGAAAAGCAGTGTCTCTAGCCAGAATACACAGGTTTGAGGTTTTGAACAATGGATCAACACCATGGCACATGGATAGTAACCCACCCATAAGTGCTCTGTTCTTCTTCTAACTCAAGTCTGAGTCCAAAGAAGCTCAGCACAGTGCACAGGCTCTGTAGCACCAGGATCCTGAAATACTTTGAGTAGATTTTTAACTCCAAATTAGGCGCCATTAGGCTACTCTTTTTGATTTCCATATGCTAAGGGATTCTTTTAAATGCGCAACAATGCGTCCGATCTCACTACACAGAGACCAGGGGGAATTACTAGAAGTCCAAGTGAAAAATCCCAGCCCTTACTGGGGATTGAACCTGGAACCTCTAGCACTAGAGGCGGACACCATGCATCAAGACCATGCAGCCTTTAGTCATCCAGTAGATAGCCCTGCTCTCCTATATAGTACACAGTCATCCAGTAGATAGCCCTGCTCTCCTATATAGTACACAGTCATCCAGTAGAGCAGGGCTATTCATCTAAGTTTTCTCAGGGGCCACAATTTGGACAATGGGAATTGTCTTGGGCCAGAGGCCTCAGCCCACTTATAGAAAGATCAGTAATATAATAATACAACTGGCAATGATCCGCTGGCACCTGATAGGGCCTCCTTAGGCAGCCAGTTAAATAGCACTGCAGTAGAATATCTTGGTTCAGCTACCATTTAGGAAAGATTCCTGTCTGACCAGATCAAGGCCGTGGAATTGATCAGCCTCAGAACACAGGAGATTTCACTGGAAAGAAAATATGTCCAGGAAGGAATCTAGTCACTGCATTTTATGATACTATCTAATATATGTTTATTTATCACAGCCCGCCCCTGTGGCAGCAACTGCCACTCTATCACGGGATAACTTTTGTGCTGAATATCATTTCGAAGCATAACTCTAGAACCATGTGTGTAAATAATTTGTCAAACTGCACATATGACTGTTAACTGGTCTCCAATATTTGAAAAGTGCACTTGTACTTGTATATGCCTGTTCAGACCCATTCAGTCTCTAAATGTGATTTCCCCAACTGTTAAAATTGCATTGATATGCTTGTTAGATCAACATTGAAACATTCCAAACCAATTTTTTGTGTGTTTTGATTTTTCAATTGAAATGTTAGCAAGGTTAGGAACAATTGTTTACATTTTAGTTTGTGTTAAACTTTACAATTAAGTTTGTGTTCAACCTACCTATCTTAATGAACCCAGTCAAGTTATACAGCAGGTTTCTTCGTAACCATAATGTGCCATAATATATCTTTTTTTTTTTTTAATAGTTGAACAGTGTTTCCGGGATTTGCCCCGTTTGGTTTTGCATTTGAAAAGTAGCTCTTTTGAGTCATTGGGTGACAATTTTCGAGCTCCACTAAAAGCAATAACAAATTATGGGTCTACTCTCGATACCAGTTTGACACAACAGTGACCTGATGAGCCATATTGTGGATGTCAGATCTAATGAGATATCACAGATACCCCATTCAACTTTAAAAGATAATTAGGAACAGGTGTGTTTATACTGTGTGTATCAGATTGCAAAGCATAAAATCTGTTTTAGCCTATGTAAATCTATGTTAGCTTATGTAGTCGGCATCTGTGGCTTAGGTGTTACGAACGCGCTTCGTAATGCTGGGGTGCCGGGTTTGATCCCAGCTGTGGATGGTATGTCTTGTGTTGGTTTCGACAGTGGTATTGAAAGTTGACCGTTCAGAAAGTGGCAAACTTCTGAACATAAATTTGCCTTGAAAAACCACAACAGCCAAAAAATGCTGGGGTTGATTCTGAAAAGGACACGCAACTTTTTTTTAAAACTCCGGGAGAAAGTTCTGGTTGTTTGTCCACTGCTGACTTTAGTCTAATTCCAGAACTTGAGTGTTGTGTGTACATCCATTTTACATATCTGACTTATGTGTATGCAAACTGTTGTTTCTTCACCCTTTCTGGTAGATGCTTTCTGACTTGAAAGGAAACAGCCTTAATTAGTCGACATTTTTTTTTTTTTTTTTTTTTTCATCGAACACCGGCTGTTAATTCCAGTGGAAGGTCCCGGTTAATCGTCCACTTGGACTTTTGGCTTTCACCTGGACCTGATTTTTGCGTGTACAACCGTTTTTCATTTCCCTGCCTCTTGAGCAGCTGTACGCCGACTTCGAAGGAAGACGTCAGGCCTATTTCTAGGGTGACTGTGGCCATTGTTTTGTGTGGGTCGAGACGTTGCCTGATTTGTGTGCTGTCCATTTTGTCGCCTTCGCCGCAGGTATTGCCCCCGGAGTACCCCTTTGGGGTAGCCCCCTGTGGAACAGTTGGCCCTCAAGGGAAGGCAGGGGCAGATCATGGGCATTCCCCGCCATCCAAGGAGGCTTCCATGCATGCAGAGCCGGCACATATCGCTCTGTTTCTGGGCTCACCCAAGGAATCGTCACGTCCTGCACATGCCTGCTTAACCTCACAACCGTATCAGGCCTCCCGCTCGACAGGGGTTGCGCCCTCTGGAAGTCTGCGGGGAGCAGCCTTTGGGTTTTGGACTTTTGTGACCACACAGATAGGTACGTTAGCCCGACAGAATTTCACATCCTGAATCAGGCATATCGTTGTCAGTTTTTCCCAACACTCGGGCAAGTGAGGTCTTTGGGTGTGTGTATTCGGTCTCTTTCAGTTCAGTGCAAATTTTGATGGTCAGATTTTGATCCGTATGATCTAGTTTTGTCGGACATTTAGGCTTAGCCATCTGATGGATGGTTGCTGTTGTGGTGTACCCCAGCGCGGTGACGACGACACTGAGGGTTAACCGAGGATGTACGTGAGTGGCCAGCCTATGGATGGTTTTGTCGTGGTGCACCTCAGCGCGGTGACGACGACACTGAGGGCCAACTGGGGATGCACAAGGATGGCCAGCCCATGGATGGTTGCTGTTGTGTTGCCCCTCAGCGCGGTGACGACGACACTGAGAATTAACAGAGGATGTGCAGTGAGCAATGTTCTCTATACTCAGCAGTCTTTTAACCAAGAGTTGTAATTTTAGCTGTATGTTTGTCAACCCTACTCATGTTCCTAATGAGTTTTGATGTTGTTTCACCCAAGCGTTTGGGGGCGGGCTGATGAGAGCCACAAGGACACATCACCTCTGGGGGCCGCCAAACTCCGAGATCCCCTGACAGCTCTGTTAATGCTCATTTGAGACATTATCCGTGGCGCACGACGAGGACGTGCTGTAGGGGTCTTGCGTGAGGATCTGTACAACCAGGATAGTGAAGGACTGGCGCCCGAGTGACGTACGGAGTATTTCCTTATACACATCATGATGGACTTAACTTCCCCTCACGCCTGTGACATAAATCACCGCGCCACTAGTCGACATTAACAGCCTGCAAGTTGTGGGAAGGGGGTCAGTTCTTCGTTCTTCTGTTTTCCTCTCCTGTAGGGTCCCAGAACCAACATGGGGAGGCCCCAACTGTCTCAAGCTGGATCTGTTTTTGAGACAACCATGGAATGAATACTCACAATTAACCTTCACCAATTTCTTTTAACATATTATTTCTATGTTGTCTTTGCTCTACCATTTGTATGTCATGGGATGTTATTCTCATGAGTGATATGTGTATACATTATGTTGTATTTCATTTCCCAGTATATCAGTCTGTAGAATTTAAATGTGTATACATTATGTCTGGACAAATGCCAGTATCCACAAAGAAGGTGGAGATATATTGTGCATACTCCGAGATGAAACGAGCAGAGAATTACAAAACAGGCAAAAATATGGGAAACAAACGGTCTGAGAAAAAGAGGACATCTAAGGGAAACGGTGAAAATAACTACGAGAGAAACAAAATTTAAAAAAACTGCTGGCCAAACTCCATGCGAGGCATTTTAGAAGGAACAGAGTGGAGGAATCGAATGCAAGCCCTGTGTGAGGTCTTCTAACAGCACACAAAGGATGATGATGATACATACATCAAGATGAATGTTATATCCCAGTATTCCTTGTGTGTATTCTGGGACCCATTTGCGGAAGATGGTAATAGACCAGCCGCTTCCCTAACAAGCATCACGTTAAAGATGACTAATTAGGAATTTGCTGAAACAGGGTGTTGGGCTAAAAAATGCAGATGTCGCAGCCTGAAAACCAGAACACAATGTTCCAATTGCCCTATAAAGGGGGAAATGCACAAGCTATGTCAATATGTTGAGTTAAAAGTATCAGCAGTTGTGACATTGTGAATCATTTCTCTTGATCATATTCTGTTTTGTTTTCGTAAATGATTAATAAAGTCCTAGTTGTCCTGCAGAGAGTAATGTATGCAGGGATTATATCATATTTTGTATTATCAGTATAATCAGTGACAGGACTTTGAACAGTTAATGTTGTATGATAAACCATTAGACACTTATTTACCGACACTGGGTGTCACTGTTGGTCATGACTACACTTGTTCTGCAGCGAGACACTGTTGCCATTTAGAGGCAATAGGTTGTATTGTGAGTATGATGATACAACATCCAGCATGAAAATGTAGGTGCCCTCTGCAGGCTAAAATGGCTATCTCGCAGGTACTCCACTAAGGAAGTCATCACACATGAGACCACTTGTTCAAGATTCTTCAATGCGGAAATGAATAGTTGACATATACAAAGAAACAAATTGGTCCGAAAGATGCTTACAACCAAACTAAGGATGTCATCACACATGAGACCACTTGTTCAAGATTCTTCAATTCGGAAATAAATAGTTGACATATACAAAGAAACAAAATGGTCAGAAAGATGCTTACAACCAAACTAAGGATGTCATCACACATGACCACTAGTTCTAGATTCTTCAATGTGGAAATGAATAGTTGACATATACAAAGAAACAAATTGGTCCGAAAGATGCTTACAACCAAACTAAGGATGTCATCACACATGACCACTTGTTCAAGATTCTTCAATGCGGAAATGAATAGTTGACATATACAAAGAAGTAAATTGGTCAGAAAGATGCTTACAACCAAACTAAGGATGTCATCACACATGAGACCACTTGTTCAAGATTCTTCAATGCGGAAATGAATAGTTGACATATACAAAGAGAAACAAAATGGTAAGAAAGATGCTTACAACCAAAGCAGTTCACATCTTCACCATCTAGCTGTTAAATTGGTTTAGTTAAGACTTTTATTATTTTTTTTTTAAACCCCACCAGTTTTTTAATCACCCAAAAACAAAACAAAACTAAGATATTGAGAAACACATGTATTTACAAGACAAACAGAATGGTGTATCAAAACAGTCTCAAAAGATTCACATACCATGCTTTAGTTAAAATATAGCTCCCCCGTCTTTCGACAATACAGATATGTGTGTGTGTGTGTATATTATGGGTATTTCTTTTCTGAAATTTTACTATTTGGTCAGCTCTTTTTCTTCTTCTTCATGTTCACCGGCTGTTAAACTCTAGCGGAAGTGTTGCATGCGCACCCATTTTGCAGATCTGACTCTTGTTGTATGCAGACTGTTGGTTCCTTGCCTCTCCGGCAGATGCACTGTTACTTTAAAGGAAGCCCCTAATTAATCAACTCTTATGACATGCTTGTTGGGAAGGCAGTGGGCCTATTCGTGTTTCCCCCACAGAGACCCCGAAACCCACATGGGTACCTGCTGTTACCTCAATTTTCAAATCCATCCTGTGATTCCAGCCTGACGAACAACATTTCAGGTACAAAGGTAACATTGGGGGGGGGGGGGGGGGGGGGGGGGGGGGGGGGGGGGGGGGGGGGGGGGGAGAAAAAGAGTTTTTTTCAGATCCTGCATTTGTCTTCTGCAGTGTTTGCCCTTACAGTTGACCTGTTGCGTTGTTTACAACTAGGCTAGAAATGTTTCTGATACCTAGGCCGCAATTTCTGATGATTTTCTCCTCTTGTCATTCAGATTCTTTAAACTACCAGTTCTCGTCATCAATGAATGCCCTACTATGAAAAATGATACTAATCACCAAGGGTTCATGACAGAGCAACTTCTATTTTTGTTTGTCAGTGTGGTCTATTTATGTGTGGGTCAGTGTGGATTATTTGTGTGTGTCATGCAGTCTGCTTACATGTAGGTCACTGTGCCCTATTTATGCATGTGTAGGCGTGGAGGTCGCTGGTTAAACATCGCATTAACAACAGGCGGAGGATGTGACGGACTAAACATGGGGAAACCAGGTGGCCCGTGGTTCTGATATCGAGGACCTGCTGGGGGAGCAAAGGTGTTTATATGCTCCATGTTTCCTCGTGGGAAATACGTCTCAAACATGTTCCCCTGTGGAGGCATGGCGTTCCGTGGCTGGTGTGGATTAGGACCACGTACATTATGACTTGCTGGTGGCGGAAATGGTGGGCTGCCAAACCCTGGATGTGGCTGCCTGAAATGAGGTGAACTAAAATTATTTTGGAAATGCCCCATATTTGGTGATCCATTCGAGGCAGTATCTGGAATTCTACCAAGTATGCCCGGCTGTTGATTCCATCCTGGCCTCTCTGCAAAGTTAGCCTGTGGTGGCCATTGATTTCTGAAACCACCAAAGGAAGGTGGCTGTGGTTGTGGCACCACCTGAGGTGGAAAACGTGGTCTGTGATTAGAACCTGGTCCACTGCCTGTAACAAAAGATAGAAAAAATATACTGTTACTCTTTTTTGTTGGCAACTTATTTAAAACATTTAATAACATGATCATAAAGAAAATATCACATACAACATGTTTAAGATAAACACAGTGGAAGGCAGAGCTGCTGCACCACACATGGTATATAACATAACCCCTGACCCATTAGGATCGTGGAGGTGCACTGATGGAAGCACTAGCACATAAAACCCGCCATCTTTCTCTGTTTTCCGCTCGATGAATAAGTGTATAACTTGGTCCTGTCCATTTGTTGATGTTGCCATTCCAGGTTTTTAGTTGCCCACCTCTTTTTTGAAAGGGTATTTCAATGTTCCTTGAAGTAGTCTTTGCAATTAAAACGTGTCTCACCACAGGTCCAACAAACCAAGCTAGCTTGCAATGTTTCACTACTGTCAACAGAGGCTCCTGATGTTCTGCAATGGTGATGCCCCATGAATAGGGTTTATACTGGTCAAAACCTACCTACACCTCCTTAAAAAAAATCCCAAGTGTGGGCATGGCCAACATAGACGGGAACATCTTTGAAATTGGAGTCTGAGAGGTTAGAAACCAACAGTCAGCACAACAGTGAGCCAGATCTGTAAAACTGATGTGCATGCAAAACTCAAGGCCTGAAACCAAAGTCCAGAAGTTGAATAACTAAGACTTAACGCCAGTTTACAGCCAAAACTTCCTATATCACAGTGTAACAGTATCATCTGGAAAGACGGAAGAATGCCAACAACAAATAAGTTCAGGAGAAGCCGTTGCACAGTGGTTAGATGCTTGCCTCCCAGCCTGAAGGTCTTCGTTTTAAGTCTGCACCAATGTGGCTTTTTATAATAGACTTAGCTTTACTAGATTTACCCAACCTAAAATGGGAAGTAAAGATGGCTGGCTTCCCATGTGGGTTCTGGGGCCCCACAGTGGATGGGGGAAAAAGAGTCCACTGCCTACTAACAAGCATGTCCTAAGAGTCAACTAATTAGGGGTTTCCTTCAAAGTCGGAGTGCATGTGCCCAAAATGCAAGGAACAAACTAATTGCATGCAGTTGAGCCAGATCCTTAAAACAGATGCGCACGCAAAATGCAAGTGTAGAAGTGGATGAATAACCAAGACTTGATGTCACCAGAGTTTACAGCCAGTGAATATGAAAAAGCAGCATTCATACAGTAATATGTGGCTAAATAAATCAAAAAGAAACACCCACATCAGGAAGCAATCTACATTCTTTGGGCATGTGGGAAAGGGGAGCATGTCACGACATTAGGAAATTTAGAGGGGAAGAGGCAGAGCAAAAGCAAGAAAATTGTTAGTTCTGGTTGTTCGTCCACTGCTGGACTTTGGCGTTGTTCCAGAACTTGAACTTTGTGGGCCCCAAAATGGGGCACAGGACAGGAACCCACATGGAAATTAGGTACCAATTCTTTTTTTTCTCCATGTTCACCAGCTTAACCTCTGGTGGAAAGTTCTGGTTGTTCATCCACTTTCGGTTTTCATGAAAGAATAAACAAACCACACTCAAAAATATTGTTCGTTTTCATGCAGGTAACGCCTATAGCCGGGACCTGCAACCCTAGTTGTTACTATTACTCCTAAACATTCATCACAAAGCCAATGATGACAGCTTATGAATAATTAATCTGGAATACATACCCCCAGAGCGTGGCCAGCGAGGGTTAGCAGATGAGCTGAATGTCTGATTTTTATTTCCAAAAGGATTTCTGTTGAAATCTCCTTGTAATAACTGTGGACCATTAGGATCTGAAACAATACAAGTCATGTGAGAAATGGTGGTTGGATGTCATCTGTTCAACATAAGGCAAGGCTACAATGTTTAGGAGAGGCAGTAACATAAAAACAGGAGCGGCTGGCCAAACGGTTAGAACATTGGACCCTCAAGCAGGAAACCTGGGTTAGAATCCTAAGCTGGGGGATTTTTTCTGCCGGGGGCAAAATAAAATCCTCACCTGCAGTCGTGGCGACAGCACTACCTATGGGGCCATAAATCCTCAGGCTCAAAGACCTCTCTGTTTACATCGCAGTAATTGGCAGTTGCATAATCATTAGTGCTATTATTACCAACACAGCAGTGGAAACCCTAATAAGACAGTGCCAACAAGCTTGCTTGCTTGCTGGGGTGTATAGGTCATGGAATTAGCATTGAGGCAATTCGCTGGGAACCGCTGTGGTGTAGTGGACTAGAACCTCACCTGTCAGAACAAATGTTCTGGGTTCGAATCCTCACCGAGGTGGCTTAAATAAGATAATTTACCATGGCTCCCAGGCTGACCTTCACACACGAGTTCTATGTGATATGTAATCGCACAACAGGATGATAGTGATATGCTGTTACAGAGGTAGAATTATTCTGATTGGTTATTTTTATTAGGCTGGTAGAACACTGAACTGCAGATATTCCCAAGGTGTTCAGTCTTCCTCAGCAACTGTTGAGAAGTACACTTCATGCTGGTCGTGTATCAACCTGTAATGTATTTCTATTAGTCATTAGGTCTATTTTTACTGAATACATTGTTGATCTTGTGCTTTAATGAGAACTTGTGTGCAAGAACGGGCGAGCATGCATGCAAGACACAGAGAAAGATATTACATCTTTCTTAACTGGCTGAGCAGCAGAAAATCTGCAGAACATTCATGTTTCATGTGTGTGCTCGTGTGTTCAACCCACAAGCTTACTGTATTGACAACAATACTTCTGTACAACTGCTAAAGCAGACCACCGAGATGCTTCATCTTCTCATCACTGACGATGATATAACCTAATTAAGCATCTGCCAAGCAGAGATTTTTTTTTTTCAATATCTAAAAACCATGAGTTCTTAACCCCTTGGCTTGGTACTATGGATATTGCAACCCTTGGGCCTTGATTCCATGATAAATACCGTAAATCTTGGAGAAATGTGGCTTTTCTGCCTAACCCTGGGCGTGAACCCGGACCACAATTAGTCTGTCACCCGGTCGCAGCGCAGTCAGGTTTAGCCAACTACACTAGCGAGCCGGGCTACAAGCAGAGGTTAATCTGCCACAACCCAAACAACCTCTTCACATGACAGAAAAAAAAATATTGTATCTGGACTGTGAACTGGACACAACAGACTTTCCAGGCATATGTACAGGAAATTCAAGATGGGGGGAGACTCCAAACCTTGACCATGAGGACGAGCACCCAAGAATACAGCACTTGTACTGCATACATGCTATTTACAAGCAACAGAGGTTGTAGGCAACAGAGGTTGTAGGCAACAGAGGTTGTAGGCAACAGAGGTTGTAGGCAACAGAGGTTGTAGGCAACAGAGGTTGTAGGCAACAGAGGTTGTAGGCAACAGAGGTTGTAGGCAACAGAGGTTGTAGGCAACAGAGGTTGTAGGCAACAGAGGTTGTAGGCAACAGAGGTTGTAGGCAACAGAGGTTGTAGGTAACAGAGGTTGTAGGTAACAGAGGTTGTAGGCAACAGAGGTTGTAGGCAACAGAGGTTGTAGGCAACAGAGGTTGTAGGCAACAGAGGTTGTAGGTAACACAGGTTGTAGGCAACAGAGGTTGTAGGCAACACAGGTTGTAGGCAACAGAGGTTGTAGGTAACAGAGGTTGTAGGTAACAGAGGTTGTAGGCAACAGAGGTTGTAGGTAACAGAGGTTGTAGGCAACAGAGGTTGTAGGCAACAGAGGTTGTAGGTTTCATCAGTTAGCATTCTGGTTGAAACCAAGCGGTATGGCTCAGTGAAAAAGACATGTGTCACATTACAGCCTTCAAAAGGCACTTGGCCTTTCATGAAAACCACAGGGATGCTGAATGAAAAAAAAACAGCTGCTACAATCACAAATGTTTTCATAAAAGAAAGGACAAATATTTACCTCTCTCAAAGCCTGAACTTGGCTTCTTCCTGGAAAATGGAGGTGGGAAAAAAAGGACTTTATGATGACGGCCCAGATATGAATGTTTTTACATAAGCATCAGACAAGGAAGAAAAATATGTATCTTCTTCCAGTTTACTGGCTGTAAACTTCAGACGAAAGTCCTAGGGTCCCCCCCCCCCCCAACCACTTCTGGACTTTTTCTTGTTCCAGGACTTGATAGTTGCATGCACATCCACTTTACAGATTTGGCTTATTTGTGTCCATACTGTTGGTTCCTTGACTCTCAGGCAGATGCACTCTGACCCTGAAGTAAAGGTCAATCCTGTCTAGCCTTCCTGTTGGCAACCCCATTTCTAGGATGACCACGGAGAGGTGTAGATAAGTCTTGACCAGTTTCAGCCCTGGTCCTGATACACCGCCATGTGTGGCTCAGCATCTCTACGTGAGTATGAATAATAACTTATTCTAATGAACACTTCTCTGTGGCGAAGTGGTCAAGTCGTTTGCCTCGCACTCTGATGTGGGTTAGTTTTACGGCTGTCTTTCAGTTCACGAGTGCCATTTTTATGGAGATCCCTGGGGGTCGTCACTGGAGATACGGATTCCGTGCTTTGTTCGATTCTCTCAACAGGCGGCTAGCTGTTCTATGGAGACAGTCCAAGCTATTAGATAAAACCTGGTGCAATAAAGTCGATCTTGACTTCAACTTCAATGAACAAACACCTTCTTTGTTTGCCCTCACAAGAGCAGCTGGCATACTGTATTATGGTTACAAGATAGGCTGCGCTATCTGTCCCTTTTGGCCCATGTGATTTCAGCAAGCCCTTAATAGGTTGCCTTTTAAGGGCAAAATGTTTACCCCCCATCGGGAGGTTTTATTCTAGTAGGTGGAAAGTTACTGTTTTGATGCCACATGTTTCTGAGTTTGGAGAGGGGAAAGAGAGCTGTGCAATATAATCCCACAGAGATGGCATTTAGTACCTCTCCTAAAAATCCCATCTACCATATATTATATGCACATCTCATACCTGTCACATTCGTAGTTCAATAGTAAACTCAATTCTTCGTCTTATTCTGCCTTCAAAAGGGCAGATGGTCCATTGCGCTGTTCGTTGTGATTCTTTCCAAAATTTACATCAACAGATGAGTCCTTATGATAGAACTGACCGTTTTTTAGAGTTCCTCTTTAGTTCCATACACTCTGTGGGGTAGTGGGTCTATTCTTGTTTTTTCCCCCTCACCCAAAATGGGCACAACCCCAGAACCCTTGAAGGTAATAAGGTCAACATTAAAGAAATCTGGCTTCCT
Organism: Candidula unifasciata; assembly: GCA_905116865.2. Classification (NCBI taxonomy): domain Eukaryota; kingdom Metazoa; phylum Mollusca; class Gastropoda; order Stylommatophora; family Geomitridae; genus Candidula; species Candidula unifasciata. The sequence goes on along the minus strand of CAJHNH020000236.1, from coordinate 206,481 downwards.
TGCTAAAACCTTTGACTATGCATTCTGCTTCTTTGAAAGTAATCCTATGATGACATTTTTCCTTGCGGCAAGTGCTGTGAAACCTAATGTTTCTGAATTAGTTAAGATTGGCAAGTCATGCCGTCATTGACTTCCATTCCTAGAGCTTTCTCAGGGGAAAATATTTCTAGGCTTATGTTGCAAGTTCACTGCACATTATGATGTGCAGCTGGCAAAACAGTTACAAAGCTGGGTAAGTAACCAAAATTCTCATACCTTCGTTTCTTTTTTCGCACAGCAGTTTCCGATGTTTCGTCTTTGTCCTTTTCTCGATCTTTGTTTCGCTGCTGCTGCTTTGCTTGTCTTTCTTTCTCATCATCTGAGTATTCCAGATGCTGCAATTGCAAAATTTACTTCAACATACTAGGAAACAAAGAAATTTTTTAGATGTAAATATTTCTATGAGTATCGGAGTAAGAATATACTCGAAAGGAATAAACTGTATTAAATGCAAGCATACATGAGTCTAAATGCAAGCATACATGAGTCTGTGAGTGGCAGACTCTTCCCATCATGGCAAATTGGGCATATCTTCTTCTTCACATTTATGAAAAGTTTTTTGTCGTTCGTTCACTTCTAGAATTTAGTCTACAGATCTAGTTTATTTGTATGCAGACTTCTGGTCCTCATCTCTCAGGCACAGGAACCCCGATCTTGAAGAAACACCTAATCAATTGACTACTACAACAAGCTCTCTAGAGGATTGTGGTGGGGGTTTATTCTTTTTTCTAAAAAATGGACGGGCCCCAGAACTCCCAGGGACTAACTGGGTATATGATGCTAGACTTATTTTGTAAAGACAAACTGCCAGTACTCTGCTTCCCATAATTTCTGGTTGACATTTTTGGCTGGTTTTACCTAGGAATCAAGGTAATGAATTATTTTTTTTAACCTAATCAAACCTAGTGTGGATTCGAACCCAAAACTTTGAGGTTGGCAGGCGAGCATCTAGTCATTGTGCTACCATGCTCCTCCTCCTCAATGTAAAAAATTTTTTTGGGGGGGAGGGGGAAGGAGGTCCTCATTCCCCATAACAGATCCAAAACATTCTTGCTGTTAATGTCCTATCTTGGTGAAATACGACTCCTAAGGGTTGTCATGTGTCATTAAAAATATTTGTTGTTAAGCCTCTAAACACAGCATGCACACTGTATGACATTCACAAGCACCGGAAGCGTCTGTACCAGCTGCAGTGATCTGATGACAAAGCATTAGCCACAAATACACACCTAAAACATCTCTACAGGCTTCAGTCCTCTGTTCACAATAAACTCCCATCACAAATGTGAGCTTCAGAAAAATGGGAGATCCCAGATCTGATGGAAACCAAGCTGTGTTTCAGTGGAGGACATGTGTCTCACCACAGAGGCCTAATGCTTTCTCGTCTACAAAACACTGGCAAGGAGAACAAAAAGAAGACAGAGAAATCACAATAACTTACTGTAGGTGGGGGTTCATTATCATTTTCCCATGAGGCATCATCACATCTGATCCTGAAACACAATTGTGAATTATGACAATCATTTTATACAGAATTAAAGAGGAATAATTACTTGTTACTGAAAAAAATGGAAAAAATGGACCGCCTCCAGAATATTTCAAGCCAAATCGGCCTTCAGGTCAACGCAGCCAAAACGAAAATCATCGATCTTACCAACGAGTCGAAAGACATCAAACTAAAGGATATTGTTCTTGAAAAAATCACCAGCTTCACATACTTAGGGAGCAAGATAACCTCTACGGGAGATACAACATCAGAAATAACGACTCGAATCGCGTTAGCATCAAGTGCCTTTAACAAACTGTCAAACATTTGGAAGTCAAGATCACTCAGCAACAACACGAAACTTAAGGTCTTCAATTCCTGTGTGATCCCAGTGCTAACTTATGGTTGTGAGAGTTGGAAATCATCAGTATCAATCGTTAAGAAACTAGTCGCTTTCGAGAATAGATGCCTCCGAAAGCTATTGAATGTTCACTGGTCGGACTTTAGGTCCAATACATCTATAAGACAGGAAACAAAACAAAAATATGTGTCTGATTTTATTAGAATGCGTCGCTGGAATTACATCGGTCACGTACTCAGAATGGACATACAGAGACTTCCCCACCAAGCCTTCATATGGTCACCAGAGGGTAAAAGAAAACAGGGAAGACCAAAAGAAACTCTCCGTAGAACCATCACAAGGGAGAGCTCAACCATAGGTCTCAGTCGCACTCAAGACCTACATCAAGTGGCAAAGAACCGACAGACGTGGAAAGCTATGACCTCTGCCCTATGCGCCATCTTTGGCACAAGAGGAATAACTAACTAACTAACTGAAAAATACTCAAAGTGATAAAAGAGTAAGTTAAGAAGAAGGCTGGAAAAACTTTAGTAAATGCAAGTGTGATTAAAACAAACTAAACAACAAAATAATGCCCAATTTTGACATGGCCATCATCACCGTCATAAACTACTTCTGTAATTAGGCAACATGGGGAGGAATTATTTGTGATCCAGTGCATGTTGGCTAGCACCTGCTATTGTCATGCCGCAAAGGCATAAACAGTCTTTAATGTGTCAATCTATTTTTCTTCATGGTCGTCCTCTTGTTCTTGCAGCTGATCTTCTGATAAGTACAGCCTGTGATGACAAACACAAGACAACCTTTGACTGGACTAAACTATCAACTTACTTTCTCAGTTCCGCAATGAAAACATATTTGGTCAGGTTATCTGCTTTAGGAGCGAAGAAAACCTTGTCCCCGGCTGCTATCCCTCTATCTTGGATATCTTTATTAGTGTTGAACCTCACGGAATAGTATGGCTGCTCAACTGTGCCAAATATTTCAAATATCTGTGGGGAAATGGAAGTCAAAATTAAGTATTGCAGCCAGGTATTTCTTTCTGGCGGTACGCAATGGTGTGCAGCAACAGCACCTAATTTTACACATCTTTTTTTTTCTCACCAGCATAACTGTAACAGATGTTTTGTTAGTGAGTACAGATACCTTTTAGATGCTTTTTGATAAGTACCAGCATCCTTTTTTTTCTGGAACAAAAATCCCTGCTAGCTGGTATGCTAATTGTCAAGGCTAGTATCCTCCACAGTTAACGCCAGCTTCAAGAAAATATCAGCGCTCTGCATTAGTTTTGTTAGGTCACATGATTTTGTATCACTCCAATGTACCGACAAATAGGTATATTAATTTATATTTAACTGCAAGGAAAAATCAAATAAAGGAACTAAATTACAGATAAAAAGATACATGTTGAATTAAGACGTACCTGCCATATTCAAATTATTACAAATAAATTTTTTGTAAATCAAAAAGCTGCCTTATTCAGGAATATTTTGTATTTAATGGTTCCACATTTGGATCCCGGGGCCTCACTTTGTACGAAAAACAAAAATAGACCCACTGCCTTCCCAACAAGCACGCTATAGGAGTTGACTAATTCTTTAAAAGTCGGAGTGCATTTGCCTAAGAGGCAAGGAACCAGCAGTCTCCATACAAATAAGTCAGATCTGTAAAATGGATGTGCACACAACACTTAGGTTCTGGAACAAGACTTAAAGTACAGAGGCAGACGCACGCTGTAGGAGTTTACAGACAGTGAATGTGAAAAAGAACAATATATAATAGTTGCAAATGAATAATAAAGAACTCAAGATAATTAAAACAGATGTCCACTCAACACTGCGTTTCTGGAACAGGACTAGAGTCCAGAAGTGGCCGAACTACCAGAACTTTCTGGCTGACTTTAAAGCCGGTGAACATGAAGAAGAAAGAAGACAAAGCTGAAACTTTAACAAAATAATATCTTTGAATATTTTACATAGGAGTAATTTTCACACATAAGGTCACCATATGCTTAGTGGCAACAAAGTAACTGAAGCAAATTTATGATCAAGAACCAATGTAACTGAACTTGCTTGGGGTGAGCATATAAGTTCTCAGTCTCCAGGAGAAGTAAAAAAAATGTGTATGCTGATTGCTCCTGCTCCAAGCTGTTTAGGTAGGTATACAGATACAACCAACTCAATAATCATTTCAAACCCTAGGAACCAAATCAACATAAGTATTTGAGATATATCACTGTTAACAATGTAGACCAATTTAAACTACTTTAGCTGTCACAATTCAAATGGTGTTCACATCACTTATAAATTCAGCTTTGTATGGACCTGGATAATGTCTGAGATTAAGATAAGTGTTTACAAGGAGAAATACTTACAAAGCCCAGGGGTTGTCTGCCTTCAAGAAAGAGAACTGTGTCATCATACAGCGCTGGACTACTCTGGTTTGCCTTCACAATGACTGTTGGGTACAGACAAGAAGAGAACTAGATAACTTGCTTTTTTTATTACTGTAATTAGTTTCCATGGATAACAAAATAAGAATTAAAAACTTGCAAAATTAGGTGAAACTTTATAAATTCTATCCTACAATGGAAGAAAGGAATTGTAACCTAATTTGTGTTAAAGGGCAACTTGAGTTTTCTGAAACTGGTTGTGTTGGGTCAAAAGACAAAGACATTGCAATTGCAGCCTAGCTAACAGCCCTTTTCAGGACAAACAGAGAAGAAAAGGAAATATACACTAATATATTAACTAAGCTACTGCTGACAGAGAAGTCTTGTGATCTCTCTCTGGCAATTCTCTACACACCAAGGTAGAAAAGGAGTCTGTAAGTAAGTAATAATATACATACACACTAAGAGATAGAATACCCTACACAGCTGTAATGAACAAAATTAGTATTTCACTACACAGGAACTGAGTCTGGTTCACTATAAAATAACTGTGCAGACTTTATGTACTACAAATTATAAACAATGTATTAAACACCTAATTAAAACATTCTGCCCCTGAATTAGATATATAAACGGTACAATAAGCAAACCAAAAGTAACAAAAGTTACATACCCAGCACACCAACAATGCCTGAAACTGTTCCTAGGGCTTCTAGAACCACGCTGGCATCAGGTGAAATGGTCAGGTACTCTAATGGAGGCAGCTCCTTTAAAACACAGGAATGTAACCATCAATTACCAGTAGGCTAGAGGCAGAGACAGCTATTTGTTTTAAGAAATAAAACTGCCATAAGTTGGTATTTAGCTGATGCTACCCTACGTCTAGAAGTAAACTCAAAGCTAATGTTATTTGTGCTGCTGTTGCGATACCCCCACAGGTCTCCTATAGATCAATACAGCAAGGAGGGATACGTGGTCTCAAGGCATGGTGTCTGCCTTGGGTGCTAGCTTGAGGTTCCAGGTTCAAGCCCCGGTAAGGGCTGGGATTTTTTCATGTGGACTTGTGCAGGTTTAAAAACAAATTGCCTTGGCAATTGGAAATCGAAAAAAAAATATAATGTGCTGCCCGGGCAAAATTTGGTGTTAACAATCTATCCAAAGTATTTCAGGATCCTCGCCGGTGTTACAGAGCCTGTGCACTGTGCTGAGCTTCTTCGGGCTCAGAAAAGAGTAAGAAGAAGAACAGAGCACTTATTGATTATTACATGTGTGCCATGGTGTTGATCCGTTGTTCAAACCTGAAAAACCTTCAATACAGCAGACGAATTTAACAGTGATAAAAAGAAATAACACATGATGCTCTGTTAAGGATAAATAACATCCCCCGTGTGGGTTCCGGGGCCCCATTGTGGGGAAAACAAGAATAGACCCACTGCCTCCCCAAAAGCATGTTGTAAGAGTCGACTAATTGGGAAGCTTCCTTTGAAGTCGGGAGTGCATCTGCCGAAGAGGCAAGGAACCAACAGTCTGTATTCAAGAGAATGAGATCTGTAAAACTGATGCACATGCAACACTCAGGTTCTGGAGCAGGACTGCAGTTCAGTAGTGAACGAGCAACCAGAACTTTCCGCCAGAGTGTACAGCTGGTGAACGCGAAGAAGAAGAACAAATGATATTTGTAAATAATACAAACAATATAAAACATACATGACAATATATGTGGAAAGATAATCCTAACACTAAAAATGTTATTTCAATTATGTATTTAGTCAGTTGGTCTCTAATATTGTACTTTGTTCAGCGTAGTAGTCTACTAAGCCTGCTCTTCCACATCCCTAAGTGTTTAGGGATTTTCCCTACATGCACAGTTGATACAGTCTCTCTTCCTCCACTGTATATGAAAACCAGGCATTCAATCCACTACCTCCCAGTGTGGGTTCCGGGGCTCCATTGTGAGAAGAGGGATGTATCAACACCCACCCCCCCCACTTTCCCCCACAATAAGAAAAATTACGGGTATCTACTTTAAAAGCAAGAAACAAACAGTCTGCATACAATGAAGGCAGATCAGTAAAACAAATCTACATGCAAAGCTCAAATCCTAGAACAAGATTGAAGATACTGTGAGTGTATCTTTATTTTTGTTTTTTTTCTTATGTTAATATCTGCTTTTTGCCTCTAGCCATCCCAGTTAAATGGATGATAGGTAGCCGGGCCACCAGGCGCCTGATTGCCTGGTATGCTGTGATATTCTGTGCTCTTAAGCAATCACTGGCTCCTTCAGTGCATCTTCTTTCAGGTCTCCCTCTACATCTTGGTATTTTCATGTTGTACACTGTCAGCACTATTGCATTCAATACCACTAGAAGGCCGAACCATAAATTGGCGTGAATCTTCCTGAGAGGAACCAACAGTCTGCATACACTGAAGGCAGATCTATAAAACGAATGTGGGTGCAACACTCGAATTCTACAATAAGACCAAAGTTCAGAGTCGGACGAACAACCAAAACTTTCCAGCTGAATATACATCCGGTGATGCTAAGAATAATAATCCACTACCCAGGCACCAAGTGCCCCCTAACAAGCATTTCATCAAAGCTGACTTATTTGGGCTGCTTCCTTTGAAGTCGGAATGCATATGCATGAGAGGCAAATAACCAACAATCTGCACACCAATTAGCAAAAACTGTAACATGGATGTGCACGCAAAGCTCAAGTTCTGGAAAAAGTTCAACAAACAAAACTTTCCTCCAGGGTTTACAGCGAGTAAATGCTATGAAGTTCAACAGTTCTATTCAACCCTAGGAGGCATACAAATGACACAACATGATGATGATGAAACCTACCTCTGGAAAAACTTCTCCTTCAGTTCTAACGACACCGTGTGATACATAGGCTGTCACTTTCTGCTGTTCCCTGAGAGATTAGAGACATATATGGACAATGATTAAAGGTCCGCAGATCACATTATCAAACTTTTTTGAGTGACGGTGTGCTTCTCAATTCAATCAGTACCAACTTAAGCACCATGCATTCACTGGTAACTATTTTGGTAATATGCTTTTCTAAACACTTTGTTATCCATGTAACTGTTATAGTAACCAATACTATTACAAATGTTACTTTAGTTCCTTTTATCTCTTCGAGTTTTTTAAACCTCTCTGGGTCTAAACATTCATTACTGTTGTTTACAAATACACCTTCTCCTTGACTTACGACCTATGCAACTTATAAGTAAAAAAGTAAAGTAAAGATACCTTTCCACGCCTTTAGGCGTATTGGACATAGCACCCATATTTTCACAGACTATCAGCACTTGGTGGGTTATGTGGTCAGCATTATGAAGGCTGTCTTTACTTTCCCAAAACAGCCCATCCTGGTACCCATTTTAGGCTGGGTCGACCTGCGACGCCCCATACCATGATAAAAATCCACTCATATGCAACTTATGATAGCAAAAATAAAAATAGTAAATAAAGAAAGATTACATTACACTGGTAGGGTCAAACCAGAACTGAGGCAATAGAGTATTTTTTGCATTAAATGCAATAATTATATATGCACAGATTGAATGTTTGTAATATATATATATATATATATATATATATATATATATATATATATGTATGTATGTATGTGTGTGTGTGTGTGCAAGTCTGGGTGTGTTCAGGGAATTACAGACTTTTCAGTGCAGAAAACAAAGATGTGTCCCTGAAACTTAGCAGCCAAGCTTTTTTTTCCAATTACCCTGGGCTACAAAGTGGACCCAGCCTTTAACGGGTATCAGGTAAAGTCCTAAGAAGTAAAGGTGGCCGGTGTGATGTTGACCACATCACCCACCAAGTACCAATTGGTCTATAAAACATAGGTTTAGCCCTCTATATATCTTGGACAAAGAAGAGGAGAAATACTGACATCTTGAAAGATCTGAACATCAAGGAAGATTGGCTAATAAACAGTATCCTGTCTCGGAAATATTTTGCTCATATCAAGCGCCACGAGGGGCTGGAAAAAACTATAGCAGAAAGCATGGTACCAGGAAGGAGGGGCAGGGGCCGACCAACACGAAGATGGGCACAGGATATAAGTGACTCCTTGAGTATGAAAGTACATGAGGCGGGAGAGATGGCGAGAGACAGTGTCTTTCAGGCAGACTGTGATGAGAGCAACGTTCTGCGAAGGACCTGCTACATGATGATGATCCCTCTATGTTTGAAAGCATAGAAAAGGGCCCTTTACTTAACTTACATGATCAAACTACAAAACACTTGTGTGAATCCCGGACCCTAATTTTTATGGAAATTAAGAGCAGACCCACTACATTTCTAACATGCATGATTTAAAAGCCAACTAAAGAGGGGTTTGGTAGAAAGGTGCAGATATCTCAGCCTTGCTGTAAATTACAACACAAGGTGCCAATCACCCTTTTGAGAGTTGATTCAGAAGAAGGGACTATGAAACAAAACAGTATTCATATAAATGAGAAATTGAAAAAAATATGCATACAATGATAAAAGTGTGCATTTTATGATATGAAGTATCAAATTTACTTACACCACTTCCTCCACATTAGCAACATCTTTATCACTGTCTCCAGCTGCATTATTAGAAACGATGGAACATGCGTCATCGTCACTGTCTACAACAACAGGTCCACTCCGGTAGATCAGATCAGATCTTTCATACTCAGCATCATACGGTTCCTGTTTAATTATATTTTCAACAGAAAAACTGCCGTCATCAACAACATTCTTGACCTTGCCATCATCAATGTCATCCATCTGATTACTGTGTTCTTGGTTAGTCTGAAGACAATCTGCAGTTAGCTCAGCAACACTGATTTCATCAATGCTAGTCTTCATGTTGCCATCCTCACACTCCATCATCGTATCACCACGTTGTTTATCATCTTCAAGAGATTCTGAAGGTGACTGAGAAATATTACAGCCATTAATGCTGCCATTGATTTTATCACTGACACAGTCATTTATTAAATTATCATTGACAGGCTTGTCAGCTTGCAGACATACAGGATTTAGTTGGAGTTCTGGACTTACAAACTCTACGTTATGTGTGTCAGAACTAGTGCTCAAATCAGACGGTTGAACTTGAAGACTGATATCAACAGATGCTTCTTTATTTTCTGCATCTAAACATGTACTGCTTCTGACAGCACTACCCAGGGATGAGCTTTCTGCAATGCCAGACCCTACAACTGCATCATCTGAAATAGAGACGTCCATTAACACCTCTGTATCTGCTTTATCTCTACTATAGCTGACTGATGTCTGAGGAGCAGTAGTGATGATGGTAGAAGTAAGATCGTTGCCGTCTTGGCTGCTATCAACATCCTGAAGTGACACTTCAGGAACAGGGGTAACTACAGGGTTGACATTGATATCTATACATGATTCAAGACTACAGATAGACACATGGTGACTTTTGCAGGCACCAGTCTGTAGTTCAATGCTTTCATTTTTAATAACACTGTCACTGTCTTTGTTGCTAACATTCTGAAGTGACAACTCAAGAACAGGGGTAACCACTGTGTTAACATTATACGACTCTGTGACATGCATACCTAACTCAGTATACAACACAGGGTCATTAGTGGAATTAGTCTGTAGTTCAATGTTTAAGTTTTCATTTGATTTAATAACACTGTCATTGTCCTGATCACTAACAGCAGCACTTTCAACTGACAGTTCAAGAACAGGGGAAACCACAGGGTTAACACTGTGCGACTCTTTGCCATCTAAACATGACTCAGTACTACAGACAGACACAGGCTGACAGCTGGAACTAGTCTGTAGTTCAGTACTGTCACTACTGGAACTAGTCTGTAGTTCAGTACTTTCATTTGCTGTTTTGATAACATTTTCACTGTCCTCAGATTTAGCAGGGCAGTCAGGTTGATGGTCTTTCTGTTCCAAATTATCTAACTGTGACACTTCTAGTAAAGTATCCTGGGAATCCATTTCACTTACTGTATAGCATTAACCTGCAGACAGAAAATTAACAGCATCTTAAAAAATACATGGAGCTCTAAGAGACAAAACAACTGCTTCCAGATAGTGAATAATTTAATAATGAAATATATTATATACGAATACTTGAAACTTTGGTCCATATATATATACAAAAACATATAGATGTAATTTAATATGTAATATGTATTTAATGTAATTTAATATATGTAATTTTTCGGCTATGTTATGAGAAACTGAAAATGGAACACGTTGTGACCATTAGAAAAATCTGTGGAAGGAGGGATAGACGAGGACAGAAGATTCTGGACAGTCTTGTTGCATGGCACGGAGGTGTCTCAGCACACAAACTAATACATGCTGCAGGAGTTCGCAGAGAGGCATGATTGCCCAAGCCAGTTGACCAGGCCAGGCACCTGATGATGTTTTTTGTAACATTTATTTTACAATTCTGTGCAGAATCCAAAATATAATTTCAATCGTCCATATTTTGGTTAATAATATAATTATACACAAGACAAACACTCTGCAGGTCTGTAGTCTGTACATATTCTGTATTTAATTATATTTTGCAGGCTCAGAATTACAAGTGGGATATAACTATAGTGTTAACTAATTTCTCAGAGTAAATGATTTGCTTTTTTTATATTTATATACTGTGAAATATCCATCGTTCAACACTCTGGAAATTGCTTAACATCTATGGTTTCCCCATCAAATATATCAACATCATAAAATCTTTTTATAATGAAACACGATGCTGTGTAAGAACTGATTCCGGCAATTCTGACTGGTTCCCGTTGGAAACAGGAGTGAAGCAAGGCTGTGTCCTATCGCCGATGCTTTTTGGTATAGAAATCGACTGGGTCATGCGCAAGTGCATAAATAACGCAAATTTAGGCATTACATGGGTTGACAAAATTCTGGAAGACCTAGACTTCGCCGACGACATAGCACTACTGAGTTCAGAACACACAGACGCCCAAGAAAAAATCAATTGACTCCAGAATTTCTCAGAACAAAATGGACTCCAAATTAACACCGCAAAAACAAAAATTCTAGACCTTACCAACAGTTCAGTTGATATCACGCTGAACAACAACTACCTTGAAAAAGTCAACAGTTTCACTTATCTAGGGAGTAAGATGTCATCTACAGGAGATACCGCACCAGAAATACCATTTAGAATAGCACACTGGCATCTAGTGCCTTCAATAAACTGTTCAACATCTGGAAATCAAAGACACCTAGCAAACACACAAAACTCAAGATCTTTAATTCTTGTGTGATTCCAGTACTAACCTATGGATGCGAGAGCTGGAAATCAACGAAAACTCTAGACACAAAAATAGACAGTTTTGAAAATGAATGCCTTAGAAGAATACTAAATTTCAAATGGTCAGATTTCCGAACCAATACACAAATAAGGCAAGAATCCAGGCAAGAGTATGTGTCTAATTTTATACGAAAACGCCGCTGGAACTATGTCGGCCACGCCCTTAGAATGGATAAATCAAGACTTCCTTACCAAGCCCTCATTTGGACACCACAGGGTAAAAGATCTCGTGGAAGACCAAGGGAAACCCTACGTAGAACTATCATCAGGGAAGGCTCACTCATGGGCCACTCAAACATCCAAGACCTACAACAGATTGCAACGAACCGCCATGCATGGAGAGTCATGACCTCTGCCCTATGTGCCGCACTCGACACAAGAGGAAAGACTAACTAACTGTGTAATTATTTAGATTATGACCCATATATGTAATTTGCATCTCATTAACTGTATAAGTATAAGTAACTAAAAAATATAAACAATTATTGACTTAGATTTATTCTACCTTTACTACTTTACTTTAAATCTGGAGAACTGTCAGTAGTGTATGTGACATATCTTAGTTACATATAAATAATTCAAATGAATCAATTTTAGAATTCTTAATCACTATCATTAATAGTTACCACAGTGAGTTATTTTAACGAACATGAACTCATGAACAATCAGAGCAGTTTCAGACACTCCAGGACAGCACAGAGTACAGCCAGGTTACATTAATTTAAATGATTTATGTTTTCTAAATTTCTAGCGATATGATTCGATTAGACACATAACAAACTGGCAATAAAATTACTTTCAGATAAACTTAGTTTAAGTTTAGCGTTACAATTATAAAGAAGCAGTCTCTGGGTCGAGTGACTGGACGAGTCACACGCACTCGTTTTACTTACATAACTTGACAAATAATGGCAATGCACTTTAACTAAACAGTGATGAACCTTTTTAAAACAGAACAACTCTTATTAAACTACAATTTTTAACAATCGATAAACACTGCATAAATTCTTTAACTAACAACAATACATTCAACCACGTACCTCTCTAGTCGCCACACTACATGTGGTAAACAAACAAGATGGTTCGAAAAGCCATGTGTGCAGACGTCTGGTATCGATATTACATAGACTCAGGGCTGCCGAAATGTTTTTGAAAATGGCTAATTTGGTACAACCAATTAGTGACTTAACTCACGAAGAGACTTAAGACACTTATACTATCTAGTATCCAAGAAAAGTTGCTGGATAGACACACCAAATTCTCTTCTCAAGATTCGCTTCATCGTCATTCTATAGATGCACAGTGTAATATATTCAGACTAAAGACAAGGCACAACAGACTTCGTCAACATATGTTCAAACTTTTCCTTGTAGGAAACACGGTGACGTGTCCCCGCAACTTTATTCTTTTGTCAATATCTGCTTATGCTTCTAGGCGTCGCAGCTCATCAGAGGATTAGCAGCCGAGCCAGAACGCGCCCAGTCATTTGATATGCCTTGATGTTATGCAGTCTCCAAGTGTTCGATCCTTCTGTCAGAAAACTTAGGCCGGTAGCATTTATGAAAGCTATCGCGCAGTCCATATCCTCTCGTGTACCCTACAGTTTTGTCTTAATTGTGGTTGGAACAGGCCAGATTGCGTAGGCAAAATGTAGTTGCAGAAGAATTACATGCCAATACACTAAGTATATATTTTGATACAAATGGAAAGTGGTTTTTATCTTCACATTTTTTCTTCGGAAATTATGAACTAAGATTTTTCTGTTTGTTCAGCATAAAGTGATTTATTGGCACTTTTAGTTTTCTCAGTGGTTTATATAATGTTATTCTGTAACAAAGCTGTGAAATATCATGACTATACAATGTCAACATTTCAAATATCGAAGTAATATTTCTGAAACGTACCAAAACATTGAGCGTGGTACAAAAATTACAGTTTTGCTCAGCAAGTCGAGTACAAAATTTGTTCATATGTACTAACTTCGACAGCACTGCCAAGACCATGTGTTGCTTGTGTGTCCGCGAAAACGACTACAATACTTGGACCGGTTGTAAACTTGGCATTTGTTTATAGCAAGACTTGTGGAATAATTCACAATAGAATTATAAAGATTTAGTGGACAAAATACTAAGAGAGGAACAAGTAGTTTGTCATCTTGGAAGAAGCTGCTTAGATAAAATAATTACCCTGAGATTTTTTTTTAGAAAAAAGGAGAGCGGGGATTTATTTTTAATTTAATTAATTGTAATGCTTTTTCCCGCGGTTTCGGGGCTCCATTTTGGAGAACACCGAATGGACTACAAATTAGCAGTGTAGTCGGAATTCATCTGCAGGAGTAGTAGTAGATTTTTACCCCACCAGGACATTACGCAAGCGATAAACAACCGATGACACAAAGTGCCACCATGTGGATGAGGATCACCCGTGGAGAGGTCCTAGAAACCGCGTTCAGCCATTAGACCATATTTATGGTTGAGCTATACTGCGGCCCCTGGCTAGAGCCAGAGTAGGGCTTCAAATGACGAAAAATTGCGTCTCACAAGGAGATGACTGAATATATGTAATTATATCTGCAGGAGACAAGCAGTTTGCGTACAAATAAGCCAGATTTGTGAAATGGATGTGCACACCAAACTCAAGTTCTAGATCAAGACGAAAGTATGGAAGTGGACAAACAACCGAAATTTACAGCCGGTGACCGCTAAAGCACTGTGAACGATATTGGAATGTTATGGTATACCAATAACAAGAATTTAAATTATATGCAGTTGAAACTGGAGTGAAACAGGAGTGTATTTTATCTTCCCTGTTATTTGGTATAGCTATGGACTGGATCAAGGATTGTTTCAAACTAATTACTTAGGGACACACATTTTGAAAATGGGGATTGTCGCCGGCCAGAAACCCGAATCCCAGCATAGAATGATGATTAATGCCCTACAACTAGCAATGATCCGCGGGCCAGTTGCTAGGCCTCCGCTGGCCATCATCATCATCATCAGGTGCCTTGCTGACTGGCGTGGGCGATCATGTCTCTCCATAATCTGCGATCTCTTGCAGCATGTATCTGTTCGTGTGCCGACACACCTCCATGCTATGCAGTAAGACTGTCAAGCATCTTCTCTCGTTGTCTTCTTCTATCCCTCCTTCCACAAATCTTTCCAGTGGTCACAAAATGTTCTATTTTCCCTCTTCTCATAACATGGCCGAAAAATGATGACTGTCTCCTTCTGATGTCTGTGATAAGTTGTCTTCGGGCTCCCACCTCTTTCGAAACCTCTTAGTTGCTCTTTTTGGCTGTCCAAGGTATTCTAAGCATTCTTCTGTAAAACCACATTTCTGAGGCCTCAAGAAATTGTTTGGCCTGTCTACCGATTGTCCAGAATTCACAGCCATATGTTAAAACGGGATGTATGTAGCAAGCAAGAATTATTTTTCTAAATCGCTGGTCATACCTATTGTTATTTCACTTGTAATACATGCCAGTGAAAGTCGGAGAACCACTAAAATTATGAGCGTTCAAATACAAATCCCTGAGGAAAATGATCAACAAAATGGGATGAATTCAAGAGGAATGAAGTAATTGGAGAAATGTCTGGGTAACAACTAATTTTAACAGTTTTACGATACGTTTTGAGAAGAACCGAAAGATATTCACCAAACAGGCACTATCCAGGAACAGATACTATACTTTAATTTTAGCCAAGAGGCAAAGAAGCGTCGACAGGCACTAAATATGATACAGGGGGACTGAGGAAACGATGTCTAAGAGAAACCTTAAGGCGAACGTTGAGGAGAGAAACCAGAGGGGCTGGACTGGATTCCATCCATGATATCAAAGTTATTGCATAAGATAGAATGGAATGACACAATAGGACAATAAAGGATTTTCAAGGTGAGAGGCCAGATCCAGCTTGCCTAACAAGTGGCGCGGGGATCATTGCCAAAACTGTGGTCTGTCTACCTGGAGCTTGAGCCTCTAGTCCGTCCTGGTACCCATTTCCAAGTTTAGGCTTTGTGTAAACTTAGTTGAATACTTGCTTTTTGGGCAATAGGGATAAATGAGAAAAGGACGGCACGGACTTTTTCTAATGCTCACTTTATACTATCTATTCTAATCACAACATAACAGGTGTTCACAGGCTAATATATCAACACCACACGATGGTACCAATTACGACCTGAATAAATGTTTTCCAATTTTCCCCAGAGGGTAGAAATCTCCCATGTCATATGTTCACTCCGAAATGAACCATTCTCTCCAGATTTGAATACTCTAATTTGTCGCTTGTCCTTAAGGGGGAAATCTCACTGGTCTGGCATTCTCCCTTTGTTTTAATTCGTCTTTTGTTGTAACTTCAGAGGGAACAAGAAACTTTGTCTTGGGTTGCAGATGGGTTCACAGCCGAATGTCTGTTCAGAAGCACGTTAAATGCATATGATGGCAGCAAGGATCCTAAAATCCGATAAAGAATTCTGAGTTCTATCCCAATATCTCCATCCAAACAGATAGTCGAATATTTTAAGGGGTAGTAGATAGGTTGCATGCAGTCGCGCGACCTAAGTGGCATGCAGTCGTAGGACCTAGGCTTCACTCTTTCGTGGTCGTAGGTGGGTTGGGGTTAGGCCCAGTTCTAGATGCTTTGGTGTAGTTAAAGGCATCAGAGAGCCGGAAAACCAGCTTTCACCACACTCTAAAATATTGGACTGTCGAGTGATGTCATCCAGGGGAGATATTGGTAAAGCACCGAATTCCGCGAGCTGGACTTGCCAGTCACACTTGTCATGGTCGTAGGCTATGAACCTTATGCCTCTCTACAACACAATATTCTTCTTCTTCTTGTGTTCGCTTTCCGATTTACACCGACAGACAGGTTTTGTGATAAACTTGACCGTTTTTATGAGTTCCATTTTAGTCCCATACAACTTTGTGTGCTGTGGTGACTCACTGGGCCAGTATCCCCTTCTTAATAGGCTGAACAAGTGACAGTCTGCAACACAATATTAACACTATTGATTAGACTGACAGAAAGACGCCCACCACGAATTTAAATAGTTTCGTCCGCCAAGTCTGGTCGGAACGTTCAACTACCTTTGTGCCGATCGTTTTCTTTCACTGCGCTAAGCTTTCCAGCCATAATCTGTTCTGGTTATTATTTTAAGCGTTTACGGGCTTTTAATTCCAGCGAAAAGTTTCACTTAGTTTTTCGCACACGTCTGGAATTAGGTTTTTGTTTCAGAGCTCAAATTTTGTGTGTACATCCGTTTTACAAATCTGCTTTTTTGTATGCAGGCTGTTTGTCATAATTTGTTTTGTGTGTAGTTACTTGTTTGTTGTTACAGTCGAGTTGTACCAGTTACCACAGAGACCAGAGCCGGAGAAGTATAATGAGCATAGAGCAAGTTGGCGACCATGCAAAAGATAGAGAGCTGGCACTAAGAATCATTTTTTAAATAGTGGATGGGGTGAAGACAAATTTTCACAGCCTTTAAGAAAGAGCATTTTACAGATTTTCACATTGTCATAGCGCTTCAATGAAGTAAGTTAGAGAAAAGAGTGGAACGTAAACTCTATGGACCACTGAATGAACTAACAGCGACAGTGAAATTTATACAAGAGACAAGACTGCTGATTTAGACAACTTTTTTCAGTCGAACGAAAGAAGAAGAAGAACAAGGAAAGAGGAGAAAGAAACGTACAAGATGCAGTGCACCACCTTCTTTTCAATCCTAATCACCCCATAGACGGCACCTCGGACAGCTCATTCTTGTTCGTGACCACATACCGGTGTCTGAGGTGGACATGTCTAAGTGGAATAATGACGACCTACAAGTACACGCAGTCAGAGTGATGGGCCCGGCCCAGTTTGTGATTGTCAATGTGTACGCCTGCAATGGAAAGGTGGATACAGCGAAATGGCAGAGTTTGCTCCAGACGGAGGAAAAGAAAGTCCTTTACTGCGGAGATTTCAACGCCAGAGGACACCAGTGGGGCAATGTAATCACTAATAAACAGGGGGAAGACCTGGAGGATGCCCTAGTGTCTGCCAATCTAGTATGCTTGAACGACGGAAAGGTTACCCGAATGGCAACACGACAAGGAGATTCTGACAGCGTAATTGACCTGGCCCTAGTGTCTCCCTCCATTGCATCAGGATGCAGGTGGAGCACACTGGGATACCACGACAGTGATCACTTTCCTTGCGTCGTCCTGGTAGAGAAGAGCAACAACAAAGGTCATGTAATCAATGTGCCTGCTTTTATATATGACCGTACAGGGCAAGATGCCATTAGCAAAATCCGACGACGTAAAACAAGAGCAGATCGCAGACGGCGGGAGAGATGGGCCCAGCCACCATGGTGGAATGAAGTAGTCAACATGGCGTGGCTAGAAAAAAGGAAAGCTGTCAAGGCATGGCAAAAGGCAAGGAAAATTGATCCGTCACTTTCTGAACGCCTGATCAGTCTGAAAGATGAGGTCAACAAGCAGACAGTGGCTTTCAAGTTAATTGCGAAGGAAGCTAAGACAGCGAAATGGAACGAATTCTGCAAGAGCGTTTGCTCCGAGGGATCTCTTGTGACATTCTGGCGCCTTCAACGGAGCATGCACAGTGCCGCACGACCAAGGGGTATCCCTGATTTTCAGGGTACAGACCTGATATGGCAGAGAACTGATGCTGATAAAGGAAAAACCCTTCTGGCGCGCTACTTGGAGCAAACTGACCAAAAAGACGAAACTACAAGAATGGGGGTTAAGATGAAACTGTCGATGCTGTGCGAGAACACTGTGCTAGGCACTGATCTCACAATCACTGCAGATACCTTAAGAACTTGCCTCAAGAAATCGCGCAGCACTGCTCCAGGCCCTGACGGCATCCGATACAACGACATGCTGATGATGTCGAATGCTGATTTGAAAAGCGTGGCAAAGGAATTCAATATCAGCATCCAGAGTGGCCAGATACAAGAGGAATGGCTCCATAGTTTTTTGTTCCCACTACCAAAGCCTAATAAAGACCACTCGAAGATCTGCGGCTACAGAATCATCTCGATGCAGAATACTGTTGGCAAACTTTTGGAAAAATTTGTCGCACAAAGATTGACCACCTACTTGGAACTACATGATAAGTTCCCACCAACACTTGGAGGGTACAGGTTAAATAAAGAGACATGGTTCAATGCTGCAGTTTTCGCCTACGATGTGTACGAGGGATTTCAGATTAAAGAAGAGACATGTGCGGCAGTGTTGGACTTAGAAGATGCCTACAATAAAGTACCATACGATTATTTAATGCAATTACTGCTTAAACTAGAAGTTAATCCTATTCTGATCCGCTGGATTGCTGCGGTCCTGTTCCAGAGAAAGATTGTACTAAGATGTGGTAGCTGGTCCTCAGAACCGCAAACGATATGTCCAGGCTTGCCACAGGGATCACCGCTATCACCAGTCTTATTCAACGTTTATACGGTGATGATCACTGAGCAGCAGTTGAATGGAAAGGGGAGGACTTTGTCATTTGCTGATGACATTTTGATTTATCGACGAGGGCGTGATAGACAGGAGATCGCCAGCACTATGCACAAAGAACTCGATCGAATTGCCGCCTGGTGTGATGGTTCCAATGCCTATGTCAATCCTTCGAAGGCATCAGTGTCATGGTTCTCTTTGAACAATCACATTGTCAAGTCGGACTTACCAGAAGTGAAAATGCGTGATAATGTATTGATCAGAACCAACGTTATGACGTTTCTCGGGGTGAGGTTCGATCGCAGCTTGTCATTCAGGGAACACGTTGACCATGTGATAACAAAAGCACGCAAAGGTCTATCTGCAATGAGGATTATGGCTACTTCCAACATTGAGCAAAGACTACTAATACTTCTATTCTACGGTCTGGTCCTTTCCCCCATTGAATACGCTCTGGCCATCCTCACTGTCAGTGCTACCCAGATTGAACGACTCGAAAAGGTGCAAAATGAAGCCATGCGCATTATTTTGGGATGTACTAGAGACACATCCTGTGGAGGAATGAGGTATCTACTTGACTTTCCAACAATGAACCAAAGGATCAGGATGTGGAGGGCTCGGGCATATCTCAAAATATGTGCTGATAAGAAACACCCACTGCATCAAGCGCTTTTTAGTGAAAAGGGCGACAGACTGAAGAGGGGGAAATCGTGGCTAGGTCGGGCAGAAGATGTTATTAGGCAAATATGCAGCCTAACCGACATCATACCTGGTGCAGAATGGATACCTGTGCCTCAGGCGTTTATTTGTACATTTTCCTGTATTGTTACACTCAACAGGCGATGTAGAGAAGACAATCCTGTTGCTGTTAATGCAGAGGTCAACGCTCTCATCGGTGAAAATTCAGACGAAGCAGATGCAATAATCTATACAGACGGATCCGTTATACGCCAAAGAAGAAGCGCATGGGCATTTACAGCACGCTCAGCGGGCAGAACAGTCAAAGAAGCCAACGGCGCCTTCTCCATGACAACCAGCAGCATGACGATGGAGGTGATGGCAGTGACACAAGCGCTTGCCTGGCTTGAAACACAAAAATACACCCGCGTGTGTATACTCAGTGATTCAATGAGTATGATCCGGAGGGTTCAGGCAAGTTCAGTGCGAAGACAATGGCTTGAATCATTACAGAAGTCCACTATCCGTGGAGTCACCTTTATTTTTGTTCCGGGACACGCAGGCGTCGATGGAAATGAAAGAGCTGACAGGTTGGCTGGATCCGCTATCACTACCGACGGTCAGCCTATGGATCATGCTGATATTATCAATGCCCTCAGAGAAATGGGAAGGATAGACGACTTTGGTGGCAGTGAATCCACATCACTCGCCAGAATGGCAGACTTGGGAATTAAGATCGGCACAGCAAAAAACGAGACGCACACCAGCTACGCCAGAAGACTTGTTAATCAACATAGAACTGGTACTATTAGCCATCGGACGTTGGGGTTCATACTGAGGGGAGGATCTGAGCACCTATGGACATGTCCGGAGTGCAATGAGGATAACCCAACTAACTAACTAACTAACTAACACCCCATAAGCGTTGCCCATGATCCAGCAGTATAAAATAGCCAACAACTGCTAAACTGCCAGTCAAATCATACATTTTGCTTCTGTGGCGCTAAACAATTTATGATTGTCACTGAATGTTTTTCTTCCAAATCTTGTTAAAGTTTATTCGCATGCTGTAATTTCACAAAAATGATTTACTCTTCCTCACCAAAAGCTGAAAATGTTGGCACCTTTCTTCAAGAGTCAAATAAACAGGAGGACCTACAGTACACTCGATCGAAGGGTGAATTTGTTAGGAAAAATGATCGCTTTGTTGTGAAGGACCGAAACTTCAATCGCCAGTATGCTCATCTTTACGCAGAGAGATTGCTTACGATGCGAAAGCGACTGTCAGATGCCGCAGTGAAGAAATGGGGTAAATGAAATGTCTTCAGTTCCTTAATTTTGTAATATGTGACAAAAATGTTCACTCTCACGTTGCACCTCGTAAACTTTTCTTCATTTTCTTTTCTGCAACTGTGTATTATGTACTTTGGTCAAATTTTCATAATGCTCCTCCTATACCAATAAAACCAGCACAGTTAGATAGCTGTAAACAATCTCTTTCCAACGGTACCTAATTTATGCTTGTATGTCAATTCTAAGCCCAGATATCTAGGTTTTTGTGGAAATGAGATGTAAACAAACAGCTGTTAAAACTCGCGTCCCAGAAACAGGAGTTATTTAAGAACTGTTATGGTTTAAAGGTCAATAAGTCACAAGACAAGATGGCAGACAATTTTTTTTAGACACAGCCGTAATAGCGATTGCCTGAAAAAATGTCTACTGTAAATCGACTAAGCCATACATAAGAAAGAAATTTTATATACAAATGTAAAATTGGACGGAGAATTCAATTATAACTATCATTACCATGTCAAGTAATGTTAAAGCCTAAAGCCAACCTTGAATACTTACCGCTATATTCAATCAAACTGATGTAACAGAAAAACAGCACGTCAGGCTGTGGTAGACATGTGCTATTAATCGGGTTCGTTCCCGCCGTTTTCAGCTATTTATAGCTGGTCAAAATCACACCAATCGCAAAATTTCATAAGAGATTAGGACCCATCCCAAAACCAGCCGACATTTCCCAAACAAGTTTTGAACGGTTACCGGGTAACGGAAATTCCCAAAAAGACTGCAAATTGCCGAACACCGTAGTCGCTAGTGTATACCAGTGTTTCCCAAACTTGTTAAAGTTTAAATGAACATTTTTCCACGGCGCCCTAACCTAAGTAAACGTAGGACTACTCGTATGGTTTGGGGTTTGAACAACGGATCAACATCACTGCACGCGGGTAGTAACCTGTAAGTGCTCCGTTCTTCTAACTCAAGTCAAGAGTCTGAAGAAGCTCAGTACAGGCTCACAGGCTCTGTAGCACCGGCGAGGATCCTGAAATACTTTTTTGAGTAGATTTTCAACTCCACATTTTGCCCGGGCAGCGCCGTTAGGCTACTCTTTTTGATTTCCAACTGCCAAGGGATTTTGTGTGATTGAACCCAGAACCTCCAGCACTCGAGGCGGACAGCATGCTTCAAGACCACGCAGCCACTATATTAGTATGTAAGAGGGGTTTCCTTTGAAATCGGCGTGCATCTTAGAGGCAAGGAACCAACAGTCTGTATACAAATAAAGCAGATCTGTAAAACAGATGTGCACACAAAACTCAGGTTCTGCATCAAAACTAAAATCTAGAAGTGGATGAATAACTAGAACTTTCCGCCGGAGTCTACAGCTGGTGAACGCAAAGAAGAAGATAATAGTAACAGTATTAAACATTTGCTCTGTAAACTAGTTGTTGGAGTTAATGAATGCAAACGGCCAAGTTTAGTTTGTTTATGATTTATAGTCTGTATTAAGCCTGACAGTAAATAGCTTGTTGTTTGCTTATGTTCCAGCTGTCATCATCATTGTTATCCTCATCATGTTATTGTATAATTATACATTACATGAGCTCGTAGTCCTGTCTTCCATCCACTTTTATTCAGGCAGTCCTTTTCTATATGATCGATGGTATCCAGGCCAGAACCTTTGGCTCAATTATGTTTCTCTTAGGTTTTCTATCATCCTTGTTTCCTAAGTTCATTTGTTTTCCATTTCATTACCTGTTTTGTGATTCTGTGCTCGCTTCTTCTCACTATGTTCCCAATATATTGCCATTGTCTTTTTCTTATAACTGTTGATACAAGTGGTTGCCCAGATATTTCTCTTATTTCTTAACCTTTCAGATCATCCTTTTTAATGTTCATCCGTTTTCTCAAGCATTTATTCTTCAATGCATTTAATTTTTGTTCCATGTCTTTAGTAAGTCTCCAACTTTCACTGCCATATGTTAAAATTGAAATAACATTAGAATTGAAAATACGTGACTTTGTTTTAAAACCAGAGTTCTATATTGTGTTTTAGCCATAAACTTGTATTTGCATGTATATTGTATTATTGAATTCTGTATGTTCAGGTAAAGGAATTCCTCAGCGTAAGCTGCACGAGTTATCCAGTGATGAAAGATGTGTAATCATTGGAACACTGTTCAAACACATGGAGCTCCGGCCGAGCATCCTTAAAGAGATTAGTGAAGAGGTTAGTAATGCTAGCAGTTTTCATTATCTGTTTCCCAGAAGGGAGCAGTGATAGCGTAGTGGCTAGACACTACTGACCTGGAGGTCAATGATTTAAATCCCTATTGAAGTTGTCGTGTTTTTCTTAAGAATTGACCTTTACTCCCAGGTCGACACAGCCTAATAAGGTGTATGAGGTAGTGTATGGGGAAGTAAAATTGGTCTATAAACATATAGGTTTAGCACCATATGTCCAGTGTGCCATGCTATGAAGAGGTTCTTCACTTTACCCTGTCATAGATTGTCCCTATGTTACCATATATCTGGTAAGAGGTGATGAAGTATGGTTTGCTTCAGTAATCGTTTCAAGGGGAAAACATGTATACTAATATTCTAACTGCATACATACTCCCACACAAAAATGCAAAGGTATCAAGGCCCAGATGTCTGTGAAAGTGAAGAAAATTGCATAAAATAGGGTGCAGTGATGTGACATCAAATGACTTCAGCAAAGTCTAAGAGCTAAGTTGATGGAGATGAAATTGAATTATTACAAACAGTAATTAAATGTAAATTTTTTACTTTGTAAATCCGTTCTTGTAATCTACAAGAATTTATCTTACTAAATTATTTATATATGTATATCATCTTTAGCACAATTTGATGCCTCAGCCAATCAGAAGCAGGTACGCAAGTCCTGAAGACAAGCTGATAATTGAAGATGAGCTGCAGCGAATCTTTTTAGTGGGTGACCTAAAGTGTGCAGATTGTGTTACTGGTATGTTTTGTTATTGTTTTAAGGCAGTTGAGCTTGTCAAGAGAATACTTTCTTATTGATGAAAAACAATTCTGGAATAACTTAAATTGACAGTATAAACATTGGCAAACTTAATCTAACTAATTGTCTGTGAAACTGTGTCATTATAAAAACGCAATTTTCAATAATTAACAGCCTTGATTTGCTTATTCAACGAGGAATGACCAGGAGAATGATCAGACACTCAAGGGAAAGTTAAGATAAATAGACTGTTACTGGTGCCATCAGAATGGGAACTGTGCACTTACTGCTGAAGATATAGATGGATCACTTCTGTATATGTCCAGGCTGCTGTAGTGATTCTTAATTCAACATTCATTATGTTAATTCAAAGAAATTCAAATTATGTGCCGTCTATATAGTGAAGGTTGGATGCAGTACACCCACAGCTGACTTTAGGAATATTACGTGATGTGGCCCCAATCTCTGCAGTGTGACTCTTATACCACTGCTGACTTTAGGAATATTACGTGATGTGGCCCCAATCTCTGCAGTGTGACTCTTATACCACTGCTGACTAGGAATATTACGTGATGTGGCCCCAATCTCTGCAGTGTGACTCTTATACCACTGCTGACTTTAGGAATATTACGTGATGTGGCCCCAATCTCTGCCACAGTGTGACTCTTATACCACTGCTCAAATGCTACAGAAATGGTATAAAAACATATTCACCGCTCAAATCGAACCCTAGTACTCAGGGATCATAAGTAATATCAACAATTTTATCCCGTATTTATTACTTGAAAACAATGGTATCACTACATGGGATGAATAAATAAAGTTTGAGGTGGAGAAAAGGAGGAAATGGAACAAGTTAAGTTTAACTATGAAGTTATCTTAAATGTAATAATATATCAAGAAGTAAAACTTTCACACTGATGGCATAGTTTTGTCAAAGTAATGCAGAGACACTAAATGATCAATGTGTCTCTTTGCCTCTTTGTGTGGCATCATGGAGTAATGGTATATGTGTGGTATATAGGCGGAAAAGGGGGGGGGGGGGGGGAGGAATAAACTTTGTTTTCAAAGGGTCACAAATTGGGCACGCAGGCTTGTCTTACTACATTCAGTCCTTCCAAACACGTATCTTTCACACAGTAGTTGTATTTTATCAATGAAGCAAGTTATGTTCATATAATAATATGCAACAAAAACCTGGCCAAGATGGCGGAATAAGCTGCGGCTATCACTATGCAGTTTTGATAAATTTTGTTTTAGGGGATTTCCATCAAATTATTGTTCAAACAAGGATGATCCAACGACAGGCCCAGCAAGCCGGTAGGGGATTTGTTTGTTCAAGCGCCATTGCTCAAGATTTATGGTGTATTTTGAAGAAAAAGCGCGATTACACCAGCGCTTCAAACCGCCACACACAAGACAGAGTCATAAAAGAAACAGCGGCCAAGATAGACAGATCTGGCACAACAGTTTTTAAAATGGCTACATGGAACATTTGTGGTATTGGGGATAAAGTGGCTGAATTGGTTGAATTTATGATTAAGAGTAAAATCAAAGTTTTGGGAATTGCTGATATCAGAAGAAAAGCTCAAGGCGTCCAGAAAATTCATAAGAACTTTGTTTTGATTTGGAAAGGGACTCAACCACAAGAAACTAACAAACATGGAGTGGGTTTTATCATTGCTCCAGAAACAGCAAAATATTTACTAGATTCAGAATTCGTGTCAGAGAGAATCATAAGTATCAGACTGGCTGCTGGTAAAAGAAGAGTATCGTATATTCAAGTATATGCTCCTTGTAACGACACTTACACTGAAGAAGAAAGAACATAATTTTTTGACGAACTTAGTGAAACCATCAGTAAATTTACAGACACTGATGACTTGTATGTGATGGGAGATTTCAACGGACATGTGGGAGAACGTCGACCTCCATGGTCCACATATATGGGACCATTTAGTGACAAAGAAAATAAATGTAACAACAATGGAGAACAATTACTCAATGTATATGCA
Organism: Candidula unifasciata; assembly: GCA_905116865.2. Lineage (NCBI taxonomy): Eukaryota > Metazoa > Mollusca > Gastropoda > Stylommatophora > Geomitridae > Candidula > Candidula unifasciata. Next base: position 180,444 of record CAJHNH020000236.1, on the reverse strand, counting down.
GAGCATGAACTAATTATCAGCAACACGCTATACCAACATAAGAGAAGCAAGATATTGACCTGGTATAAATGGAATAATATTAACCAAGCATCACAGATAGATTTTATTCTCACAAAAAAGAGCGACAGATGGAGAATAAAGAACTCCAGGGCCATCCCAAATGCAATAATAGACTCTGACCATAGACCTGTAGTACTTTGGCTCTATAAACCAACAAGAGTTTGCATTGATAAAACACCACAGCTAATGGATCAGATAGCCATAGAGAAACTAAAAGACAAAGATGTGGCAATTCAAGTTGAGGAAAAACACCTTCAGTACTCTAGAGAAAGGAAATGACATAGAAGAAGAGTGGCAAATTTTTAAAACCTGCATCCTGAATGTAATGACAGAAAAGTGCGGACTCCGAAAGCCAAGAAGGCACATGAAACAAACAGCATGGTGGAATGAAGAAGTTAAAATTTCTATCAAAGAAAAGAAGAAATATTTTCATCAGTGGCAAAAGTCCAAATTAGATGAGGACTACATCAAATATAGAAAAGCAAGAGCAAAGAGCAAGAGGAAAGTAAATTCGGCGAAATCAGAATCATGGGCAAACTACGGAGAACAATTAGCAAGGCTATGCACTGATTCACCAGGTCAGTTCTACCGAAGCATCAAGGCTTTGAGACTGAGAGAAGAGAAATTTAACCCATCAAAGATCATAAACAGCCAGGCTAAAAAAACCACTCACCAAATCCCAAGATGTTAAAAGAAGATGGCGAGAATATTTTACTGAATTACTGAATAGTGGACCACAAGAACCAGTGTCTAATAAAATAAAATTTGGACAAGAACAAGAACCTAATATATTAGAATCTGAAGTTGAAAAGATCCTAGAGCAAAGCAAAAGAAACAAAGCGGCCGGAACAGATGGTATTACAACAGACATAATACTTGCATGTAAGGCAACAGCAGTAAAATGGCTGACAAGAATATTCAATATGGCCTGGGAAGAAATGAAAGTTCCCGTTGACTGGCAGAGAGCAATTATAGTTCCCACATGGAAGAAGAAAGGTGATAAACGAGATTGTGAAACATACAGAGGTATCTCTTTACAAAGCCATGTAGGAAAGATGTTTGCAAAAATATTAGAACGAAGAGCGAGAGTGATATTAGAACCTCAATTAAGTAACAATCAGTTTGGATTTAGAAAAGGAAAGAGCTGCACTTATGCAATGTTTACTCTTCGGCAAATTTGTGAACAGACAATCGAATATAATAAACACCAGAATCTTATATTCATTGATCAAGAGAAGGCTTTTGACAGGGTTAACAGAAATAAACTATGGAACATTCTTGAAGAATATGGTGTACCGGGTCAATTATTGGGAAACATAATGGCTCTTTATCAAAATAGCCAGAGCGCTGTAAGAACAACGGAAGGTATGACAGACTGGTTCCCCATTACATCAGGAGTACGACAAGGATGTGTCCTATCACCCCTACTCTTCATCACATATATGGATAAAATTGCACAGGAGTCAAACCAAAACACAGATATTATAAATGAACTACTCTTTGCAGATGACCAATGTTTGTTACAAGAAAAAGAACAAAAACTACAACATGTTGATTCATTGCCCACTAACTGTACAAAATTTGACATGAAAATTAACACCTCAAAAACTGAAGTAATGACCATAGGAAAGAAACACAGTAATGTAAACATAAAGATCAATGACATACAGTTAGAACAAGTTCAAGAATTCAAGTACTTAGGATGCATATTTACAGAAGATGGAAGACTCGATAAAGAGATACAGGCTAGAGTTAAAAAAACCAATGCAGTCAACTACCAACTGGCCCCACTTCTTCGTCATCCAAAGATCTCGTTACCAGCCAAACAACGGATGATCAACAGCATTTTCATCCCTACGTTATGTTATCAGTGCCAAACGTGGACAATGAACAAATCACATATGCAAAAAATAACTACGTGTGAAATGCGATGTTTCCGAAGAGTCACCAACAATACACGAAGAGACAGAGTCACAAACGTCAGCATTAGAGACACAGTTGGGACAAGAGCATGCATGAAACATATTGAAAGACAGAGAATGAAGTGGTTTAGCCATTTAGTAAGAATGCAACCGGATCATATTGCCTGTAAGGCCTTTTACAGTAGAACATCGGGAAGAAAGGTCAGAGGAAGACCTAGGAAAAAATGGATAGATGGAGTAGCTGAATACGGCCAGAAGATCCAGAAAACTGTCACTCAAATCACGCGAGAAGCACAAAACAAATATTTTAAACCACGACACTGGGCTGTAACCCGGTAAAAGTGAAGAAGACAATAGATAGAATAATATGCATATTATGAATGTCAAGAAAAAACACAAAAGCATGGGTTGTAAAATGCATGCACATACTCGTGCTTACACACACACACATCCACATACACACACAGAGGGAGAGGGATAATTCTCTGCTGCTCACTGCTCTTAGGGAGAAATGGAAAATAGGTAATTGATCCTGGAAAAAATGCAAGGACAGCACAAGTGTGGAAAACTTAAATTTTTGTCTATACTTTATACACTTTCTAGACTAAATACAACCAGTCAAGTATTTTCCTCATTTTCCCTTAACTGTTCAGTGCATTGCACCTAAGAGTCCCTGTCTGCCTGTCTGTCTCTCACTGTCCTACATACGCTCTCCCATACATGTGCACTCGCCCCAGTGTTTTTCTACTATTTTGTATCAGGCATTCTGCATCAGGTACGTTTGTAATGACTTGAGTGTCACAATTATATTCTCTGATTCAGGTATTGTAGCTGCTGTTCTCGGTAGAGAACCAGCGGAGGACAAGGGCAAGTTTTACGTGGAGGATTACTGTTTTCAAGACTTGCCTCAGCAGGTTCCTAGACCTGTCATGGAACATGACAAGTAATTTTATTTTAAATAATTTGTTTCAGCAGTTTCTTTTATCATTTTCCAATTTGTTTACATTTCTGCATCCAAACATTCAAACTCATTTTTCCAATTATCTTTGGAGAATTCAGAATCTGCTAGTCATTGTTAGCAAGAACTGTTTTAAAAATGAATAAATAAATGAATATAGACACCTCTGTAAGATGCAGATACTGGAAATTGATTTGGAAGAAAAGATAAATGTGAACTAAAATGGTGTGCATCCAAATGTTTGCAGGAGAGAGAGAGAGAGAGAGAGAGAGAGAGAGAGAGAGAGAGAGAGAGAGAGAGAGAGAGAGAGAGAGAGAGAGAGAGAGAGAGAGAGAAGGGGGGGGGGGGCAAAAAGAGTTTGATACAGAACTGTTGATACTGAAATAAAAGTTTACAAATGGAGAGAGAAATAAAGAGATTGGATTTAAAAAAAAAATGTTTGACAGGAAGCTCTTTTTACAAGTAAGCAAAGAAAGTGGTAAAAAAAAAACTAAGGGAGGAGGAAGAGTCTTAAAAACAGTTTGAGCAAAAAGTTTTGACACTGAAACAAAGTAGATATTACAGAATTTTGGTGTTTACTGATGGGCTGCATTGAACTGTATAAATGGAAATACAAATTGGAAAAAAAAAAAGTATGTTAATATCATGCAGAGAAACAGTATATTCAAACTCATATATCAGACCTGACAAAAACATTGGCTACTGCAGAGCTTTCCTAAATTTACATGTTGGTGACACACTCTTTAGACAAACATAATTTTGTGTTACTGTAATTCATTTGATGTAAAAAAAAAAAAATTGTATTATTATTAAGTTTATTATACTGTTTACTTGGGAAGTCTGTCTTTATAAGCCTTAGACTTTTCCTAGTGAAGTCACCCTGTCAGCAGCAGTATTTTCTGTGTCCATCAGTGTGTGTAGAGGTGGCATTATATTCTGTGACTTTCTGTAAATGTGACATAGATGTTTCACTTACACAAATGAACCTGACTTGTGACACACCATTACAAGAATAACTCCAGCTGTGCCTACACTTATTCTTCAGCAGTGGAGGGCACGGATTGAAATGTGTTTTGAAAACAATACTATTCATGTAAAGCATGTTGTATAAATAACAATGGTTTTCATTAAAAAAATTTGTTTTTTTATATATGGAAACTTATGGGACACCCTGTATTTTAATATTTGGTAAACTTTGGCTAATCTTTACAATTGTGTTATTTAGGTATGTGATGTTTGTGAGCGGATTTGAACTTGGAGGTCAGGCAGACAGGCTGTTTCAAATGCAAATGTTGGCTGACCTAGTTTGTGGGCAGCTCGGTGACCCTGACCAACTGGAAGCATCCGCTTCAATCTGTCATGTGATTATTGGAGGAAACTCACTTAATGAGGCTACGCAGGACCGAGACACACTTAGCAAGGTAAGTTTTTCAGTGTATTTATCAGAACAGAGATTTTGGTAAACAGTATTGAAGTTAGAAGTTATGGAATATAGGGCCTAACAAAACATGATACATAGGGTTATTTGTCTGCACTGTCACCTAAATAAAAGAAGAATTTTTGGCACTTTTCTGACTTCCCAGATTAAAGTGTTAGATAGTGCTATAGAGAAGCATATGAATCATAGCAGATGGGTACAGTGAGTGTGACTAGTAAAATCTGTTTGCATTAAGTAAAGTCTTTTGCAGTTAGAGTATAGGATTTCAAGACTGTTATTGCCATTACCATCACATGTATTTAATTTGTCTTTTTAGGCGCTCAGCTCTTTACCTATCTGCAGTCATTTTCTCCTGTATCTCCATCCCCTTCCTGGTTTCCCATTCCTTGCAAATTGGTCCATGGCATCCTGTTCCTACAAATCCATGTCAGTAGCTTTATTATTTATGTCCTACAAACATCTTTAGTTTGTGGTAGAGGCCAGTCGTTACATCTTCTCATCTGTAATTACCAATGGATGTCCTTAGGCACACACACACTTTATTTCTCCATTTTTTCCAAGTGTGACCTAGCCGTCTGAATCTTCAGAGACTGATCATTGAGAAAACTGATATGGAACCTGCCGCTTTGAAACCTGCTGCTTCCAGTATAGTAGTGTTTGTGACCTTGTCTTGCAGCTTAATGCCAAGTATTCTTCATAGGCATTGCATGTGAAAACTGTTTAGCCACTTCACCTGGTATGAATAAATCGACCGTTTCACTGTGGTAAAGAAAAGTGATGAGAACACACGCTTGTTAGAAGAGGCTTTTAACTTTTTCAGAATTTGTGTTTACAGACATGCTGCTGGATTTTATAGAAAATATTGAGAAAGATCATGACACACATTGGTGTATGAAAAATAGAGACTGTTTATTTATGCTTCTTGTATATAAGATCATTAGTTTTCATTCTCCTACGCAGGCCAAGTATTTGTCAAAGAGAGAATCTGCAGCAAGTGTGGAAGCCATTAAATCTTTGGACAGTTTTCTTATGCAGTTAGTGGTGAGTAATGAAAGTGTTCAGTACTTGCCGTTAGGAATTTACTGCAGACACGTCCACATTGACCTATATTTCTGGTCTCATCTACTGGGGTATTTGACCAAAAACATTTCCTGACTTCAAGTTGAGAGGATCAACATCATTGCTACGGGTTTTTTCCCCATATCGCTCAGTCTCTCTCAACAGAATGCCTGTCAAAGCATGAACACCTTAGCTGCATAAGTATGATCTAGGCTAAAATGGGTACCGGTATTTGTTCTGGGAGTCTTCATTTTAGGGTTCACTGGTTGTAAACTCTGGCAGAAAGTTGTGGTTGTTTGTCCACTTCTGGGCTTTGGTCGTGTTCCAGAACTTGAATTTTGTATACATACCTGTTTTAACAGATCTGGCTTATTTGTATGCAGACTGTTGGTTCCTCACCTCTCGGACAGATGCACTCCGACTTAAAAGGAAACAACCCCTAATTAGCCACCTTTTATGAAATGGTTGGTTGTTTGGGAAAGGGGGTAGTGGGTCTGTTATTTTCTTCTTCATAATGGCCTCAAAATATGGCTATAGAAACCCACACAGGGAGGCTGATCTGGGAAATAAAGGTGGGCAGTATGATATTGGCGAGTCCCTGTGGCGGATCGGCTAGACGTTTGTCGTGGGTTCCCTCCCTGGCGGAGCCGGACTTTTTTCAAAAACGACCTTGACTCCCAGGTTGACCCAGCCTTGAATGGGTACCGGGTGCAGTCCTGGGAAGTAGAGGCGGCCGTTGTGATGCTGACTACATCACCCATGTTGTGCCGATTGGTCTATAAAAAAACAAGTCTAGCCCTATATGCCCTATACGCCTAATGGCGTGGAAAAGGGTCCTTTACTTTTTTACTTTTTTTTAGTTTGATATTGACCACAACACCATCTGAGTGTACAACACTACAGGGCTACCATCATATACCCTAAACATTAAAAAAATTTGACCATGTTAGTAATTGCGAAATTTGATTGATTTTTTATCCCCTAAAAGTGTTATGTTAGGCTATGTTGCTCAGTTACCAATACATTGCACCAATGGATCTTTCTGGAGGGCTGTGTTAATTATCCTCACTTGTCAGTTTTCAAGATTTCAACACTTTGTTTTTGTTTTGTGTCTATCCTTTACAGGATGTTGCAGAACCAACCCTGGCATTTGTTGTGTTTAATTTTACAAGACAATTTTAGGTAGTTTGGCATTGCCTCTGAATGGTTACTCTATGTACCATGGTCAAAATGAAGACAAAGTGGTTTGCAGTCAAATCGCCCATAGATGGAATCAAACTGACACCTTAAAATTACGAAGCAAGTTATCAGTAACAAAGCTTTAGATCTTTACTGCCTGCAGAGGATTTCAAAGTCTCATAACTTGAGTGTAGAATTAAGAATCAACATCACAGCACTCGGGACATTCCCATAAGCGCTCCGTCCCTATCTTCAGTTGCAAGCGAAGAGTTTCAATTCTGATGGCACCAGTAATTGTCTGATTGTATATTCATCTCACCTTTTCCTGAGTGTTGAGCATCGGCCAGATCCCCTGGAAACTTCACAGCGCCATTTTCCTTAAATCGTAATGATCTGTTTGTGTCTCCTCACTGATTACTCACTCCCAAAGGGCCCTCACAGTGTCTAGCTCGTCATACATCAGTTTACCACTAACAGGCGCAGAACCGGTCAGTCTGTCTGCCTGCTTGTTTCCTAATACACCGGCATTACCTGGAAAAAATATCTTCTTCTTCTTTCGTTCGCATGAAAAAATATCAAAGCGATGCTTGCCACTCAGCATGGAGCATTCCTGTGACCACCTTTCTCAACATGCTCTGTGAGTCAATTAATTTACTACATGTGTATGGAGCTGATTCTCAAGCCAACGGAAGCCAGCAGTGACCACCTCCACCTTCATTCTCAAACTAGACGTTGTTATATCATATGCCAGACTTTACTAAGCGATGTCCATCGCTTTTGCTATGAACTTAAAGCTTAAAAATAACTTAGAGCTATATGCTAAATAAAAAAATTCAAAATTTATTACATTTTCTTTTTGTGTGTGTCTGGCAGTCAAATGTTGACGTTACTGTGATCCCTGGTGAGTTTGATCCATCCAACTTCACCCTACCCCAGCAGCCGCTCCACCCTTGCCTGTTGCCGCAGTCATCACGATTCAACACACTACACTGCCAGACTAACCCATGCGATTTTACCATTGATGGCATTCGGTATGTTGTACCCTGTTGAGTGCATTTACAGTTTAGCAAATTTGTCTTCGAATGTGTTTTTTTTTTAGTTCACTCTCATAGTTATATTGATTGAGTTTGATTATTTAAATGTCTGATTTGTGAACTTGTTTATGTGATAATGAGCTCCTTAAGAAAAGCAAAATTAATATAACTAATCGACCGATCGTCGTGAGAGGCAACTTAGCAGGGTTGGCAAACTGATTATATCATTCTTCTTCTTCTTCGTTGCATTCACCGGCTGTAAACACCAGCAGAAAGTTCTGGTTGTTCATCCACTTATGGACTTCAGCCATTTTCTATAACCTAAATTTTATGTGTACATGAATTTATTTTTAAAGGGTTGCAAATTGAGAAAAAGAGCGTATTTAAAGTTAATGAAAGTTATTCATTCTTTGATGTATACCTACGCCTTTAAGCTCAACATTTCCAGTTTCAGCATACCCTTAATTAGTCACCTTTTACAACATGCTTGTTAACTGACTATGGGTCCCTCCCCACCTCACCCCTCAGTGTTGGCGCCTCACAGCCCATATGAATACCCTAACAAATTCTTCTGATTTCTTTGAGTCGTTAAAGCTCCTATGGCCTTCGCTGTTACTCCTTGGCCAAGTAATATTCTGCTTATTTTCATTCCCAGCATTTTAGGTACGGCTGGCCAACCAATCGATGATATTGTCAAGTACAGTGAGATTGATGACAGACTGCTAGCATTAGAGAACACCCTGGATTGGGGCCATGTTGCACCTACTGCTCCAGACACATTAGGCAAGTTTACTGAGTTCTTACATAATCTAAACACAGAAATTATTCAGTTTATGAAAGATAGACACTACAGTTTTATAGAAAACAACTTGTCATGTTGTGGTTGCATTATAAGAAAAAACATGTGACAGTTGGAATGAGAGATCGAGGAAGACAATGGAAGAAGTTCCTTGACAGCATTTTGTCCTGGCATGAACAGGAATCAGCAATGAACTGATACATGCTGTCGGAGATCCTAAGATATTAAGAAGCAGGATCACCCGTCATCAACTAATCAGTAAGCCGTAAAAAAAAATGATATATTAATTTCTGTTCTAGTTTGACTGATTTGTAAAGTTTTCATCCAACACCAGTAACACAGCACTAGGAGCCTGCCTACATGTGGTCATTCTCAGAGAGTATGGGCACTTTTAGTTTTATCAGTTGTGTTGTTTGTTAAAAGTATAACATTATGTTTACTGAATATTGTCTGTAAATTACAAAACATTATCTGTAAATTTAAAGAAAAAAAACAACTAATGATTTCATTTGAAAATTAATTTATAACAGTTTCCAAATGTGTAATTCTGCAGGTTGCTTTCCATTTGTCAAAGAGGATCCATTCATTCTAACTGAGTGCCCTCATATCTTCTTTGCTGGCTGTCAGCCAGAATTTAGCAGTAAAATCCATAAAGGTATGAGTTTCCAACAAAGTTTTGAATGTCTGTGTTGATTTGTTTGTTCAGGAATAAACTAATCGCTCCAATTACATTGTACAAGTGGGTAGAAGATGTTGAGGTAGGTCTCTACTATGATATAAAGATGTGTGCAAGCGGCACGTAAATTACACATATATTGAGTTCGGTTCATAGGATGATGGACGTTATTGCATGTAGGGAAAAAATGAAGGGAATAGGAATAAAGGGGAACATGATTGCACAATGACATATCAGCGCTGAGGAGAAGCACATGAAATATATGCAATGGCAACAATGGTCATGAAATCCTATGCTATAATTGTGGAAGACTTTTCATAACATGAGTGGGTCTTTCTAGTCTAACTCGTCATTGCCATGGGCTGTGATTCTCAAAACTCCCACAGTGTAACATTATCATCTGGGAAGATGGAAAGGTGCCAACAACAAATAAGTTCAGGTGAACCTATTGCACAGTGGTTAGATGCTTGCCTCCAAGCCTAATGATCATTGGTTTAAGTCTGCATTAAGGTGGAGTTTTATAATTGACCTAGAATTACCAGATTTACCCAGCATAAAATGGGAAATATCGTGGAAAGTAAAGATGGTTGGCTTCTCATGTGGATTGTGGGATAAAAAAAAAAAGTAGACCCACTGCTTCCCTAACAAGTATGTTGTAAGAGTTGAATAATAAGGGGTTTCCTTCAAAGTCGGAGTGCATCTTCCTGGGAGGCAAGAAACTTACAGTCTGCATGCAAATAAACCAGATCTGAAAAATGGATGTGCATGCAAAACTTAAGTTCTGAAACAAGACTAAAGTCCAGAAATGGACGAACAACCAGAACTTTCCACCAGAGTTTACAGCTGTTGAAGGCAAAGAAGAAGATGATGGCTGGCATGATGTCAATCACATCACTTCAAGTTGATTAAACACCATATGCTTGATGTGTTAGGGACATGGATAGCGTCCTTTTGCCTTCAAATAAGTTGTTTGTGTGTGTGTGTGTGTGTATGTATGGGCCATTTGTAGTTCAGTTTGACTTCAGTTTTAATTTATTATTAAAAAGGTCTTGTATTAAACCATAACAATGTACGAGTAAATAAAAACACATTATATAACGTTAGAAAAATGTAATCTAATTTAATGTTTAAAAAATAATGTTGTGGCATGCTGATTAAAACATTTTACGGGTTGGGGAGTGAGAATTACATTTGATTTTAAATTGTTTTATCTTCTTTCTCAGGTCCAGCCAATCAGGAGGTACTGCTGATAACTGTCCCCCGTTTCAGCCAATCAAGTTTGGCTGTTTTGGTCAACTTGAAGTCTCTGGAAACTCTGCCAATCAGCTTTCATTCTCACTTTCCCATTGTTGATGAGTGTATGAGCGATGAAGTGGATAAGTGATAAACATAACTATATTTTGCCGAAAACGTCTGTGTTTCAAAAGTGAATGTAAATTTCAGAGAATAAGTGTAATGTGTAACATAATGTAACACAAAAATCTATCACTTCAGTTGTATGTTTAAAACCAATACATTATGTTACAGTGACACCCAGTGCATGCTGTTACATTGACTTTGCAACATATTTTTATTTGAGGGAAAATTCATATTTTACCCTTTTGCAAATGCTTAAAAAATAGGGAAATCCCCAGAAAATTGCCATTGAGATTTTTTTAAATACAAGCCACTAATAAATTGTTGAACATTTATTCACTAGCATTTTTACATTTGTTGTTCAAAATTTATAAAGATATATAAAATCAGTAAACATAATCAGAGTAAAGCATTGCATATAGTACTTACCTCTGCCATAAAAACAAAATTTATCAGTTAACTTATGCCATGACCTCATGACCTCCTTCACTGAGGCTTACAGGAAAATATTATATCAGCTTAGCTTTGAAAAAACACATTGCGCATGAGAAAAAGCCCTTAAATGTAATTTTTTAGTTTTTATATTCATATCTAGACCTGTTAAACACTGCACACACATAGCCAATGGAATTTAACTACACTGTAAAATAAGTAAAGTAAAAGACCCTCTTCCATGCGTTCAGGCGTATTGGGCTAGACCAGTATGTTATAGACCAATCAGATCTCGGTGGGTAATGTGGTCAACTTCACGCTGGCTGCCTTTACTTCCAAGGACTGTACTTGGTAGCCATTTAACCTATCGATCTGAGAGTCAAGGTCATTTCTGAAATGGAAGCCTTGGATGGTTGGAAATGCCCATGATCTTCCCTGCCTTTCCTTGAGGTCGACCACTCTACATGCAGTTAACCTGGATAGGTCCCCCAAGATGCAACACCTGTAGACAAAGGAACAAAAAGAACACACGAATAAGACTACGTCATGTCCTTTAAAAAAAAAAAGACAGGAAGGCTAACCTGGTGGACAAAAGCCCCTGTCTTCTTCTTTTTTGCGTTCGGTTTCATATGCTTAGATCAGACCATCAGGTGGGTTGCCTCTATGAACTCGTTTGTCAGCAGCAGGTCCTTCATGGTTTCCCATAGCTTGCTCTGCACACTTTGCTCTTGAGGCCGGGTGTCTTTTCGAAGTTGTGTGTAGAGTGGGCAAGTCTGCAGCTGTGCTAATGTGTTTATGGTCCTGTTTAATAGGAACGCTGTGGTGACTGTACAATATTTATTTTATGCATGTGGCAGTTAAACCTACAGTGCCCTGTTCGTAAACGAAAAATTGTTGTATGTTGCTTTCTGTTGAGCCTGCTGATAGGGTCTTGTGGATGTTTACTGTTAGTTTGTTCTCTCCACAATTCCTTGTATTTTCTCTTGATAAAGGCCTAATGAAGTCAGATATATATATCGACCAAAAGGCAAAAATAATGCAGTTATGCGGTTAACAGGCACAGTGTAATTTTATCACTTGGACCAACAATGAAGAAGAAGAAATAAGAATATTTAGAAAATCTTGCTAATGTGTGTCATTAAAATAGTGGATTTGTTATACCTTTAGGTTAATAGTTCTTTATCCTTATCGATTTTATATGAAGAGAACATTTTTTCAAAGGTGACATGGTCATTGTAGTAGAAGTAGTACATTTTAGACCACCAGAACATCACACAAGCAATAAACACTCGATGACACAAAGTGCCACCATGTGGATGAGGATCACCCGTGAAGAGGTCCTGGAAACCGCATTCAGCCATTAGGCCATATTTATGGCTGGGCTATATTGCGGGCCCTTGGCAAGAGTTAGGGTGGGGGTTCATAATAACACAAAATATTGCATTCTAAAACAGGATGACTAGAATTTCATGGTCATTGTCTACCCTTCTGTGTACAGATTTTAGTTTGTAGCAACACGTTTTCTTTATTGTGACCTCATAAATATGAAAACTTAACATCTGTAGAATCTGTTTAAAAAAACATCATACAGTGTTTACCAGGATATAAACAGTTTATGTTGGTGTTTTATTTAAGACTAGTAGTGTCTTCTTTAACACTGTTTATATCTTGTAGCATTCACCATGTATCGCAGGCTGTTGAAGGTGATTGTCTCCCTTTGCAAACAGCAATTTCTCATGTTCTTGATAGTACAACTGTTGGTTGTTCTTGTCATTTTTCTGGCTCATCAAGATTCTTCTCCATTTTTTTTGTATCCACTGTCTTTTAACATTCTCATTTTGATAATGTATTTTGGACATACTCTTCTGCAGCCTCCTTTATTTCTCCCCTTCCTCTCATCTCCTTGGGAGCCACCATAGTGTAGCGGCTAGATGCTCATTTGTAGATTGGAAATGTTCAGGTCCCGATAGAGCCGGACTTATTTTAAAAATGACCCTGGCTCTCGGATTAACCAAGCCTTAAATGGGCACCAGGTAAAGTCTTGGGAAGTAAATGTGATTACATCACCCACTGTGTGCCGATTGGTCTATGAAATGTAGGTCTAGCCCTATATGCCAAATAGGCCTAATGGCGTGGAAAAGGGTCCCTTTTATCTCCTTGTGGAGCATAGATCTTTATGCAACATGATAATCTTTACAATGTTAGCTTTACCTGCCATGATTGTTTTTGCCAGAGAAACTTCGCCCTGCCAGTAGATCTCCTCATTCATTACCTCACATTCCTGCATGATCTAGGCATTATATCAGTATTTCAGAAGTGTGTGAACCTTGTTTTTGTGTGCACGTCCTCCCCCCCCCCCCCCTTCCATCACACACACACAAGCACACATACTCTCTCTCACACACTCTCTTTCTCTCTTTCAATCACACACACACATACACAGAATTAAAAAAAAAAAAAAAAGCACACCCTACCTGTTCAGACTTCATATTGCATTTTAACCATCAGGGCCCCTTTATACATAAAACGTTAAGGTTGAATGGGGTTTCTCTGATTTGTAACTAGGGAATCTCATGTATATAGTGACTGTGTATGTTGCCAGGTGTTATACCTTCAGTATGGCGTCCTGTGTGGGATTTAACTTTTACTCTCTCTACCACTAGACCTTTCCCTGGCCAACAAATCTTTTTCATTCCTGCATGAACTGGACATTATGTCAGTGTTTAACAAGTTATGAATATCACAACTATTGCTGTAAACAGGTACAGCACAATTACATTAGGAATATCACAACTATTGCTGTAAACAGGTACAGCACAATTACATTAGGAATATCACAACTATTGCTGTAAACAGGCACAGCACAATTACATTAGGAAATCACAACTATTGCTGTAAACAGGCACAGCACAATTACATTAGGAATATCACAACTATTGCTGTAAACAGGCACAGCACAATTACATTAGGAATATCACAACTATTGCTGTAAACAGGCACAGCACAATTACATTAGGAATATCTCAATTATTGCTATAAACAGGTACATCACAATTACATTAGGATTATCACAATTATTGCTGTAAACAGAACAGGCACAGCACAATTACATTAGGAATATCACAACTATTGCTGTAAACAGGCACAGCACAATTACCTTAGGAATATCACAATTATTGCTGTTAACAGGCACAGCACAATTACATTAGGAATATCACAATTATTGCTGTAAACAGGCACAGCACTATTACATTAGGAATATCACAATTATTGCTGTAAACAGGCACAGCACAATTACATTAGGAATATCACAATTATTGCTGTAAACAGGCACAGCACAATTACATTAGGAATATCACAACTATTGCTGTAAACAGGCACAACACGATTACATTAGGAATATCACAACTATTGATGTAAACAGGCACAGCACAATTACATTAGGAATATCACAATTATTGCTGTAAACAGGCACAGCACTATTACATTAGGAATATCATAATTATTGCTGTAAACAGGCACAGCACAATTACATTAGGAATATTGCCCCCGTGTGGGTTCCGGGGCCCCATTGTGGGGAAAACAAGAATAGACCCACTGCCTCCCCAAAAGCATGTCGTAAGAGTCGACTAATTGGGGAGCTTCCTTTGAAGTCGGAGTGCATCTGCCGGAGAGGCAAGGAACCAACAGTCTGTATTCAAGAGAATGAGATCTGTAAAACTGATGCACACGCAACACTCAGGTTCTGGAGCAGGACTGCAGTTCAGTAGTGGACGAGCAACCAGAACCTTCCGCCAGAGTTTACAGCTGGTGAACGCGAAGAAGAAGAAGAAGAAGATTAGGAATATCACAATTATTGCTGTAAACAGGCACAGCACAATTACATTAGGAATATCACAATTATTGCTGTAAACAGGCACAGCACAATTACATTAGGAATATCACAACTATTGCTGTAAACAGGCACAACACGATTACATTAGGAATATCACAACTATTGATGTAAACAGGCACAGCACAATTACATTAGGAATATCACAATTATTGCTGTAAACAGGCACAGCACTATTACATTAGGAATATCACAATTATTGCTGTAAACAGGCACAGCACAATTACATTAGGAATATTGCCCCCGTGTGGGTTCCGGGGCCCCATTGTGGGGAAAACAAGAATAGACCCACTGCCTCCCCAAAAGCATGTCGTAAGAGTCGACTAATTGGGGAGCTTCCTTTGAAGTCGGAGTGCATCTGCCGGAGAGGCAAGGAACCAACAGTCTGTATTCAAGAGAATGAGATCTGTAAAACTGATGCACACGCAACACTCAGGTTCTGGAGCAGGACTGCAGTTCAGTAGTGGACGAGCAACCAGAACCTTCCGCCAGAGTTTACAGCTGGTGAACGCGAAGAAGAAGAAGAAGAAGAAGATTAGGAATATCACAATTATTGCTGTAAACAGGCACAGCACAATTACATTAGGAATATCACAACTATTGCTGTAAACAGGCACAACACGATTACATTAGGAATATCACAACTATTGATGTAAACAGGCACAGCACAATTACATTAGGAAAATCACAACTATTGATGTAAACAGGCACAACACAATTACATTAGGAATATCACAACTATTGCTGTAAACATGCACAGCACAATTACATTAGGAATATCACAACTATTGCTGTAAACAGGCACAACACGATTACATCATTCAGATAAGCAATCAAGTAACAATGTGGTTGCTCTGGTGACTGTCAATCGCCTGTAATCTGTCATAAGTAATCTCCCCCCCCCCTTTCCCACCGCTGTCATATTTAAAGACCTAGGCCTGTCAGCTTCTGAAGAATCTCAGCGCAGTGCACGAACTCCGTTGCACCGGCGAGGGTCCTGATAAGTTGGTGCTGTGGATAATCAAAGAGAAAACTGCTACCAATGCGCCCATTGCCCAGAAAGTGTGGGATTGACATGCCTTTCCTGTTTTCGTTCCATGGATGATCCACAGTTCATTATGACATCGCCAGTGTCTAGTTTATCCTTCTGAGTATTACGGCAGACATTCTGAAGTCTGCATAAGAACCACTGCTAGTTGAAGGGCTTGAAACTATTGACATCAAATAGGTATGCACTTTCCTTTCTCCAAACCGTTGTCTGATTACAAATTTCCACGGGGAGATCTTGTAGATGTCATTTTGATTTCTCCAAGTTCAGAAAACAGCGGAGAGTACAATTTCGGTACCAGGAAGGAATTCACATATACCGAGAGAAAATTGCGCTGATTGAAGCGTTCGCCATGTTTAGGGACTCTGTGGAAAGGCTGCCAGCGTTGAGCCCTACAGCCTTGACACCTACAGAAACATGATCACGGTCCTGCAACCACAACGGCTCATGAGAAATATGTTAAAAGTGCACACGCAATAGCGTTTGGTATACTCACGCTAAAAACCTGGCAGAATTATATCTCGTCACATAATCCTATTAGCTACAAACATTCCTAAGTGTAATGAGCAATATTTTCATCATAATTAAGCCGAGGCAGGTGGTAAGAGTTGTGTGTAGATCTGGCACCGAGAGCAGGCATGCTAACGATGTCTGTTCGCAATTAGAAGGGAACTGACTGTTGGGAAAGATGCAGGCGGCATCCTTGAAATGATATGTTTATCGCTGTATAGTAAACATAAAACAGACTGGCCTGCGGGTGGTGGGAAAGCAGTTAGTTAATGCATGCTTGTGAGGACTTGGGATTTCACCTTCAGAGACCAAGGTAAAATCCGTCCCAGGTAAATGCTGCTACAGAAAAAAGTGGGGAGGGGGGCGAAGGGAATGGGTACACTATCCCTAAACAGGCATATCGTTAAAAAGCGACTAAAATGTGGTGGATTGGAAGGCGCAGATATCGCAACCTAGCTTAACAACACAGTGTGCCAACCACTTTAAAGGGCGAACGAAGAAGAAGAATACATTGACCACAACACGCACTGAGTACTGATTGATGATAGAAGTGTACGGAGCTAGCGCTAGGCGTGTCGATTTAAGATTGATTGATTTTATTCAGAAACCGATATCACAGCACTCGGGGCATTCCCATAAACGCTCCGTCCCCATCTTCAGCAGCCAGCGAAGAGTTCCGATACTAATGGTACCACTAGCAAACGTCCGTATTGCTTTTCCAAAAAGGACTTAGTGCAGAACTAATTTTCTTCAGCCCACATGATGGACCTCAGAAGTAGAACAGGCGTGGAAGGCAAAGAGAGTCACAGTGAAGCAGCTAAAGAAGGTACGACAGACACCCTCAAGCTCGCGAGAAGAAATAAAGAATGTTAAAAAGATAAGGTGGAGGTTTTCAAGCACTGTGCTGCAGAGACCAAAAGAACAAAGTGGGAAACTTTTGTAAATGATATGGTAGGCGATGAAACATTGGGGAAATTCTGGAACCTGCAAAGGCAGATGCAAAGAAAAGATTGGCCTATGACAGTGGGAACAATTTATAGACGATGGTGTGCGTGTGACATCGGACAAGGAGAAAGGGAAGGCTTTTTTCCATAGCTCAGACAGATCATAATGATGTAGGCATCAGGGATGCAGTTAGGAGTTAGCTGACACCTTAAAGAATATGCAGTATGAAGCCGTTTTAAGAAAACATGAGAAAGAGGGGGGGGGGGGGGGGAGGGGAGCTCACACTTTTTTAGGCACACAAATAAGTGCGGCCGACTAAAGGGCTGTGCTGCAAGAGGCCCTCCCCCCCCCCCCCGATAAATTAGTAAGTGGGCTAATAGGTCCTGTTTTGATTTTATATTCAAATACTCTGAAAGTATTTTATTATTATTTTTAAAATTGCTTTATAAGTGTGCTGAATAGGGAAAAAAATCTTTAAATAATAGGAAATGTATAAATATATACGTTTGGAGAGTATTTCTATGCATTGGTTAAAAGGGACTTCAGTCTTCTACAAAACTATTAGTGTTTGTCAAGGAGCTTGCCCCTATGGTTCAAGCACTTCTGGATAGCAAACTATACCCAATACGTCACAGTGCATGGAAACGGATTCTTTCGTTTACTTATTATAGTAGAGCTGTTATATTTAGCATTTGCAGCAAACCTAGGGTGAATTGTTCCAAAGGCAATGTCCCCCTTTCTCTCCCCATAATTCCACATCTTCACATTATGTAATCAAACAGTCACAGTTGTAAACAAAACTAACAGTATGTCTAATAAACAGTTTTTTTTTTAAAATAGCCAAAAGTGCAGCCTGTCTAAAATATAGCATCACAAGTTTGCAGCGAGAGCTATACCGTGGTTCCTGGTTCACACCTGTGGGCTGTTAGGTGATCTCAATGAAGGTGAAAACGTGAGCGAATCACTGGCGTCTGACGCTGAACATACCGCAGTGTCAGCAGCAGTTGCATTCTTCAAGCCTGAACTATGCAGTGTCAGCGAGTGAATACGAAAGCTTACGTTAACAAGGACCTCGTGTAAAGTAAATTATAACTAACCAACTTGTGTATAATAAAGTGGATAACTAAACACGCTGTTGGTGATTCAGAGACTTACTTTTGCGAAACGACATTAGGGAGACGTGTGTATGGCTATCGTTTTGATATATTTTGCATTTGTTTCTGTTCTGTTTATTATACTGTTCAGTGCAGGCCACTGTCAAGTGATTATAAGGATATCTCCATTGTTTTAACTGTAGTTTTGTGCGCATCCATGATTTTGTTAGGAGTCGCGTAACATAGCAACTGTCGCCTGCCTACCCCAAGGTCTTCGATTCGAATCCGCGTTTTCCCGTGTGGGTTTCTGGGCCCCATAGTGACGGAAGGTTGGGGGAGGGGGGGAGAATATAGACCGACTGCCCCCTAACTAGCATGTAGTAAGAGTTAAATTAGTGATGTTTCCATCGAAGTTGGAGTGCATCAGCTGAGTGGCCAGGAACCAACAGTCTACACCCAAGTAAGCGATTTCTGTAAAACGGATGTGCACACAGGACTTAGGTTCTAGAACAAGACTACAGCCGAGAAATGGATAAGCAACCAAAACTTTCCGCCAGATTTTACAGACAGTGAACGCTAAAGAAGAAGAAGAAGAATCCGCACTTAGTCAAATGAAAAAAAAAAACAAAAAAAAAAAAACAAGGCGTTGACACCTCGGACGACCCTGACTAAAATGGACACCAGGTGTTGTTCTGAGAAGTAAACGTGACCGGCGTGATGTTAACCATATCTGCCACAGAATACCTATTGGTCTATAAACACATGAGTCTAGCGTCATATGCCCGATGCAATACTCACGTGAAATATACCCTTTAGCCTTTTTACGTATAGTTTTATTGTCCGATACTAATATAGAGGTATAGCTAGCCAGCACACATCCCCATGATATGATTTGAAAAATGCACCCCAGACACTAGAATACTGAAAATGAAATGTTTTTAATTTTGTTCGTTAATCTTCGTTAGTGGTATAGTCCTACTAGGACACAAAAAGGCGCCGCTACTGATGCTTAGAAAGAAGAAGAAAAAACACACAGAGCTCGCCTTCCTTAAAAGACAGTGTATATTTCATTCTTAATTACTTTGTTTAATATTTTTGTAATGTGTTTGTCTAAATCAAACTAATAGAAGTGGAAGTAGTATAAATTATATTCTCACAAGCAGTAGGTGGTGTGTGTCTGTGTGTGTGTGTGTATATATATATATATATCTCAGGACCTGAACTCGCAACCTTTGCATGGGCAAGCGAGCGTCTAGCTACTAAACCAAGGCGGCTTTCCCTAAAATAAGTTAAAGTAAAAGACCCCCCCCCCCCCCGCCCCCACCGTTTGTTCACCTTAGGGCACACAAGATTTTAACTACATTTTGTTTCTAAATGGTGAAAATGTAGAGGGGAATTTTCTCTCTGTGTTTTAATTTACCATTACATATTAAGGAATAATTATCCGATAGTTTACAGAGCAGTAAAGAAATCACATGTGGTAATAAAGGGAGTACTTAGAAGTTATAACCAGTATAAAATATACTAAAAAGGCTATCATAATTTGTGGCATCACGAATACACATCCATGCAAATTTTGGTCTCAGATAATGGTGCTTCGCCCTGAAGAATTAATGAACATGTTAACCACACCCTTTCTCTTGCTCTGTATGTTATAACTTTCCGTCCTTTTTAGGATGAAAATTTTTGTTATTTGAAGCCCTACTTTGGTGGCTCTTTCCAGGGGCCGCAATATAGCCTGGCCATAAATATGGCCTAAAGGCTGAATGCGGTTTCTGGGACCTCTCCACGGTGATCTTCACCCAAATGGTGGCACTTTGTGACATCGGGTGTTTATCGCTTGTGTGATGTCCTGGTGGGGTAGAAAGCCAGTCAGTCAGCCAGACCCTTTCTCCCCTACCCACCTACATTAGACTACAGCTCACTTTGCAACCGTCGGATGGTTTAGTATAAACGTGTTACACTGCAGAAGGCTTAGGCGTTGCGAACGCGCTTCGTAATGATAGGGTGTTGGGTTCGATCCCAGCTGCAGGACCTTGCCCCGGTTTTGACAGTGGGATCGAGAAGCCGACCGTCCAGATGGCAATGGCAAACTACTGGACGTAAATTTGCCTAAAGAAACAACATCAGCCAAGTAAAAATAAATACTGGGGTTGGTTCTGTAAAATTTACGCAACTAACTTTAACACTTTTGTACGATGTTTCTATGATTTGCTGATGCTGGATTCTCACCCGAATAGTGGCTCTTGAGGTCATATGGTGTTAATTTTTCAGAATGTAATTCTAGAGGGAGTAGGTAATTATCAAAAAAGTTTCTCCCTGATAAACATTCCCCGTGCACCGTATTACGTATTTTGTTTTTCAAATAACATCTTGCGATGCGTTATCTGTAATAATTAGCTTATGCTCCGGGGGGGGGGGGGGGGGGGGGGGGGGGGGGGGGATAACTCGCTTTTATCATTAGACCAATATCTGGGTGGTCTTTGAAGCCCTACTTGTGTCGTTAAGCAAAAGTGCGACTTGATTTTACAGGAAGGATATCGCAATGTGTACCATTTGTGTCTCTTAGAATACCTTGGTTTAAGAAGAAAAAACGTACTGTCGTTTTTACAAGATTTTATCATCTAAGAAAAACTGGCTCAGAAACAATGACATGCCTGTTAAACAGAAATACTTCGCCCATGTTAAACGCTGTCGTGCAATAATAACACACGCCCGCCCTCATTCGACAGCTGGTTACTCCATAACCGTCGGGTGCCACCCTAGTACAGCAGCGGTTTACAGCTGAGAAGGATTTCTAGCAATTGCCGCTTCTCGACACCCATCCGATTTTTGGCTCCTTAGTCACATAAGCAATCAAATACAGAGCTTCTGGAAAGACTGTGGATGAAAAGAGAATTACCGAAAGAAAGTAAAAACAGAGACAATGTGAATATTTTGCCCTATTCAAAGACATAAAACGTTTTCAAAAACCATACTGGGGGAAAAGGTCGAGGACATGTGAGCAAGAGGTAGACAAAGATACAAACGGGAGGACAACATCAAGAGATGAACGAATATCAGTCGGATTGAGTGTACAGCCAGGACAAGAGACATTGTATGTTAGGAGTTTAGTGTGTTAAGAAGCAATGGTAGACTACTGAACATTAAATTTGCCTCGAAAAACCACAACAGCCAAACACACAAAAAATGCTGGGGCTGGTTGTGCAACGTCTTGTAAAGGACTAACTTTTAAAATACGTTTGTTTAAGAAGAAGAAACGTTTTTGTCTTTATTGTGGAGGCGGCACCTGATTGATTGATGAGTCACTGGTTCAAGAGCTATAGAAATCCTGTCTCCATATACGAAAGTAAATCATGGACATTTCGACGATTAGTGAAATATTATTTTGAAGGTTGTGAAAAGTCATGACTACCAACGCCACGTGGCATGGAAAAATCATCTGTGTCAGAACTGATTTTAAGTACATGGGGCAAAAGGTTGTGGACAGACATGACTACCAACGCCACACGGCCTGGAAGATCTTCTGTGTCAGAATTGATTGAAAGTACATGGGCCAGAAGGTTGTGGATAGTCATGATACTAACGCCACACGACATCGACTGGGCAGCAATCCTGGAGGGGAACAATTGATTGGCTATTTAACATGCGGTGGTTTAAAAATAACAGTAACGAGAGATCCTATCCGATTCTGAGTAAGAAAAAAATCGTCACTTTCAACCAGCATCCTCCAACGGGGAGCTTATAATTGTGACTAGATTATGTGCCGCATCTAAACTGGCTTAACATTGCTTGCCACCAAAAAAAAGCCCTCAAAAGGACTTTTCCAGTGCTGATGAGATCGTAGGAGACAAATGCTGAGACAAATACGTAGCCAAATACTGTTCCCACCGACAACGAGGCCGTCTACAGGCCAGCCAGTGGGCGACCCAGTCGCATTATTCTTGGTAGGGGTCAACAAGTGCGAAGATGGATATAGCTAGTTGTGAATTCTTTACAGGATGTTGCAGAACCAACCCTAGCTTTTTTCCCCCGCTGATGTGGTTTTTCTGGACAAATTTACACACAGTAGCTTGCCATTGCTACTAAACGGTCGGCTCTCGTTACCAGTGTTGAAACCACTGCAAACGGTCTGCTGCCAAATTGCCTGCAAGTGGGATCGACCTCCGCACCATGGCACTACGAAGCACGATGGCATCGTCTAAGCCATAGAACCTGAATATGGACACTTGGATAAAATATACTAGAGACACTGGCAAACTAGACGAGGCATGAACATTTCAATGGGCAGATGTAGTGAAAGTAACTTTCTGTACAAAATCTGGCCATGTTGCTATAACAAATCCAACACTACAAGTTTTGATATATAATCATCACCAACATGCGTCCCTTGATAAACGCTGGCGTTCAAGGTTTCCCCATCTTATAAAATTCCCTGCATCATGGTGGAGGTCAATGTTTTTGTCTCGCTTCATTCACATAACCTGTCTATAGAGATATTTATCCCTATGCCTTTCCTGTCTGTTGCCTCTCGTAGCATGTCTCGTCAATATTAATTATCGAAGTTTAATTTCTGCCATCAATTTAGGTCTTAATCTGTCTCGATAGGACAGCCTCATGTGGGGGTTTCCCCTGTATAACATACAAGGAAATGTCAGATTTAGGGAAAGACCCGCGAGATTCTAACTAGCGAGGCAATGTTGACATCTTTCCCGACGATGGTGTTATATTGAACTATGTGGAGGCATTGGCATCACAGCCTATGACGATGGCGGGTGTGAGTACCAAGACCAGTTGGCGTTAAGAAAAGTCATTCGCAATAAGAGCCTGGGATTTCAGGACCTTTGTTGCCATCGCGAATATTTAATGTGCTCCTTACAGACTCGTTGCGCATTGCAATCATTTCCTCAGTTTGTCCTCATTCCCTTCCTTATTTCCCCAGTCCATGCAGCACGGTCCATGACATGCTGTTCCCTTGAATCCAACTCAATACCTATATTATTCAGGTCTCGCTTGCAACATTTGAAAACCACAGTCTTGCGATTGAGTTATGATTGAACAAATATAGCACACAAAATGGAGTTACAGATAAGCCATGAAAAGACAAATACACTGAATACATCAATACCAGATGAAGAAGACAAATACACTCAATAAATCAAGATCAAGCAGATGCCACCCTGGAGAAAAAAATATACAAGTAACAGTAATCTTCTTCTTAAAGTCTATGCCGTGAGTATTTGGTAGTCATGTCTCTACACAGCCTTCTGTCTCGTATACTTTCAGTAAACTCTTGACACAGATGATCTTCCATACCTTTATGATTCTCCATGCCATCATGTCAAACTGTTGGACGGAAAACACTCATGTTTCATTCTGGCAAGGTAAAATCAACTTTTGAAAGCTTGAACAAAATATAGGACTCAAAATTATAGTTTATCCTATCTCCGTGGCAAAGTGGTCGAGATACCTTCCTCAGTCTCTGAAGATCGTCAGTTCGTTTTCAGACTTTATCGTTTGTTTCACATATGACCGCCCCGCCCCCTTTTCCTAGGACTGCAGCTTGATCTAGGGAGTTAGTGCTTTGTACGACGTTCTCCGCAGCAGGCGAATCGCTCAACGAAGAGACAGCCAGATGGGACAATCATATTGCAATGAAGTCAACCCTCCAACCTTTATTATTGTTCTAAATGTAAATTACAGGACCCCTTCCAGTCCTTTAGGCGTATTGGACATATAGGGCTAGACTTGTATTTTTATAGACCAATCCGCACATGATGGGTAATGTGGTCAGCACCACGTCGGCTGCCTTTACTTTCCAGAACTGCTCCTGGCTGGGCGACCTGGGAGTCAAAGGTCATTTCTGAAAAAAAGTCAGTCCCTGTCAGCGAGCGAACCTTCTACCTTCCGATCTGCAGGCTAGCGTCTAGCCGCTACTCCAAGGTGACTCCCATTGTTTTAAATGTATGTTTAATTAATCTAAGTTTCATTAAAAAAAACAGTTGCATTTCTTGTACAATATTATTAGCGTTTCTAAGTATTGGTTTTACAGTGTGGAAATTAGATGATATTATATAGTAACTTTACACCAGGACAGGTGAGTGAGTGAGTGACTTTCTACCCCACTAGGACATCACACAAGCGATAAACACCCGATGACACAACGTGCCACCATGTGGATGAGGAGACCAGGACAGGTATCTGGCAAGGCAAAATCAACTTTTGAAAGCTTCAGCAAAATATGGGACTCAAAATCAACTAGCCACATTGTAAAAAATTTACAATTTGTAAACCAATAAATGCAGCAACCTTTAACCTTTACAATCTAAGCAAAAGCAGACTACAGCACTACACACATTTGATCGGGGTTTTCTCCAAGAACAATGCCAGTTTTCTTTCATCTTCCGTTCTGCACAGGTGATATTTGGAAGCTGCAAGGAAAACCCAAGATAAAAACTACAGATAACTCACAGAAACACATTAGTTATTACTGAGTTTGTTATTTCTGTAGATTACTCATAACTTCGGCGTGTCGCAAACGTGGTTGATAAGACACTGATGTTGTCGCTTACAGAGTTATATTGTCTGAAAGAACTTCGCACCACGGGATAAAATATGCCACGGTTAGCAATGTTCTATTGCATCCAAGAATAATGACTTTCATATCAGCGTTGATGGGCGTCAAAATGAGAGGAACAATGGCTGCATATCGTCGATCTAGAAACAAATGGAGGCCAATCTTACTTTTGGCAGTTATAAGTTTGGCCAGCCTGGTGACAGAAGTGAAATGTAAGTAGAGTTAATCATTAGTAACACATACACATCATCACTATCATGTGTCATTTACACTGCATGTGATTGCCAGATAATTCAGCAGGTAATTACTTTGTGTTTCTATTATCAATATTTTCTACAAAATTTGTATCAGGTTCCTTTTCTGCTCGATTGCTTTTCTTCCTCCACTGTTTGATACTTCCTTCCTCATCTGCAAGATATTTCCTATCCTCTCTCCTAGATATACTCGTATTCTTCTACTTTATTTTTTTTCTTCTTTGGCTTAATCTTCCCTTTTTCTCTGCTTATTAATATTTCCTTTTCTATCAAACCTTTTTCCTACCTCTGTATTCAGTTATTTTAACCCAGTTTTTTTTTCATAAAAAAAGAGTGCCGGTTCCCCCACATAGGGTATAAAAAAGGTGCCAGTACTGTCCATAATACGTTTATTATCGTAGAGCTGAAAAAAGATGCAACCTTGGATGGGTACCAGGTAGTGTCCTAGGAAGACAAGGCGACCGGCGTGATTTTGACAAAATCACCCACCAAGTGCCGATTGGTTTTAATAAAATATAGGTCTAGCCCTATATGCCCAATACGCTTGAAGGCGTGGAAAAGGGTCCTTTAATTTACTTAAATATGTGAAAACCACAATAAGTTCTTTAGTATGACTATTAAAAAGTACGGAGTTTATTGCAGACTTTCGACAATAAAAGCGGTTTGCAGTTGAGTCGTCTACAGAATATTATGGGCCTCCTGGCAGTGACGTAGCACGCCCTGTCCCCCTCTGTCACTCCCTCCCATGCATTCGCTTCCTAAACGCTAGGCAAACCAGTATGCTGAGTGCTGAGGCCCCCACGACAACCCCTGACAGGACTGAATTTTTAATTTATGGCAAGTTACTTGACATACACAGGTCAACATAGGGTTCGTATGCTCGGCACTTGCCCGCAGGTCTTAGCAAACTGGGAACCACTGGTTTACAAAATAGAAAATTATATTCGATAAGTATATACAGAATTGTACACTGCAGATCTAAGCTTGTACACATAAGTTCCAATTCTGATGGCACCATTACCAATCTGATTGTTTGTCCGTCTCGCCCCTCCCCTGAGTGTTGAGAGTCGGCCATATTCCCTTATCACATAATTCTCTTCAGAATATGATGATCTGTGACTCAGAGGCTAGCAAAATCGTTTCACAGTCTAATCTTCGAGTTAGTTTTTCCAGGGGCCGCGTTAGCGCAGTCGATATGAAGCTCGCTTTCAAATCCAGCTGCGACTCGCAGCAGCACACGGCCGGTGTTCGAAACCGGGTGGTTCCCGGGGTTCACCCAGCCTGTAAGTAATGGGTACCAGAGTTAACACTCTAGGGCAAATTGAGGAACGTCGCTGTAGTTACAGAGTTGCGTGCGGACGGGGACACAGGCGGAGAGTTTCATATCAGCTGTCTGTACTGGTGGCAGAGCACTTATGGTTTATAACTGTGTGCAATGACGCTGGCTCGCATCTCCCGACTTTACCTTTATTTCCACGTTGGGCTGTTTAGAAAAACACTGTTCTCGTGGCTTTTGCACAACTGTAAGAGAGTCACACAGTAAAAGATATTGTGTTTTCCTCACGCAGTCTTCCCACATGTAGCAATTATTGCCCTGTGGGGAGGACAATAAACTCCGTTTAATGTTTACTTTTTAATAACTTCATATATGGCTCTACGGAAAAATCCTTATACTTATTTGAACAGCCAAAAAGAGCAGCTCAGATATGTCGACCACTGGACAGTTCTGAGCAAAGAGAGACAGAAGAAGACAACATGAGAAGATTCTTGTCAGCCTTTTGGCATGACATGGAAGGTGTCATCATACGAACTGATACACGCAGTCGTAGATCACAGATTGTGGAGTGACATGGTCGCCCATGCTAGTCAGCAAGACACTTGATGATGATGATCGCATGCAGAGGATGCTGAACCACGCGTGTGGTGGCTGTGACGATACGCTCGGTGACTTCAGAATGTCTTCCATCATCCTACATTTTTCCTAAGTATTTTAAAGTATACAGAAAAATATGGTTTTGGATATATCCTAAATCTAAGTAGGTGACCAGAACAACCCTATATAATTCTCCTGGACTGTTGGTGATATCCACGGCCTTCTCTATTTATAGGCCAACTGGGTCAACGGGAATTCCCGTTCTTGTGCAAGAATTGAGTCCCTCGGTGTTAACAGTTTTTAGCGAGGAGATGTATACACTAATTAAACTACAGTTTCATTAATTTTTGACATATTTTATAGAACTATACGTCATTTTTAAGGTAAATATGTGTGCTATTTAAATATAACAATAAAGGCTCTTGCAGACAAACAAAAATGCTTTTGCTACAGGCAACATGAACATAAACATCAATAACGTGTAGAAATAGACTGAAAGCTATTCCAGCAGAAGTAAAGAAATGTCAGTGCTAACTCTTTGATTCTGAGAGGGTACTGTTGCATCACAGGAGCTGGGCGGGGGAGGGTTGACATTTGTACTTTATCAAATTTAGCACATAAAAATACTGCTGTGAAACATACACAAGACTAAAGTCCAGAATTAGATGAACAACTAGAAGCTTCTGCTAGAGTGTACGGCCAGTGTTCGCGAAGCAGAAAATTCACAAAAATGAACACAGACCGTACAACTGCAAATGTGTATTAGAAGTAGATGAACAACCAGAAGTTTCTGCCAGTGTTCGCGAGCAGAACATTTACAAAAATGAACACAGACTGTACAACTGCAAATGTGCATAAGAAGTAGATGAACAACTAGAAGCTTCTGCTAGAGTGTACGGCCAGTGTTCGCGAAGCAGAAAATTCACAAAAATGATAATATAATTAGTATATTTCTACAACATATAATTATACTGTTAGTCAACAATTAGTAAAGAGGCAATGAGTGACTTGCTGTGAGAGGTTAGTTAGTAAATGTGTCTTCATCACTTTGTAGTACTCCTAAGCGGACATTTCTCCATTCTCGTAGGGCACTGTCACATTGCTTTATATCGTAATTGATATTGTCATGAATGTTTTTTCTCGTGCACATGTGTTTTAATGTTGTATAACTTAAATGTGGATGTTACCATTAAACTTTAATGAACTATAATTTTTTTTTTTAAATCACAAGCGTGAAAATAACTTTGGCAGTCTTTTCACGTGTGGTTAATTTGAATCTGTATTACATACAGCTAACACACTGAAATGTGTTTAACTCCCGGGAGGTTATTTCGAAGATTGATCCCGGAGAGTATATCCCTGAGATTTGTTGTTTTATTCGACCCAGAAATATTGCTAGCATTTTGGGCGCGTCCATTGTTCTAAGTATTGATTCCAGAACTTGTTCTGTCTAACTGATTGTCACTTGTTACAGAGATATCTTCTTTTTCTTCGCGGTCACTAGCTGTACACTCTAGTGGAAAGTTCTGGCTGTTCGTCCACTTCTGAACTGCAGTCCTGCTCCAGAACCTGAGTGTTGCGTGTACATCAGTTTTACAGATCTGATTCACTTAAAAGCAGACTGTTGGTTCCTTGCCTCTCAGGCAGATGCACTCCGACTTCAAAAGAAGCTCTCAAATTAGTCGACTCTTACGACATGCTTTTGGGTAGGCAGTGGGTCTATTCTTGTTTTCCCCACAATGGGACCCCGGAATCCACACGGGGAAGTTACAGAGATATGAATCTCCTCTAACAACACACTCGCGCGCACACACACACGAACACACATGCACGCACTGAAGCGCTAACATTTGTTGCAAAATCGATAATTCACACACGTTACACATTGTCTGTCAACTGGTGCGCTTTTAGGAGATTGCACACACATGCGTACGACTTTAGTTTTAACACAACATTGGGTTGAGGTGATGCTATTACCGTATTGTTGTGAAGGTGTGATAGGTCTCGCACTGAAAACATTTTTGTTTAATTAGTCTTTTATTATTTAGGTGGGTTTGGAAAAAAAAGTGGGAAGGGGGGGGGGGGGGGAATAGTTCAACACAATTTTCTGGGGTGGCCTGAGCAAATCCTCCTCTAAAAAAACACATTTGCAAGAACTTCGAGTTATTCCCCCCCCCCTTTTTTTTTCTCTCTCCCGCCCTGACCCACCCTCATAACACCCCCCCCCCCCAAGAAAAATGCGCGCGCGCGCTCACACACACATGCACACACATACATTATTTTCTAGAGGTTTTCTATTTAAGTATTCATGAGTATATATTGATATTTTGTTTGCCCTTCAGTACATACAAATAATAATAATAAAATAAAGATTATTATTATTATCACCCCATTAAACAAGACTTTGAGCACCTGACTGCTAGAAAATAGTAAAGAGGTCAGGCCCCTCCTCCCCCACCCAATGTTTTTTCCCCTGTGTGTGTGCGTTCGCGCTTGGTGTCGGCAACTCTATTAGCTAGAGATGCGTATTCTGCATGCTGTCAAATATATTTATATAACTATATAATTAGACGCGAAGCACTAACATTCATCACATGGCGTTTATTTACGGTAAACTGGGTGCCAGTTTCGGCGAAATGTGCTCAACAACCTCGGCTTTCCATTATTTCTGAAAGTATGCAGAAAGTGAAACCCTCTATAACACACACAGAAGCTTACACACACACGAAAACACCTACACACAGACAGACACACACACGTGCGCATTCTCACAATATCGTATAATTACCCTTGTAGTTTATCAATAGAAACCAGTTGAGGTATGCGAGCACCTGTTTCACGTTGCTTTTCTTGTACAGTTTCGGTAATACAATAATATGCGTGTGTGCGCGCGCTCGCGTGTGTGCACATGTGTGTGTGTGTGTGTGTGCGTGTGTCCAAATATATAACCTGGACCCTTGATTCTTTCAGTACCTGCACAGTCTGTGACGACTGCGCTAGCCATGCAGCAGTAAATCCTAAGGCTCAAAGCTTTTTTCCTCTAGGGAAAAGAGAACATCGCTTGTACCCACCATAAAGTGTCTAATGAAAGACGGCGGTAACCACCACAAAGTGTCTATTGGCGGTACTCATCACAAAGTGTCTATTGGCGGTACTCGCCACAAAGTGTCTATTGGCGGTACTCACCACAAAGTGTCTATTGGCGGTACTCATCACAAAGTGTCTATTGGCGGTACTCACCACAAAGTGTCTATTGGCGGTACTCATCACAAAGTATCTATTGGCGGTACTCATCACAAAGTGTCTATTGGCGGTACTCATCACAAAGTGTCTATTGGCGGTACTCGCCACAAAGTGTCTATTGGCGGTACTCATCACAAAGTATTTATTAAAAAAAATCCTCAGGAAAAGGTGATGGTAATGCAGGAAAAAAAGCTCTGCTTAGGTTCAAGAACCCCCCCCCCCTTTTTTCCCCCTTCTTTCCCATCCCTTTTCTACATCCTGTTGTCCTTCATCGCACTTAAAAGTGGTACATACAGGCAGTAACGACCGCTTTACAAAAAAAGTATAGTTTACCTGTAACAATAATCTAGTCTAGCCCACATCATATGTTAACTATTTTTCTGTCGCAAAGGTGAATTAGCTAAACTCGTTCGGACTCGGATATTTTTAATATGTTGTACACAAGCTATGTCTTAGACGTTGCTCGTCCATCGCAAGTGATGAAGACCGCTTTTCAACCAGTGATCGATGATGATGAGTACGAAGGTGGCTAGTTAGTCCAATATGAGTCAGGAAAGTTCTTGAGCAGTGCGGACAACAGGTGGAAGCTGCAGTAAGTGTGGGATAAGCAATACGCTTCTTACTAGTCTGCCTCCGTTTCTCTGACTATACAACCTCCGCTGCCTGGCAAGCTGATGCACCATCATCAACATGTAGCAGGTCCTTTGCAGAACGTCGCTCTCATCACAGTCTGCCTGAAAGAAACTCGGTCTCTCGCCAGTTCTCCCGCCTCATGCACTTTCACACTCAAGGAGTCACTTATATCCTGTGCCCATCTTCGTGTCGGTCGGCCCCTGCCCCTCCTTCCTGGTACCATGCCTTCTGCTATAATTTTTTCCAATCCGTCGTGGCGCCTGATATGACCAAAATATTTCAACTTTCGTGAAAAGATGCTGTTTATTAGCCAATCTTCCTTGATGTTCAGATCTTTTAAGATGTCAATATTTCTCATCTTCTTTGTCCAAGATATTCCGAGAATCATTCTATAGCATTTCAGCTCAAAAGCCCCTATTCTCTTTCTTAAGGACTGAGAGATAGTCCACGACTCACATCCGTCTGAGAAACTTATGCCATCCAGAACAGTCCTGTGCAGCAGCATCCCACATCGTTGTGTTGATGCCAAAAGAATTGAGAGCAGTTTTCAGTGTATCCTTATAGCGCCTTTTCTGTTCTCCCTGGCACCTCTTCCCTTGCTGGAGCTCGCCATAAAATACTCTCTTTGGGAAGCGATAGTCTGGCATGCGGGTTAGGTGACCAGCCCAACGCAGCTGATAATTCTTCAGTATCGCGTGGATGCTAGGCATAGGATATATAGTGTTGGAAGAAAAGCCGTAGTTGCTGACAGATATCAGAAAGGCAATGTATAGAAATACTGTAGACTATCAAGCCAGTGGTTAAGTTAAAGTCAAAAAGATCGCCTTTATTTCACAGGGTTTTAACCAACATGGCTCGGTCTATACCCGCAGAACGACTAGCCGCCTGCTTAAAGCGTCGTTCCGTGGTTCCTGTGGTGACCTGAACCTACGACAAGTGTTAAGAGTCTACTAAGGATGGTTGGCAGAGACTGGTTACTGCTTCTCATATAAAGATTTAGCTGCTAAAGGCATTCAGTCATCAAAACCAAGCAATGATCTAAACAATCCAATCATCATATGCATTTATACAATTCTCTAGCGCAATCAATCAGCAACTGCCTTATGCATTTGTCGCGTGTGCGCATATTTCTGGATTGCGTCGGGACTAATTGTTCACCAGTCTTTCAAATGGGGCACTGAGGGATATTTGATTTGATTTTTCACTGGCAGAGGAACGGAGCAAGTATGGGGTAACCAGGCTGCAGTGAAGTTGAAACTGCGACTAAGACTAAGACTAATCAATCTGTGAGCCAGTTGTCGTCTCCACAATAAAGGTCCAGTTGATTTTCAAGAGTCTGTTTCTCGTCCTAGTTGTACGCTCTTTAAAACTGTTGTTCGTCCATCATAGTGGTCGAATAGATACACAATAAGGGAAGAAATGTATTCACTTTTTAACGTATTTGCTTAATGTTTTACAGGTGATTGTACCGACGCAAGCGGCATTTATACCGTAAGTAACCGTGAAATTTTGTGTACAGCTGACCAACTTTCCCCCTTTTAAAAATAATAATTCCGTTTAAACGGTCACGTTACTCTCTCTCTCCCCCCCTTTCTCTCTCTCTCTCTCTCTCTCTCTCTCTCTCTCTCTCTCTCTCTCTCTCTCTCTCTCTCTCTCTCTCTCCATCTTTACACAACCCAAGCAAGCGCCTGTTACAAAAAGTTATTTCAAAAATTTTTTTGGGAGATTTATAAAGACAAAAATTAGATCACAGGTCTCTTTGTTTGTTTGTTTCAATTATCAAGAAACCATGAGTTGTTACCCGTTTGGCTAAATACTATGGATAATGGCGACCCTTTGGCATTGATTCCATGATTGATACCGTAAATCTGGGATAAATTAGCTTTTCTGTCTACCCCGGACAACAAGGAGTTTGTCACCCGGTCGCCGCTCAGTCCGGTTCGTCCAACTGCGCTTAGCAATCCGGAAAAAAAAATCGCTAAACGTGGAGCTCGAACCCACGACCCTGAGATTAAGAGTCTCATGCTCTACCGACTGAGCTAGCCAGGCAGTATATTACCAGATATATCGGTATCAAAATGGGGTGTTTGGCCGACCTGTCATTTAAATTCGCGGCCGCTACATCTGCCGGGTGTAAGGTGCAGTCCATTGCGGGCGAGGATATGAACAAGTGCACCGTTTTGCCTACATTACAGAGATCTCAGCTTTTGAAATAGACACAAATCCAAATATAAATTCTGATATCTGATGGGCGAAGAAAAGAATAAATTAATGCGTACTTCAAGAACTGAATATTGAAGAAGGCTAGCTATTAAAAGACGATAAAACACAGACAATTCAAATATTTTGGTCACCTGAAACCTAACGAAAGTTTAGAAAGAACAGTAATGGAGGGGTATATGCCTGGGAAGAGAGGAAGAGGAAGGCCAAAGAGAAGATGGGTGCAGGAGGTGGCGGGTGAACTCCAGATGGGTGTATCGACGCGGGACATCTTGCTTGTGATCGAGGAACTTTTCGGAGGGTTATGTAAGCAAGGCTCTGCAATGAACATGCTTCTGACTGACTGACTGATATCCGCGAAGGACAGCCGTACTTTTTGTAGATCATTTGCTAATGTGTAGCAGGAAATGGATCATTTGACGCAAATAGCTCAACTTGGAGCTGCAACGGTAAAATCCGTTAAAAAAGGGAATTCCACGCAAAACGTAAATTTCTCAGGTAAGCTTGGAGTTCTTCTTTTTGTTCTTTGAGTAAAAAAAGATAATATTTAGACTACGACAGTGTTGGCGTGTACGTGGTCATAGCCTCGAGGATATGATTGTTTGCTTTTAACAGTTTCTTTCTTCCAGAATTGCAGCCTGTAGGATTACCATTTAGTTTCACGATAGTCTCCCCCAAAATCACTATTCATTCCATTCGTTCCATTCATAGGTTTTTTAGATTGGTCTGCTGCCCGAGAAAAGTGTGTGTGTGTGTGTGTGTGTGGGGGGGGGGGGGGGGGGGTTTACGGGTGTGTCGCTCTCTTGTTTGCTTTCTGGCTTGTCTTGCATTAACGTTTTTCTTCCGAGAAAGAGAATACACGTGACATAGGTTGCAGTACTCTCTAGGGAGTTTGTGTGTTAGACCCAGGTTCTAATTGTTTTTGTAGTGTTAAAAGCGCTGGCATGCTTAAATATACGACACGGTATATCAACGGCAAGGCTGAACACCCCCGTAGCCGTGTGCGAAGGTCAGGTGACTCAAGGTCGACCAATCAGAAGTGAGATAGAGTGTATATGGGTGGTCTCTAGGGGGGGGGGGGGGGGGCTAACCGTATTAACAAATCAAGGATTGTAATCAAACAGGTACAAATCGCGGAAATCCAGTTAAGCCGCATAACCACATAACAAAGTTGAATTCTTCGTTTACAATTAGGATGCTTTTTTGGAATGTGGCCATGAACAGAAATATTCTTTTTCGTCCATTGTCCACACCCCACCAAACCACTACACCAGCGTTTCTGAAACTTTTTTTTTTGTCTCGGCACCCTTGTCATGCATAAAAAAAATATTTTTTTTGCAGCACACTATCCAAAAAGCGGTTTGATTATTTATGAAAAAAAGGAAAAAAAAAAAAAGCAGCTTTCTTTAATGCGATGAATGAAACGGTGAATTTTTTATTATTTCCTTTAGTTTTGTGGGAAGTTTAGTTAACTGTGCCCTGAAATCACTTGCAGATTGCTCCTGTGTCTGTTTTTTTTTAATGTAAGCGTACTTTGAGAATGCGCTGCAGCCTTTCCAATATTATTGTTTTCTGAATATACCTGCGTTCAGAACTCTTCTTGGCTTGCTTTAAAGGTATTTCTGTTTTAAACTGCTGTCTTCGCTGATCTCAGGCAAATGAATAATAAAAAGCATTCTTGATTTTTGCCGCGACACTCCTGGCATACGCCCCTGGCACCCAGTTTGCAAACCGCTTCACTACACCATAATTATGCAGAATTAACTACAGATGATAATTATATTTGAAAGAAGAACAGGAGTACGACAGTGATGCATTTTGTCGCGGCTATTATTATTAAACTATAAGACCAATTAACTGATTATTGCACAGAACAGATCATAATGGGGAAATCTGGGAAAGCTGGCAATTTGTGGACAAGACGGTCTCTTCGATTGCCCCAGCACTGGGCAGGAGTGATGTCATTAATGTCATGCTACTCCACTTGGTTCCAGGGTCCCATTGTGGGCTAAAAACAGACCCACTACCTAACAAGTATGTCGTAAGAGTCCATAACTCTACAGGTTTCCTTCGAAGTCGGACTGGATCTGACTGAGAAGCAAGAAACCAACAGTCTGCGTACCTATAGGCCTGATCGACGTGGACGCAAAACTCAAGTTCTGGAACAAGACTACAGTCCTGACGTGGGCGAACGAACAGAACTTTGTGCAGGAATTTACAGCATGTAAATTCGAAGAGAAGAAAAAGATCAATGCAGGCGAGATGAAACTCGGGGTGAAGGTCACAACAAACAGGACTCAGTTTTCCTAATCACTAGAAAGTGCTTGTTACAATAGCGCTGACAAAACAAATTTTGCACCCTAAAAAGTGCCGATACTACGTACTGTTGCGTACCGAAAAAAAAAAGATTAGAAATAAAAAGCGAAGATTCTCAGTAATTACTAATTTTGGAGAGAACTAAAATTCGACAATCAAAAAGGGGAGTAGTTACGATAGTTCTAGACAGGAAACACTTTGCGGAAACCGCGTAATATTTTAATGATGATTATGATGATAAAATAGGACATGCACCCTTTGAAGCCAGTAGAAATATTAAAAAAAAAAAATTTCCCTCGATACGGATTAAAACCAATAATAATAATAATTATTATTATTTTTACAACAACAATGATAGGTTATTGAAGCGACTCAAGACCTGACATTACAATAAACACGCTAACGAAAACACAGTGGTACCTTGGTATACGCCCTTAATCGGTTCCAGATCATTGAATATATACGCACAGTATATGAACAATCTGCAAATCACCGCAGGCAGGATAGTTTTTCTCACTGACTCACTGTCAGCTATACAGGCCCTTGAGTCCAAACCTACCGACAGCACACTACAAAGTCTAACACATGAACTTGCTATGTTGTCAAATAAGGCAGAAATTCACTTGCAGTGGATTCCGTCACACTATGGCATCAAAGGCAATGAAAGCGCAGATGCTTTAGCCAAGGAAGGTAGTAACAAACCACAGACCTACCAGCCACTATCTTTTCCAGAAGTCAAAACTCTCATTAAGAGAAAATCAGAAACAGATTGGAAAACCAACACTGGTTATAACTACGAAAAAGATTTTCTGAAACACTTGAACAGAACAGACCAAGTCACAGTTTTTCGCTCACGCACTGGACACTGCAGACTCAATAAACACTCACATAAATTAGGTATGAGCCAAACAGCTCTCTGTCGGTGCCTTCGTGCTGAACAGACTCCAGAACATGTCCTGCAAGACTGTCCTCTCCTGGCGGAGCTGCGGAGCGACATATGGCAACACCCAGTAGAACTGACAACTAAGCTTTGGGGAAACCTAAGAGACCTTGAATAGACATCCCAGTTTATGACCCACAGTGGATTATGCGCATGACCAGAGATCGCTGAAGAAGAAGAATATATACGAAACATGACGTATACCTAACAGGACGTATACCAGACAAGACGTATACCAAACGAATTTTCACATAAGAAATAAAAAGGAAACGAATAACCCGTTCCCAAAAAAGGGGAAAAAAACCAAGATTGTTATTGCCATACAATACATTGACAAGGTTGCATAAAATAATTTAAACATTGCATTATATTAATATACAAAAACACAAAAGCAATCAGATGAAAAAAATGAAAATGTAACATTACTTTGCCTTGCCGAGAAGAGTGGAGCGCTTACTAGTAATAATAATAATAAGAACTCTAGAGGGGATCATGCACAGCAGGGGTCCACCGATCATCAGTAGAAAGATCCTTTGTCAACGATTGTTTCGGCCCATTACTTCCTATACAGTCTCGGAAGGTGGGCTGACCTGGGTCACGAGGCCAGGCCTCGATCTTCCCCTGCTGCACTTAATCGGACTCTTGGACAGGGTCAAGACGATATGGTGACTTTGCAACAGGTATTGTGAGATATGGTGCTTTATTTGTCGCTGCGGTAGCAAATTAGCCGCCTACCTTCACGGCCAGAGTAATTAGCTTACGGTTGGTTCATCGGACAAGTGTTAGGCTTTGGCATTTGGCTGAGGCACTGGCAGACACTTCTCGGGCACTTTGGCTTTGAGGGATAAGAAGCTCCTTTCCACTAGGAACTCGGACCAGTCTACCGAGGCCCACCCACCACGACGCTCCGTTGCGTCCAGAACCAACTCGAAGCCCTTTCTTTTGCTTCGCCAAGTTGTTTTAGTGACCGTTTAGTTTTTCTCACTGACTCACTGTCAGCTATACAGGCCCTTGAGTCCAAACCTACCGACAGCACACTACAAAGTCTAACACATGAACTTGCTATGTTGTCAAATAAGGCAGAAATTCACTTGCAGTGGATTCCGTCACACTATGGCATCAAAGGCAATGAAAGCGCAGATGCTTTAGCCAAGGAAGGTAGTAACAAACCACAGACCTACCAGCCACTATCTTTTCCAGAAGTCAAAACTCTCATTAAGAGAAAATCAGAAACAGATTGGAAAACCAACACTGGTTATAACTACGAAAAAGATTTTCTGAAACACTTGAACAGAACAGACCAAGTCACAGTTTTTTCGCTCACGCACTGGACACTGCAGACTCAATAAACACTCACATAAATTAGGTATGAGCCAAACAGCTCTCTGTCGGTGCCTTCGTGCTGAACAGACTCCAGAACATGTCCTGCAAGACTGTCCTCTCCTGGCGGAGCTGCGGAGCGACATATGGCAACACCCAGTAGAACTGACAACTAAGCTTTGGGGAAACCTAAGAGACCTTGAATAGACATCCCAGTTTATGACCCACAGTGGATTATGCGCATGACCAGAGATCGCTGAAGAAGAAGAATATATACGAAACATGACGTATACCTAACAGGACGTATACCAGACAAGACGTATACCAAACGAATTTTCACATAAGAAATAAAAAGGAAACGAATAACCCGTTCCCAAAAAAGGGAAAAAAACCAAGATTGTTATTGCCATACAATACATTGACAAGGTTGCATAAAATAATTTAAACATTGCATTATATTAATATACAAAAACACAAAAGCAATCAGATGAAAAAAATGAAAATGTAACATTACTTTGCCTTGCCGAGAAGAGTGGAGCGCTTACTAGTAATAATAATAATAAGAACTCTAGAGGGGATCATGCACAGCAGGGGTCCACCGATCATCAGTAGAAAGATCCTTTGTCAACGATTGTTTCGGCCCATTACTTCCTATACAGTCTCGGAAGGTGGGCTGACCTGGGTCACGAGGCCAGGCCTCGATCTTCCCCTGCTGCACTTAATCGGACTCTTGGACAGGGTCAAGACGATATGGTGACTTTGCAACAGGTATTGTGAGATATGGTGCTTTATTTGTCGCTGCGGTAGCAAATTAGCCGCCTACCTTCACGGCCAGAGTAATTAGCTTACGGTTGGTTCATCGGACAAGTGTTAGGCTTTGGCATTTGGCTGAGGCACTGGCAGACACTTCTCGGGCACTTTGGCTTTGAGGGATAAGAAGCTCCTTTCCACTAGGAACTCGGACCAGTCTACCGAGGCCCACCCACCACGACGCTCCGTTGCGTCCAGAACCAACTCGAAGCCCTTTCTTTTGCTTCGCCAAGTTGTTTTAGTGACCGTTTACGCTTGACCTCTTGCGCCAACCTCGACAGCGAAGATTTTAACCGCGTACGCTTCGTCTCTCCTCAGACCGGCCACGAGCTCATCGTACTTTTCGAACTTGTACTGGTGATTTTCTTCCATCCGCGACTTTTACGGCACGGTCAGCTCTATCAGGACGAGCTGGCGTTTTCCCGTTTTTCTATGTCTGGTCTCAGGCCGGTCTTCCGAATTTACTCAAAGTACTTTTCGAAACCAGACAGGTCGACAGTCAGTAACTAGCCCCTCGCACATCAGGTATCGATGGAGCGCATGCGACCTTGTTGATTTTACCTTTAGACATCTGCTCAGCCTTGAGGAAGCGCATGTGGGCAACAGGATGATTGACTCTCGAGGTTGGCCGTCATTCTGGCTTGGTCCACAATGTCCGCTAACTCTTTCAGGACGTTATTGTGGCGCCAAGTACATCGTCCCTGGCCTGGGGCTTACTAGAATTGTGCTGAGGAGAAAGAAAAGGGATATGTTATTGTTTAGAAGTATAACAAAACATAAAGAATCTTATATGCTGCTGCGTTTAAAAAAAATTTTTTTTTTTCTGTCTTGATTTCCCTTACTTGGACCTGGTTACGACTCACCATGTTAAAATTTTACCAAAAATCTGCCCAGAGAACTTCGCTTCTATCTTCTCATGATGTTTCGGAAATGTGACATTAGCTGGTAATTGCAAATAATGCTGTACTGTTATGGCCTGTTTTGGCTTTGTTTTTTTTTGGGGGGGGGGGGGGGGGGGGGGGGGGGGGGGGGGGGGGGGAGGGGGAGGGAGGGGGGAGGGAGGGTGGTACTTTTCTGCAAAGTTTTTGACATCCAACCATTTTTGGCAAACATTTCCTGGATTAATTAGAGAGGTAAATAAGGGTAGCGCGCGGTGTCGTGATTCATTTTGTGACCTACAAATTTTAACACTCAAGTCGTATTCTAAAGGTTGCATACTAAGCCACATTTTTTGGGCGTCTAAACTGGACATACACACAGCTGAACGTATACCAAGTTATCATGGCCTGCAGCATCACAGGAAAAAGTAGAAAACTATTATCAAACGAGGATCCCAGCAGACTACTCACAACGGCAGACCTAAACGTTGAAGTGATGTTATAAAGACAGAATTAGCTCACTTGAAAAGACAGAAGTGTACACAGAAAACAAAACGTGACAGTACGATAGCAGCAATTAGACCTCTCAAAATATGCGATACCGATCAGACATACCAAGGAACACAGGCCTTTGTTCATGTTATTTAGCCAGGCTGCATCGGTAAACTTATCTTGATTTTGTTTCGTGTCTGGGAGCAAGCAGACTGTAACGAGCTTAGACTGCACCTTTTCCTTCAAAACCAGGCAGAAATATGCAGCTGCAACCGAGAAAGAATATGTTTTAGTCGTACGTTCACTCACAATCCGGGCATCACAGATATGTGCTGTCTATTCAAAATAGCAGGGAAAATAAATGTTGATGAAAAGATGTCCAGGTTAAGCACCTATCATATCATTTACCTGATCACTGCAATGAATCGCGTCTGACTGATTCTCCTTGCAAACTAACCAGTGTTGAAACAACACACATAACTAACCAGTGTTGAAACAACACACATAACTAACCAGTGTTGAAACAACACACATAACTAACCAGTGTTGAAACAACACACATAACTAACCAGTGTTGAAACAACACACATAACTAACCAGTGTTGAAACAACACACATAACTAACCAGTGTTGAAACAACACACATAACTAACCAGTGTTGAAACAACACACATAACTAACCAGTGTTGAAACAACACACATAACTAACCAGTGTTGAAACAACACACATAACTAACCAGTGTTGAAACAACAAACATACCTTTACTCTGCTTTCTTAGTTTAAAATAAAAAAATTTAAAAAATAAACCTAAGACAAGGTGCAACTCTGGGAAATAACTGACGACATATTAGTAATGGATCGGTTCATTGTTGCGATATTTTGTTGGTTTGTTTAGGTAATCAATTTAACTGTTGAGTAGTTGATGGTTTTTGAATTATGTGGGGGATAAAAAAAAATATTTTTTTTTTCCTTCGCACTCACCAGCTGCAAACTCTGGGAGAAAGTTCAAAATGTTCGTCCACTTGTGGAATGCTGCCTTGTTCCTTGAGTTATGCGTGCACATGCATTTTACAGATCTGTTTTTTGTTGTTGTTGCAGAAGCACTCCGACTTATAAAAATGTAATAAATAAGCATCCTTAATTATTCACCCTATTTGACACGCCTGTTAGGAAAAAAAGGGGAGGGAGAGAAGGACTGGGGGAGTAGTGGATCTATGCCTCCCCCCACCTGCAAAAAAAAAAAAAAAGGCCTGGGATCCCGCACGAGAAAAAAATTAGAGTAAAAAATAGTTATATGTAATAAATTATGGGTTTGCTTTTTAAAATAGTATTGTTAAGTGGCTGCGGCGTCTGTGGCTTAGGCGTTGCGAGTCAGACTCGTAATTCCAACGTACCGCGATCGAAACCCACTGCTGGTTGCGTGGATTTTTTTCAAGGTATGGAACGTCACAGGTCGACCCAGCCTAAAATGGGTACCAGGATGTATGTCCCGGGGAAGCAAAGACGGCCGGTGTAATGCTGACCACATTACTGACTAGTGCCGATTGGTCTGCAATAATATGGGTGCTCTTCCCATATGCCTGATTCGCCTAAAGGCGTTAAAAGGGATCTTTACTACTTTTACTTATTGTTAAGTGGCTACTTTTATTTTAGGAGTTTTGCACACACGCACACACACGGACACACCCACACACACACTCGAGCGGATGCACGCACCTACACACACACACACACACACACATAGACGCACAAATACAGTGTGTTTGTAAATATGTCTATGAGTGTGCATTTAACTCATGCTTGGGTGCAAGGTATTTCAAGAGCATTACATCTACCTTTTAGTAGAAAGTGCACGAGCTACCTAAAAAACTTCAACACAGCAGCAAAAGCACAAAACGGGAAAATTAACACTGAAAAACGTAAAAAAAATAAAAACAGAAGTTACGACAATTGCAAGATCATAAGAACCAGTCAAGATATGCACTGAAAACCAGCAACTAAATCAAACAAAAGACTTCAACTATCTAGGGAGCATAATGTCATTGGAAAACATTGTGACGACTGGAAAGATCAGTGGAAAGAGAGATAGAGGCACACCAGGAGAGATAATGGTGGATGGGCTGAAAAGATGGCATGGAGGGATATCATTAACAGAGCTGTTCCAGGCAACCAGGGATCGTGATCTGTGGAGATGCATGAGCGCCTACACCAACTGGCAAGGCACATAATGATGATTAAAGTTGAAACAACAGGAATGAACTGTCTACGGCGACCCTAAATGTCACTTGAAGACACAGGATAAGAAATGACGATATCAGGAAAGAAGTTAGGATGGATCCAGTTTTAAACTGCATCAATAGACAACAGATCAAATAGTTTAGACACGTGCCAAGACTGCAGATCAGACAGTACACCACAGCCCTCCAACTTAGACGTAATAGAAGCAAACTAGAGGTCGACCATAACAGAGATGGATAGATGGAGTAGCCGAGGCTGTAAGTACGAGCAACTATACAGCACATACCAAGGCTCTCATCCGATGTCTCTTCAAAACCTGACGGTGCCAGGCAATGCAACACTGCTGAAGAAAAAGAAGAAACACATAAACATGTGGAAATCAAAGGACTAGCTTGTATATTTCATCACTCCTCACCTTTAACCTCTCTCACAGTAAACGTCGTTCTTTAACGTCCCAGGATAACTGCACAAGCGATTACAACACACCACCTGCCACTAAAGGAGAAAAATGTTATTTCCATACAACATGAGGTGTTTTACAAAAATAAGCTTCCTCATATTTAGCCTGAAAAATACATTTCTCTTAGGCGTAACTTTGCTTTTCAACACGTTAATCAGTTAATCAATGAAGTATGCGATTGGAGGATTGAAGAAGTGTTCAATGTTTATTGTATATAGATACAGACATGCTTTTGGAGGAGAGATCAAACGTAGAAGATATGACGAGACACGGTTGATCCTTCCTTTGAAACAGATGTATGAACTAAAATAACTTGTTATATTTCAAAGACGGAACTAGCCATGTTCAACGATAAGACCTGATTGAAACACCTGCGTGT
Source organism: Candidula unifasciata (assembly GCA_905116865.2). Classification (NCBI taxonomy): domain Eukaryota; kingdom Metazoa; phylum Mollusca; class Gastropoda; order Stylommatophora; family Geomitridae; genus Candidula; species Candidula unifasciata. Next base: position 137,408 of record CAJHNH020000236.1, on the reverse strand, counting down.
ACTTAATAACGTCACACAGGTGTTGCCCGGTGTTTTTCATATAACAATACGACGTCAGTTAACAACAAATCTTACTTCTTATGGCATCACTATCATCATTGCTTCTATAGGTTATCAGTGAGAGACAAGTGTATCAAATTCTTCTTGCACGTGATGCAATGAATACATCTTTTACATCCATTTTAAAGATTCATACACATACGGAGAGAGATAGATAGAGAGAAGGGAGGGAGGAAGTGAGAGGCAGACAGAAAAAGAGAAGTAGAGAGCGAGTCAGAGACAGCGATAGACGGGAATAGAGCGGCATAGACAGATAAAGAGTTAGTGGCAAAACTAAGGAGAGTCAGTGAGTGAGTCAGAAGGAAATAGAGAGAAAAAGGGATGGTTGTATAAAATGAGAAAGAAACATGGGGGAAAAAACACAGCAAAGTGATTGGCAAAGGAAATGACAAGGGCGAATAACTAGGAAGACGTGTGTACGACAAGCACGTTTATATCCCTTAACAAATAAAAATGGAAAAGATCATAATGATCAATTTCATGCAAAATGGTATCGTACATCCGAAATAGAGTAGATCCATCACAACCCCCCCCCCCCCCCCCCCCAAAAAAAAAAAAAACGTTAAAAAGTTGACTAATTAGAGGTGTTTCCTTAAAAGTCGAGCATATCTGCCCGAGAGGCAAAGAACCAACAGAATGCGTACAAATTAGCGAGATTTTTTAAACGAATGTACCCGCAAAATTCAAATTTTGGGACAAGATCAAAGTCTAGAAAAGGACGAACAACCAAAACTCTAGAGTCCGTGAATGCTAAGGAAACGAAAGATAACCCGGCTCTTAGGGATTATGTTGTCCACACTGAGATCCCTGAGTTTAAACCAACTTGTGAACACTGCTGTTTCATTTGATTACAGAACCACACAGTCTGGCAGCCTAATCTCTGTACGGTGTGTACTTGCAATGATCCAGTCGCTGTGTGCGAACCAGTTGTGTGCAAGGAACCCAAGTGTGGGTATAGTCAGGTGAGTTCACACGAATATTGTTTACACAATAACCATTCTATGCCATCTCCACAATAAAGGCTGGCTACAGTGTACGACTGCTGCCGTCTTTGGGAATATTACTTGGTGAGGTTCCACTCTCTCTCTAACGGTGCTACTCTCACACTACTGACCCAAAGCCACGAAAAGTTGTTCTTCTTTTAAAACCGTCCACCGCGGAAACCGAACACCAGTACTCGAGAATCATGACATTGTCAAACGCATTCACTAACCTTTAAGCCACAGAGCCACATTTATTTTAAACAACATTGTGAATTAATGAACGTTGTGATAATAGGCCAGTATACAATATACCATTTTGACCAAGCGGTCTGCTAACCATTCACACATGTGTCAGAGCTTTCACTGACCGCACGGACGTGTGGATTCTTCGGTAAATACCTTATTTAGTGATTTTGTGTATTCTTATTTGTAAATGTAGCACTGTCTATTTGCTGATGAAGACTTTTTAGCCGTTCATTTGTCGTTTGTGATTGTAAAACTGGCTAGTTATGCTTCAAGTTTGGTTTGATACCTTTTTACTCTAACCACACACAATCTACACACGTACACAAACTCTACAAATAAAGTAATTAAAATATCATTTACTTAATTAAAGTCCATGCCGTGTGGGTCGGCAGGCATGTCTATCCACAACCTTCTGTCTCGTGTATTTTCAAGTAACTCTGACACAGATGATCCTTCATTCTATGATGTCAAACTGTCCAGCATCTTTTCTGTCGGCCTCCCCCTGCCTGTTCTCTCCTTCAGTTTTCCTACTGTCACGATATACTCTAGTTTTAAAAGGTAAAATATCCCCCCGTAGACTTAATGTTTAGCTTCAAACTGCGACCAGCTGTGAGCATGTCTACAAGTGGCTTGATATGAGACTTTAGAAACTGATAAAGACTTCCAGGTCGACCTAGACTGAACCTGACACAAGGAAATGTCAGGGGAAGTAAAGCTGACTGCATGATAATTCAATAACTGAGTGCCCAATGTCTTATAAAAATGTCAGACTGGCACCATACCTCAAAGCGTGTAATTTGGTCAATCAGTTAATTTTTACTCATTTTATTTTATTGGAGTAGGGGGAGGAAGAGGGGATAAAAGGAAAAGACGGAGGAGGAAGAAGAAGAAGAAGAAGAAGAAGAAGAAGAAGAAGAAGAAGAAGAAGAAGAAGAAGAAGAAGAAGAAGGAGGAGGAGGAAGAAGAAGAAGAAGAAGAAGAAGAAGAAGAAGAAGAAGAAGAAGAAGAAGAAGAAGAAGAAGAAGAAGAAGAAGAAGAAGAAGAAGAAGAAGAAGAAGAAGAAGAAGAAGAAGAAGAAGAAGAAGAAGAAGAAGAAGAAGAAGAAACATTACATGGTGAGCCTGTACTTTAAATATCAATTGTGAAGCTATGCCAACTATTTCTAAACGTTCTTTAAAAACATCGCTAACTAGCAGCTGCAATATGTTGCAATGTAAAGATCCCACAAGTAAAGTTAAGATCCATTTTCCTGCCTTAGGTGCATCGGGCATATGAAAAGAGCATCCCATATGTTTTACCGACCAATCGGCCTAGGTGGGTAATGTGGTTAGCATTACGCCGGCCGTCTTTACTTCCCCAGGACTAAAGATGGCATGGGCGCAGTTTTTGTTTTTCCTGAAACACATTTGTGATCCTCTGAGCTGATTGAAATTCAATGCGTGAGCGATAAGTCACATATAAAAGAATAACAATATAACAAACCCAGAGACAACTTAAAGTAAACTTAACCAAAACAAAACGTTCACGTGCAAGAAAGACACATGTTAAATGATTTCACATCAAGATCCACAAGTGGTTTCATGAAAATAAATAATGATTGAATTCAGTTTACGTTAGTGCAGTTCAAGCAGTGATTACATCTCGCTCGCTAAATAAAGATTGAGTCCTCTGAGTGCTGTAGTGAAAGTTCTCAACATTTGATTCACTCAACTAAATTCAGCTCGAAACGACCTAGGTAGTAATTGTACAGACTGAAAAAAAATGGAACGAGGGGGGGGGGGGGGGGGGGGGGTGAAGGGGGGGGGGGGGGTGGGTGGAAAGGGGGGGGGGGGATACATGTGAGAAGGACTTGAGTACTGTGATCTTGGTTCCTAACTCAGCTCACTCCGCCCAACTCAACCCAAAGAGTAGTTATGTTTCCAAAACAACACAAAACAAACTTCTTCTGTTTGAATTTCTCTTTGTGAAAAAAAAAAAAAAAACGTTTGTTGACAGGTTGGTGAAGATTCTCTGTAAGACATTATCGTTAATGAAAATTCTTTGAAAGACTTTGTTACACTGAGGTTCGATTGTCTGGCATCCAGGTCGTGTAAGGTTTGAAAAGATCCGGCATTCACTGGATTAGTATTGGTGTAAAGCAGAGCTTTCCAAACTTCTCACGTTGGTGACACCCTTTTTTCGACCAGCAGAAGTCACAAAAACATTCAGCTTTAGAGTAAAGACAAATTTCGTCCCACATGTGAACGGAACTACTCTGTTTAATTCATTTTGGTTGTGCAGTTATATATCAAATAGGGCTCGTTCTCTCTTATGCTGTCACTTTAATCTCGTAGGTGGAATCTAGTACAGCATCTTTGACCTCTGTCATCAGCGAATTATGGTTTCTCTTGGACCTCCTGTTATCCTCAATTCATATATTTCCCATTCTTGTGCCTGTTTAATGAAATGAGTTCATTGAACATGTAAAAAAGGATAAACCCTATGTCGTTGTCTTGTCTCTAAAGGGAGACAAATTAGAACTGCTGCCGACTCAGTGCTGCCCTGTGTGCTCCCGTAGAAGAACCCCGTGTGACTTTGATGGACAGTTAGTGGCGGTAAGTATTTGACTGTCCTATATGTATCAAATAATGAAACACGAGGATGACCCAGAAAACACAAGTCTGATAAAATTGGATATATCGACCAAAAGGCTAAAACAGCACAGCTATCTTGTAAATTGGTACGTTGCAGTAACGTCCCTCTGACGACGACGACGAAGAAGAAGAAGAAGAAGTGACAGCAGGAGTAGGATGCGGAGTAGAAGAAGAAGACAATCCATATTTTTAAGAATGTTATGGGAAGGGGGGAAAACATAATATAATGAAAGGGAAAGAGTAAAAAAGTAAAAAGTAAAGATCCCTTATAACGCCTAAGGCGCATCGGGTATATGGGCAGAGCGTCCCATATTTTTACAGACCAATCGGCACTGGATGGGAAACGTGGTCAGCATTACGCCAGCCGTCTTTACTTCCCTAGGACAGCCATCCTGGTACCCATTTTAGGCTGGGTTGACATGCGACGCCTCATACTACGATAAAACTCCACGCAAGGGAAAGAGTGCTAGAGTGAAAACAATAGATGTTGGTTGGTTTGACACTTCCCGTATAGGTTCCAGGGCCTTGTCTTTGAAGAAGAGGAATACATCCCCGGACACCCCTGCCCCCGCAAGCTTGTCTTCAAAGTAGACTAATAATGCCGTATTTAAACTGACCCATCATATGTTATAATGTTCCAGGTCGGTGCCCAGAAGTAGCATAAATTAAATAAACTTATATCATTGGGACCGGAACATAGAGCCTCCTCTCAAGAAGCGAGGGTGACGGGGGTACCTCCTTCCCAATTTGTAAGAGGGCTACCCTATCCCCTCAACCATTACCAAGGTTCTCTTTTTAAATCTTTGTTTATGCATATCATATTATTCCAAGTAATAATGATTTGCCATTCGGAACATAATTATTTTATATTATTATTATTATTATTATTATTATTATTATTATTATTATTATTATTATTATTATTATTAATTGCTTAAACTTGGCTTAGGTCACTTGGGCTCCTCCCCCAAGAAAATGTGTAAAGTTTCTGAACCAACACCCCCATCCCCCCCCCCCCCCCAAACCCATAATGTTTTCTTTGCGTCGGCACCTCCGACTGATATGGTTATAAGAAATGGATTTCCCTTGGCAAAAGACACTTATATTTGATCTGTGTCTTAAGTACAAACCGCTGAAGGGAAAATTTCCTAGTAAAATAAAAGTTCTGCAGCTGGTATCCATGGAAACAAAAAGGCAGACGATCTTGCAAAGACTGCTGGGAACCTAGAGTAGGCCCCCACTCACCTCATACCTTTAAAGAGACAAACACACTCTTCAAGCAATCATTGAAGACAAAACTGGAGAGAAAAGAGAAACAATTACAGACCAGAGTACCATAGTATAGTTAGGTTTGGCCTAAATGCTCAGACTAAAATTGTCAGACTCAGAACAGGACACGTTAAACTCAGAGAACATCTACAGTGAATGGCTCTTGCTAACTCTGCTGCATGTTGTTGTGACTAACCAAAGCAAACTGCAGAGCATGTCTTACAGGACTGCCCAGACTTCGCCAGTCAGAGAGAAGAAATCTGGGCGCTTTATTAATAACCTACATCAAACAGGGAAAATCCACAGGTCACGGCACAGTCTAATATTTCAGGGGGTGGTAGATAGGCTGCATGCAGTCGTGGGACCTAGGCTGCATGCAGTCGTGGGACCTGAGCTGCGCTCTCTCGTGGGACGTAGGTGGGTTAGGGTTAGGTCCAGTTCTAGATGTTTTGGAGTCGTTAAAAGCATCAGAAAGCTGGGAAACCCAGTCTTACCAACCTCTAAAATTGTGGACCTTTCGTGACGCTATCTGGGGTATGATATTATTAAAGAACCGAAATCTGGCCCTATAAGATAAACTATGGGGCACCGATGAAGATATAAAGCGCACCGTCCTGTTCATGGCCCAATTTGGAATAGATTCATAGTAAACATTAGTCGACGAAGAAAAAAATGTTCAACAGCCTTGTGTAAAGAATACGCAAATAACTTTTTATGTTAATCAAGGTTCACTGAGAAAGGATTGCTAATTGTATGAAATAAATTCTTGTGTTTGTATACAAAATGTATGACCGCTGAATCCACAGCACGGCACTGAGTGGAACCCGTCAAGCTGCGAGAATTGCCACTGCAACGATGGAAAGGTCCAGTGTTCCAACAAAACTTGTCTTGATGTCCCGTGCCGGCCTAGTGAGATCAGACAGAACGTTTCTGGTCAATGCTGTTCGCGCTGTATTTCTTCTGGGGGTAAGTACCCTGCTCTTTAAGAGCCATTCTATAAACTCGTCTTGTTAAGAACAAAGGTCTCCCTCTCCCCCCTCCCGTAATAAATTTAAATGTCAAACGCATCCCAGGGTTTGTAACTAACATTTAATTGTTGTCGATGATGTTTATATTATGCAGCCTATTAAACTTGTAACATTTTTGGATTAGGTTTATTATTATACTTTTTTTAAAAGTTAAGTAATGTAAGTATAATTATAGCACATTTCAGCGTTTGTGATTAAGACTAAGATGTTGTAAACATTTTAAAAAAATTAAAAATTATTAGTTATGAAATGATGTACCAACGAATAACTTTATGCAAGGAATTGACTGGAAGGGTCTGCGTACCCAATTCTTAACCATGTTCTATCCCACTCGTGGAATGGGATGCAAGATTGATTAAACATACTTGATACAAGATCATAACAATTAGGTCTAAAAATCCAAAACAGAGAAACAAAGATAATAAGAATAAACCAGAGTAACAGTAATCTAAAATGTCTTGTTGGTATTAAATTCCAAGATGTAGAGCCATACAACTTTTTGGGCGGTAATTAGAAAAAGATGGGGACACTAACTGATATATTAAAATACAAATAAACAAGGTAAGAGGAGTCTCCATTGCACTAGGAAATGTGTGAAAGTCAAAGGAAATTTAAACTATTTCTAAACAGAGTTTTTAATTGTTATGTCAAATCAGGACAGCTGTATAAGGAGAAAACACATAGAATTTCTTTAAAAAAAAGATAAATTAACAATTCCAGTGAATCTAAAGGTAAAGAAAAAACGCTGACATTGGATAGGACACACGCTGAGAACATCTGAGAGAATATACCTAAAAGGGCTTTTCACTGGATTTCACATGGGCACAGAAATAAGGGAAGACTACGGAACAGGCGGATAAGGGAGCTAGAGAGTGCACTTAGAAAGATGAAGAGGACCTGGGGTGAGCTGTTTGCAATAGCAAAAGACAGGACTTGGAGTGAGTATGTTGAAGGTCTGTGATCCACTAAGAAATAGTGGGAAGAAGAAGCTATCAAGAACTCTCTTACTCACTTCATCTGACAAACATATATTGCATAAAACATTGAATATGTTCATCCCAAAAAATACTTGCGAAATTGGAGAATGCAGTTCATGTCATTACGAGCTGAACACATATGGCGCCAGGTATGTTTTTCTGCAGCCGAAGCTATTTTCTCTGCCTTTATAAAAACTCACTTCAGGTATTTGCAAAGTTGGACATTAATTTCCTTGAAGAAAAAAAATTCCAATAAACACCACACATGCCGACTAATTATATACATAAAAATAAAACCTGTTAAAAAAAAGTGGTGTAAATTATGCCAGTTGAACTAATAACTTGCCGCGGTAGAGAAAACCTTGGAGAAATAATAATTACCACGATGAAATAAATTTAAAAAGCCATATCCCCCCCCACCCCCTACAATTTCTGAGCATAATTCGCTGCACGTCTGCTTTCATAACGTAAAAAATATTCTTTATGCCACAAAATTATAAGCAAAAATTATTTATGTTCTCTGAAAAGTGGAAACAGTTTTACTAGAAAATTCTGCATATTAGTTTCTGAGTATTTGTCAGTCATCTGCTTTAATCTCCTTAATATGAATATATATAGATAAATACATGTTAATTAATTTTTATGCTGATTTGTCAGTTTTATATTTAAGATGTAAGATGTGCCATCCGTAGCTTATGCGTTGCAAGTCCGACTCGTAATTCCAACGTACCGCGATCGAAACCCACTGTTGGCTGCGTGCATTTCTATCATGGTACGGGGCGTCGCAGGTCGAGCCAGCCTAAAATAGGTACCAGGATGTATGTCCTGGAGAAGTAAAGACGGCCGGCGTAATGCTGACCCCATTACCCGCCTAGTTTCCATTGGTCTGTAAAAATATGGGACGCTCTGTCCATATGCCTGATGCGCCTAAAGGGGTAATACTCTAGACCAGAGGTTCCAGGCCAGTGCTCCATGGAGCCCTAATGAAGTATTTTCCAAACTTTTCTTGGTGGCGGCGTCTTTTTTTTCAATAGAAAAAAAAATTTCTATGGCGCCCTAACCTAAGTAAAATTATGTCTATTCTTGTCTTGGTGAAATTAATTATGAAGCTTTAACAATATTTGGCGGCGCCCCTGTGAAGTGTTCGCGGCTCCCTGTGGCGCCGCGACGCACAGTTTGAGAATAACTGCCCTAAGGGTTCCGCATGCACCCTCCGAAGCTACGTGGCTGCTCCAGGAAAATAGGTCCTATTGTAGGGAAAAACAAGAATAGACCCACTGTAACCACAACAAGCATGTCGTAGTGCATCTGTCCGAGCAGCAAGGAACAACCAACTGCTCACAAATACGTCAGTAAAACAGATGTACACGCAAAACTCGGGCCCTGGCACAAAGCCATAATCTATGTAGACGAACAACAAAGACTTTCCGCCAGAGCTTATAGCCAGTTAACAAAGAAGAAAAATAGCAGAAGAAGAAAAAGAAGAAAAAGAAGAAGAAGAAGTAGAAGAAGAAGAAGAAGAAGAAGAAGAAGAAGAAGAAGAAGAAGAAGAAGAAGAAGAAGAAGAAGAAGAAGAAGAAGAAGAAGAAGAAAACAAAAAGAAGAGGAAGAATGAAATTAAAGATTGAGAAACCAAAAAGTAGATCAAAACATTAAAACTAGAAATTATATGCTAAACGGTAAACTTAAATTACATAAATTTTGCAAACGTCGTACCTCCTCTACTTGGTGATTCTGCTGCCAATAATTCCATAATTATTATACCGTAAGACCTGTTCCGGCTTCATGCAACTTCGTCGTCCCAATGTGGGATACAATTTTTTTGTTATTTGAAGCCCCACCCTGGCTTCTGGCGGGGGCCCTGAATATAGCCGGGGCATAGATATGGCTTAGCCTTAGATATGGCCTAACGGCTGAAATAGGTTTCTGGGACCTCTCCACGGTTGATCCTCATCCACATGGTGGCACTTTGTGTCACCGGGTGTTTATCGCTTGTGTGATCTCCTGGTGGGGTACAACTACCTACCTACCTCCAGAATTATTGAGCGCATATGGAAATGAGACTGAGGAAGCGCCGGCCTGTTATTTTCGACAGCTGAAAAGAAAATGTTTGGTGACTTTAAATGGACACTGAATGTATTAAGAGTGTAGAGGGGGTGGGGTGGGAGGGGGGAGGTGGGGGTGGGGGGGGGGGGGGCATTCCACCTTAAATTCATCGAAATAAGTGAGTGATTTTCAACATCAGCAGGACCGCACAACAAGCGATTAACCCCTGGTGACACAAAGTACCACCATTCGGATGAGAATCCCCAAGCGCAGGTCCCATAACATCTCCAACTGTTATGATATATTAGGGCACCCGCCGACAGCAGGGGCGAGGTAAAAAAAAAAAAATGGTGATGTTTAAAACTTCTAACTCTTTCAGTACCAAAATCTAGCTATGTGTTTATTAGTTTGTTTTTAATGTTCATACAATTCTTGACTGTAAGTGTCCATTTCTCTCTATGAAGGTTAATTCACTCATTATTTGGAAGTGATGACAACTACTAAACATAAATTATGTGCGAGAATCTGAATGGATAGCATCGATTGATAACTACTATATCTTGTCGTCCCAATGTGCGATGCAATTTTTAGTTATTTTGAAGCCCCACCCTGACTTTTGTCGGGGGCCCTAGATATAGCCTGGCCATAAATATGGCCTAACGGCTGAAAAGGGTTTCTGGAGCCTCTCCACGAGTGATCCTCATCCGCATGGTAGCACTTTGTGTCACCGAGTGTTTATCGCTTGTGTGATCTCTTGGTGGGGTACAACAGACCTATTATTAAATGTATTTATGTGTTAACATATCATATACATATCAACTCGAGGCAAACGTGCAGTTTGGTTATAGCATGCCAAAAGAGGAAAGCGTGTGTTTTAAGTGCACAAGAAGAAGAAATGGCTTTAAGCAAATGAGAAAGCACGATATTGCTTTTGTTCGGGGGAGAGCCTGGTCTTGTTACTCTTGGAATGCCTGAAGTAAACGTATCCTGAGATCGAGTGAACGTAATCAAGCTGCCGGCCTGTTCCACTAGAAACTCTTGCTATTGCGCGATGACATCTTGAAATGGAGGACAGATCGTCTGGTGAGCTGTACAGTTTGTGAATGCTATTTCAGTAGTGTTGAGGTGCAGGGGTTATGTGTGCTAACCATGAGAACCACGTCCAAATTACAAACGTAAGTAGAATGTATTTTGAAATAGCAGTTAACCTAGACAACAAACTTCTCGCGCATTGACGGAGAGGAACATCTTTGGAGCAAAAAACATAGTAGTTAAGAGCTGTTCAGTGTTTCTCAGCGTTTTGTTTCTTGTTCAGGCTTGCTTTCTTAAAGTACCTGTTGATGTGTCTGAACAGGCTGCATGATTAAAGCCCAAAGAGTCACTGTACTTCTTTTGTAACTTTCTCCTGCTACTGTAACCCAGTCTATTGAAGTTGATACTTTATAATAGGTTATGTCCTATAACTGTATCATTTTAACCCTTTCATACACTAAGACTTTTGCTGTAAAGAGCTCAACATTTTATAGCAAAGTATTAAAGTATCTTCTTTCTGGACTGAACGATTTAAACTTGAGTAAATAGCTGCCTGTCTATTGGAATGCAGCTTGAAGGTTTGAACACCTCTGCCACTTCAACAATCGCATCCTAGTTGGCCATCCAAATAGAAAAATCCAAAATATTCCCTCTAGTCCCTTAAGAAGTTGCTATTAATGCACCAGTTATGAATACAAACGATTTTTTTTCTGGCTTATCCTGCTGTTTAAAGTGGTAAGGATGTTACGGATTAATAGCGGCAATGTTCCGTACTTTAAAACGGTGCAGGAAATTGTTGGCGTTGTTCTGTACCTTTAAAAAGATATGAAATATCTGCAGTCTCCCTCACCTGTTTAGATTAGCGGTTAAGATAAAAAGAGGCTGAGATTTGCGGATACGTATTTATCAGGGTCATAAATGGTTGAGATAGGACAGAAAGACGTAGAACTTTCTGATCCAGGTGAAATAAATTAGATCTAGAATAGGGTTAAACTGGCGCGTACGCGTAAATTTATTTTGACTTACTGAAAGAAAAAAAGGGATACATCGCACGTTTTCTGGCCCAGGAAGAGAGTGACTTTCCTTCCCATTCATAAATCGCCCTGTCGCACGGCTTGTGCTATGTTGTGGCGGTCTCATGCTCAGTGACTGACCAACAACACATAGCACTGTACTAGTTGTTGTCACCGGCCGGCGAATCTGCATGCTCTATATTACGGGATGTGAGCGCCTTTAACGATCTCAAACCATGCAGAACTGGCCCTAACCCCAAAAACTCCTAAGTCTTACGAGAAAGTGCAGCCGACGTCCCCCGACTTCATGCAGCATAGGTCGAACGACGGTATGCAGCGTAGCGTGACACTCCCGCTACATAGAACAAGCCGTGCGAAGCGGCGATTTATGAATGAGAAGGGAAGTCCCTCTCTTTCTGGGCCCGATAGGCGGGGACTGAGGCCTATAGTGTTTTAACCCTGACAGGATATATTATTTATGAAGTCCTGTCAGCAATAACAGTAACTAGGCACGCTAATTAAATAACAAAAATATGCTAGCCAACACTTACAGAAATTTAGTATGTTTAGTTAACGGACGCAGCCCCGTGTTATACCGACAATCGACATAAATAAGTATAAGATGATGTAAATGAACAATAATAATACTAGGTAGAAAATAAACACAAACCACCCCCTAGGAACCAGAATTCCAATTGTCGTCTAAAATCTAACTACACACTATCACGTGTGCGAAATACAGGCACTACGCTGAATCAAAATACACATTCAGACCTATATCTAAAACACTATCATTGCTAAACGTATCATCACTAAGGAACCACTGAGACATTCTATCCCTCTCCACTCAGTCCCCCGAACTCATGTTGCCATGAGCGGCTAAACAACGGAAAATCAGTCTTATACATGTCTTGCCTCACAGCCCAACAAGCCATTGGCAGACAACACAGAGCAAATCGCTAAAAGTTCAAAGCACACAGAGCAAACAGTCTCACAAAAAGGAGGGCCATTTCTATTCAATTCAATGTTTGCAGTGACCACTTTCAGCTAAGGGTCAGAAAACATTGCTTATCTCTGTCCTGTCCGCTATTTTTGTGGTTACTGGTTGGGCTGTCATCGAATCAGGTTATCCTTTGTGTTTGTCAGTTTCCTATCAATCGTTGTTTACTATGGCGTTCTCTCGTTGGGTCTCTCGAATCTGGCCGTTGTTGCTCTGCACTCCGGCTCCTAGGCTTGACTGCTCTGCTGTCATGGCGGATTATGGTGAATTTGTTTCGCCGGTTGGTGCGTTAAAGGAGGGGATAACTGCTTGCCCTAAAAAGGACTGGCAGTTTGGTGCCTGGGGCGGCACTGCGTCAGATTATGGGTGGGATTTGGTGCTGCCTTAGTGGGCCTTTTCTGCCTTGGCTGCCTGGCGCTGTTCGTGCATTGGGTTTCAGGTGGGTTAGTGCTGGCGTAGTTGTTTCTGGCGTTATTTTCTGAGGTTTCGCCGCCTGCCGTGTTTTCCACCGAGTTTTGGCGTCCGGTTCGGTGTTTAGGTCGGTTTGTTTGGGGACCATGGTACTTCGTCTGCTGGCAGGCTTGAGTTGAAGTAGTCTCCTTTAGTTGGGCCTTTATCTGGTGGGAAGATCTCGTTCACTGAGACGCTTCTGGCCGCTTCTAGTTCGAAATGGAGTGCCCTTGAGCTTTCAAAGGTCCGCAGTGTTTCCTCGTGGGTGAAATGCCAAAGTGTTTTCATTTCTGCTGCTGCCTAAGCTTCCAGACTGGCATCACTAGCTTTCCGTAGGGCCTCTACCCTCTCTGCTTCTTTGCAATCTTCTTCTCTTGCATCGATCGCCTTTATTTTAGCTTGCAGCTCGTTGCTTAACTTTGCATTTTCTTCTTTGGCTTTAAGTAACTTTGCCTCTGTTTCTGCTAGCGTTGTTTTGATCGAGGTGACTTCACCAAGGAGTTTCTGCTGGGTTTCTCTTATTTCTTGCATTTCTGTCTCCGTTTCTTTGGTTGACTGCCCCTTCACAGTCTTCATGACGCTTCACCCGCGTGAAGGGTGGACTACTTACAACTATACTACCGAAGGCTAAAGAGTTTGGGTCAGATATCGCAACCTAGCTGTAAACCACAACACAACGTGCCAACGGCCCTCTCAAGGACGAACGAAGGTTACCCGTGACATGATTATTAAGCATCACGTCGCCGCTAACGCAGGCTAGCTGTAAACCCCATAAGCGAAAAAAGGCGTAGATATCGCAACCCAGCCATAAACCACAACACAACGTGCCATCCGCTCAGTTAGGGAAAAAAATTATATTACCCAGCAGGGAATCGAACACCAGTCACCCGCGTGAAGGGTGGCATACTTACAACTGTACTACCGAAGGCTAAAGAGTTAGGATCATATATCGCAACCTAGCTGTAAACCACAACACAACGTGCCAACGGCCCTCTCAAGGGCGAACGAAGATTACCCGTGACATAATCAGTGAGCATCACGTCGCCGCTATCGCAGACTAGCTGTAAACGACAAAACCGAAAAAAAGGCGTAGATATCGCAAGCTAGCCATAAACCAAACACAACGTGCCAGCCGCCCAGTTAAGGTAAAAAAAAAAATTATATTACCCAGCGGAAATGAAGTTATTAAATAATGCAAAGTTCATGATTATTGGCAGCCCTGCTCAGCAGTCAAAAATGGTTAATCAACTAAAAACAAATCCGGGCCGGCAAAAAAACAAAAATGATTTGATCGTTGCTAGAGCTACGTCGTTCGTGATTTGTGCGATATTATGACCCGGAAAAAAAAAACATACTTAGAGTCAAAGGCAACGTTGTGTGAAAATTTGAAAGCAGTCGGCTCAGTAGTTTCGGAGTCTGTAGTTAACAAACTCGAAAAATTAAAATTTATATTAATATAGAAGATGATGAGAACACCCTAGACATATAAAAATGATTTAAAAAAAAAAAAACCTGAAAAAAAAACTGACTTACGAAAAGAACTGATAGCTCACATTAGACACAGACAATCTATGAACGTGTCATAAGAAGGCAACAACTGGAGTGCATCCTGGTGGTGAGAAAGTTGGAGGGGGAAAGAGGCAGAAGGAGACCCAATGCTGGACATTTTCATATTGTAAGGGCCATAAATATGGCTGAACGGGGTTTCCGGGACCTCTCCAGGGGAATCCTCATCCGCATGGTGACTCTTTGTGTCACTGGTGTTTATCGCTCTGCGTGATGTCCTGTGAGGTTAAATTTACTTACTTACTTAACGCATGAGAATCAAGGTACAATTGCAGATGAAAGAAGACACGACATTGTTCAAACAGTATGTTCGCTTATTGTTATTATAGTACAAACTGCAGATTTGTGTACTTGCAGTGACGTCATCATAGCAGCATCTTGAACCGGTAAAATAATATGGCTTCCTGGCACGTGACACCTGCCGCCCGTGTGGAAATACGGCATGCACGTAAACAGAAGTTACCGGTGGTTCCAGAGGAAATAGTAGAAACAGAAGTCGTATGAAACAGACGTCACATGTGGAAAACTAGGAGACTAGATTAGCACAGTATGTCAGTAGCTATAGACGTGTGTGTAAAAAACAAGGTCTGCATATGTAAAGATGTTTATTGCTGGGAAAGCGGAACATAAAGGCAAAGGCACTTTAACCCCCCCCCCCCCCCATCCTACCCCTTATAAATTTACTCGTTGAAAAAAAAAAGGGGGGGGGGGAAGCAGGGTTAATAAAAGGTGCAACTTAAGAAGCTTCGAACATTTGCCAGGGACTTGACTATCAGGAATTGACGTATTTTCAAAAGTTTTTTTCGGTGGGAAAAAGGAAAAAAAAGGGGGTGGGGGAGAGGAAAAAAAAAAGGGGGGGGGGCGAACATTTCATATTTCATCTCCGTGTAGATTAAGGAACCCTACTCGGGGGGGGGGGGGGGGGATAGACCCACTGCCCCCTTGCAAGCATGTCGTAGAAGTCGACAAATTAGGTCTGTTTCTTACGAAGTCGGAGTGCATCGGCCTAACAGGCAAGAAAGAAACAGTCTGCAAACAAACAAGTCAGATTTGTCACACGGATTTGCACACAAAACTCAAGTTCTGGAGTAAGACTAAGGTCCAGACATGGACGAACAACCAGAACTTTACTCAGAAGTTTAAAGCCGGTGAACGCTTAGAAGTTATCATTTCAAATATAACATTTTTTTGCCATTCAGAACATAATATTAATCGCAATAATAATAACCCTTATTAATAATATATTTATTATTAATGTTAAGCACTAAAACAAGCACCCTCCTTCCCCCACCCCTCTCCAAACCATCCCACTCCAGAATTTATGTCTGCTCAATTCTTGGTAGAATGCTGGTGGCTCAATTCCTAATCGGTTGAAAATACAATTAGTTTGCTCGTTCTTTTGAGGAGCGGCTGGCCGTACGGTTGGAACGCTAGGTTCTCAAGCGGGAGACCCGGGTTCGAATCCACGGTAAGGCTGGCGATTTGTTTCTGACTGCGGCAAAATAAAATCCTCACCTGCACAGTTGTGGCGACAGCACTAGCCATGCGACCGTAAATCCTCAGGTTCAAAGACTCCCAGCCTACACCGCATCATCATCATCATCAATCCTCTTTATGCCTAGTGGCACATGAGGCTTCAGAGAAGACTTTACATGCTCTCCTGTCCTGTGCAATCTTCAGTGCAGTTTTCCATGTCAGAGATGCCGCATTCAAGTCATTCTCCATCGTTCGTCTACATGTTGTTTTTGGGCGCCCCCTTTTTTTTTATCTTTCCCTCTGATATCCATGTGAGAGCTATATCAGGATTCATTCTAAAAACGTGGCCAAGCCATTTCCATCTTCTCTTGGTTATCATACTGTCTAGAGTGTCTTGGTTTGTGACTTGAAGAAGTTTAGTGTTTGAGATTGTATCTGAAAGTGGTAATAAAGGCAGTTATTGTCAGTTTTTTTTTTTTTTTGTGGCTTGCTCTTTTTATGCGCTACACACAGTCTGCAACGAATATAACATGAAGATCAGCATCACCAAAACAGAAATTCTGAAAATAAGTAGAACACCTAATATACTAACTATTCAAGTTAACAACGAACAACTCAAACAAGTGCAGCAATTTAAATACTTGGGGAGCATCTTCACAGATGATGGAAGAATTGATAGGGAGCTTGAGACTAGATGTCAAAAGGCGAACGCAGTAACTTACCAACTCTCCCCACTGCTAAAACACCCAAGCATCACTATGGCACTAAAACGACAACTGATAAATTGCATATTTATACCAACCCTCTGCTACCAATGCCAAACCTGGTCCCTAACAAGAGCACAGGAGAAAAAGATCACGACGTGCGAAATGAGATGCTTACGTAAGGCTGCCAATGTCACAAGGAGAGACAGAGTTCGAAACGAGAACATTAGATCAATTGTAGGAACCACACCATGCCTGCAATACACAAAGAAGCAACAAATAGAGTGGTTTGGCCACTTGATGCGAATGTAAACAGACCAACTGCCTCTACGAGCATACAACGAACAACACTACTGCCCTAGAGCAAGAGGCAGACCGAGAGTACGATGGATAGACAATATATCAGAGATCCTGAGGCAACACGGACTAACAACAACACATGCAACACACCTGGCCCAGGATAGAAAACTGCGACTCCCCACTACGCTGTGAGGCAATTGTGGACAAGACAAGACAAGACAAGGCTCTTTTTAGTGTCTCCCCCCCCCCCCCGCCCAACCCCCCACCTTTTCAAAACTCTGCAAGCAGACTGCCGCACTACTCCATGATCAGTTTCTTTTTTGATATAATAGTTACTGTTGATGTGAAGACTCAAGTCAAATAAATCTACCATTTTAATTTCGTAGGACCCTGCGTGGACATCTTGGGTGTTCGCCGACTGGACGGTGATTTGTGGTCACCACTGAACTGTGTCAAATGTTTGTGTCGAAACGGACATGTTCAATGCATGCCTGCCCGATGCCCAAGCCTAAAATGTGCAGGCGTATGTTTTTCTTTGTATAGTTTACCTGTTGTCAATCCTGTCTGTCTAGAAACTATCTGTTGTCATTCATGTCTGTCCAGAAACTTCTGTCTTGTGTACTTCTTGTAATGTCGTTACACATACACACTCACGCGCATACTCACGTACAAACACGCCCGCACGTACGCACGCACGCGCGCGTGCACACACACAGATGAGGTATTTCTTGACAAAACCATAGTTAATATGAGATAGATAGATAGATAGATAGATAGATAGATAGATAGATAGATAGATAGATAGATAGATAGATAGATAGATAGATAGATAGATAGATAGATAGATAGATAGATAGATAGATAGATAGATAGATAGATAGATAGATAGATAGATAGATAGATAGATAGATAGATAGATAGATAGATAGATAGATTAGATAGATAGATAGATAGATAGATAGATAGATAGATAGATAGATAGATAGATAGATAGATAGATAGATAGATAGATAGATAGATAGATAGATAGATAGATAGATAGATAGATAGATAGATAGATAGATAGATAGATAGATAGATAGATAGATAGATAGATAGATAGATAGTGTGAGAGAGAGAGAGAGAGAGAGAGAGAGAGAGAGAGAGAGAGAGAGAGAGAGAGAGAGAGAGAGAGAGAGAGAGAGAGATCGGTGCCAAACCAGGATAACGAATCAGTGAATAAGAAATCAAAAGATTTAATACCATACCAATACACATATTCTAAAGTCTTATTCGCAGAAAATATACATTACGTAGCTTGTGGCCAGTTTGTCATACGTTCAATATAACTGTCTAGGGCATGCAAGCTGTGGAGAAGCCTGGCCAGTGTTGCCCGGTATGTGACATCCCAGGCTGCAACCAGAATGGGCAAAGCTATCAGGTAAATTATAATTTAAAGTTGGCAAGTCACTTTATTGCATTGAGTTTTATCCCATATAGCCAAGCCTCTCTGCAGAGAGCGGCCTGCCACCTGTCGAGAGCATCGCACAAAGCCCGAATCCCCTAGCCCCAGAGACGTTCCCGTGCATCTCCGTAAAAACTTGGGAACCGAACTACGTAACTCGTGAAACGAACCCATGACCTTTCTAGCGCGAGGCAAATAATTTTAACCACTTCGTAATTCTTAACAAAGGTAGTTCTTTGTCTTAGTGGTTGGTTAACGCTCTGCACAATCCTAGATTCCTTGCAGATTTCTCATTTCACCTCTGGCGTGTCTCATCCTCCCATAACGGCCTTTATTTTTTTTTGTCTGACTGCCTTGCCTGTACTGTATACAGAAAAAAAAAAAAAAAAGTAAAGATCCCTTTTCACGCCTTTCGGCGCATCGGGCATATGGGCAGAGCGTCCCATATTTTTACAGACCATCAGCACTCTGTGGGTAATGTGGTCAGCATTACGCCGGCTGTCTTTACTTTCCCAGGACAACTGTATACAGAGGAGGCAGAAAAAGGCGTGTGGGCCGCATCAAGTGTCATCACTGGGGGTTGGGTTAGGGTGGTAGTGACAATTTCTCTTCTTTCAGACAATTATAATTTTAATTCCGATTTACTCAGAAGATTGTTATTATTTCGCTGGACTCCGACAGTTCTCCCTTTAATTCCTCTTGGCCTTGAAAGTTATCCTTTTAATTCCTCTTGGCCTTGACAGTTATCCTTTTAATTCCTCTTGGCCTTGACAGTTATCCTTTTAATTCCTCTGGACCCAGGCGGTTATCACTTTAATTTATCTTGATGCAGACAGTTATCCTTTTAATTCCTCTTGGCCTTGAAAGTTATCCTTTTAATTCCTCTTGACCTTGACAGTTATCCTTTTAATTCCTCTTGGCCTTGACAGTTATCCTTTTAATTCCTCTGGACCCAGGCGGTTATCACTTTAATTTATCTTGATGCAGACAGTTATCCTTCTTAATTCCTTTTTAGCAAGGCAGTTATCCTTTGAATTCATCTTGACCCAGACAGTTATAATTTGAATTCCTCTTGATCCGGACAGTTATCCTTTGAATTACTCTTGGCCCTACAGCTATAATTTGAATTCCTCTTGATCCGGAGAGTTATCACTTGAATTTCTCTTGACCCTCACATTATCTGGATTCCTTCTGGTCCAGTCAAAACTGGATTTCATTTATTAAAGAAAGGTCGTCGAAATCTAGGAGCTCAGGGCAGCTGAGGTCACAACACAAAAATAAAATTTAAATAAAAAAAAAAATTTAATTTTGTAAGGTCGCCGAGCAGACCCTTGAGCCATGTATAGAAATTGTCTTTAAAGTATTTATTTTTACACTTTCTATTATTTTTATTGTATTATTATATTTATTTATTTTCCATCAACACATTATTATTAACGCCAGTGTTATTACTATTATTATTGTTATTACTATTAATGTTATTGCGGACATCGAAACTGGAACCTCAAAGGACTTTTGAGAATTGGAACATGGAATGTATGACAAAAGGGAGCTGAATGGTCGTAGACCACGAGGCAGACCAAGAAGACGATGGGGAGATAATGTCCAGACAGATCTGCAAACACTTGGTGTTCTTCTTCTTCTTCTTCTTCTTCTTCTTCTTCTTCTTCTTCTTCTTCTTCTTCTTCTTCTTTACTTCCTCTTTTACCGCTGTGGGTGTCGAGGGAGATATAAGGTTCTGTTTCTAGCTCTTCTGGCTGCCTCGACCATAGGCACATCGTGCTGTTGTAGAGTTTCTCTGATGTTATCCTTCCTTCTTGTTCTTGGTCTACCCCGTGCTCTACGTTCTTCTTCTCTTTCCATGTATGCTTTGTATGGTATGGTGTCACAAGGCATTCTCTCTAAGTGGGCAAACCATTTCACTTGCTGTCTATGTATGTAATCCAGAATTGGTTCTGTGCCGACTTGTTCTCTTATGATCTCATTCCTGATCTTATCTCTTATGGTCACTCCTACAGCCCTTCTCAGACATCTCATTTCCGTGGTTACTAATTTTCTAGTAAACACTTCGTGTTACCATCTGGAAAAAGAAGGCCAACCAGAGAAGTGAATGGAGGCGGGTGATGTCTGCAGCAATGAACCTCAAGGGCTCGGAATGCTGAAAAGGAAAAACAAGAATGTTATTATTATTATTATACTCTTGAACGACGATTAGGCCCTTTGAGGCCTTACTTTTACCTAAATAAGGTTTAGAAAGCTATACAAGCCGCAAGGTGTATGGCGGCGGGGGTGAGCCGCCATGATCTCTCTGTCGGTGCGACTGATATAAAGTTTTCTGCTCCGTGCTGTCGTGATTCTAAAATCTACCGTTACACTAGGCAGAAAAAGTCAACGTGGCAGTTGACTGTAAATTCCTGTCTGTTTGATGCTTGGTGTGATAATGAATATTATACGTGATGTTCTGCTCGTATCCAGGAAGGGGAGCTCTGGAAGCGGGACGTCTGCACATCCTGCACCTGCCATCTTGGACACGTGACATGCCATACCCGGGAATGCAGCGGAAATCTCACCTGTAGCCAGGTAAGAAAATATTCCATCTCATATATTAAGCATTTTTATGTCCAGTACTTTCGCTATTTGATTATAGTGAAGATATGCGTGAAAATGCTGCGGTTTCTGTTATCTTTTTTTCTCCCTTTGCTGAAACATAAATAAATACATTAGGAAATGGCTTTTCCATATATGTTACGATTTTATGCAAGCAGAGGAAACCGTAAAACAGAGTAAACAGCTCTTGTGACGTTTTTACGGCACTTGTGTTTTTGGTGCTAAAATGAAACGTTTATTTATAAATGATTGTGTGGTCAGCATGACGCCGGCCACCATGATTAGCCACAGCAATAACTGGTACACGTTTGTGGCTGGGTCGACTTGGGAACCAAGACCACCCCCCGCCCCCTTTTCACAATCAAAAATCCTCCAGGTGCCACCTGGGAGCTCACAAATATTGGAGGCACTCCCACCCTCCCTCAACATACTGGGGGGAGAGGGGGGTGGAGGGGGGTGGAGGAGAGTATGGGTAAAGGCTGTTATCTTTTTAATATTTGTTTGTACAGTTGATATTATTTCAAGCACATCCTAATAGTTTTAATAATAATTATTATTTATATTGTGAAATTAAACGAGACCTTACACCCTCCCTTCACCCCCCCCCACCCTCAATGTAACGGGATTGAGACCCAAGACTTAAGTTGCAACAGCCATCACTGTGTCCTATTGGACATTAAAAAAAAAAAAAAAAAAAAAAACCACGAAAACAGTAAAGACCCCCTTTCAGACTTTGATGAGAATCGGGTATATGATGCCAATCCCATATTGTTAATAGACCAATCGGCAATCGATACCTGTCCTGGTTATTATCAAGTCGACTGCCTTTACATGTAGGTCCCAGAACAATTCCTTGTGTCTCTTATAAGGATAGTCCCACCCGAGAGACTAGGCCAATAAGTTATAGTGAAGGAGCTCAAACACTCCAGTACTGAGCTCATATGCAAGTTTGCTTGCCACTCTGCATCACCCTCTCATGACTACCTGCTTGTCTTCACAGTTTACCTGAAATATATTCCTCTTGTGTTTTTGTTTTAGTCACAAGTCCAGAGTCATAGAGACGGAGAATGCTGCTCGCAATGTGTACCAAAAGAAGGTAGGGAAAACCTCTATCAAAACATTGACGTTTGAAAGTAAAGTGTCTTTCAGCAGATACCTCCGTTGCCTTTCCTGCCTAAGCAACAACCAAAGGACACTTGCCCCACTTTACAAACCCCCTAGGTGAGGAGCTCAGAACTTTGATGGGCCTGAATTAGTTGCTTTTCTGCCAGTATGGGACCTACTTTTGCAACAGTCACCGATTTCTCGAATTCTGAAGAAAGTGAATGATCTGATAAAGCTGAATTCAACCAACCAATTACATCAAACTAAACCAAACCAAGCCAGACCATATCATACTAAACCAACCAGTCAGCCAACCACCAATCAACTAACCAGATTGAAGGATGAAAGAAACACTGGCAACTGGAGGAAGTATTTATGGACAGAGAATATAGGGAATATAGAATGATGAAAGATTCCTGACAGCCTTTTGTCATACAATGGAAGGGTGTCAGTACACGAACTAGCCAATTAATGCTGTTGAAGATACAGGGTTGAAAAGGTGGTGGTGGCGAAGGAGGTGCTGAAGAAGAAGAAGTAGTAAGAAAATAATCTGTTGACTAATCATCGTTTAACTTCAATGTATTAGAATTGGCCATTCCATTTGATACCGACTTAAGTGTAAGCATGGTTACCATCGAGTAGACACTGATCTTGAGTTTTTTAACTTGAAGTAAAAGAAACAAATTATGGCAACAAGACCGCGAACCGAACGATTAACATCAAGTGACAAAAAAGTGCCACCATTCAGATAAGAATCCCCATTCACAAGTCCTAGAAACCCTGTTTAACCGTTAGGTTATATTAAGACCCCCAACAACAGCCTAAGTGGGGTAAAAAACAAAACATTGCCTTCACACTATTTGGACGGAGTTGCGTCCACTATTTGGACGGAGTTGCGTCCACTATTTGGACGGAGTTTACTTTTAGAGGTTACTCGCTTGCTTTGCGGGAAAAAAATCATCACATTCAACTGACATTCCCAGAGGGGGATTGTTAGATTATATTTGTGGCTAGGTTTATGTGCGATACATAAAATAAATTAACAATGCTCACTGCCATGTAGCCCTAAAAAGGACCCCTGCAGTGTTGATGCGATCACAAGTGACAGACCCAAATACTGTCCCGACCGACGACGAAGGCGTCTACTGGCCAGCCAGTCAGCGAGCCAGTTGGCGATGACTTTTAGTGGTGATTGACTGATTGACGTTCAACCCTACTAGGATATCGCACCGAGCGATAAACACCTGGTGACACAAAGTGCCACCATTCGGATGATAATAATCCGGGGACAAATTCCAGAAACCCCGTTCAACCCAACGTTTATATATTAGACCGTCCGGCAACAGCCAGGGTGGGGCTATAAAACACACGCACACACACACACAGCCAGACATACACAGAGACACAGACACTGACACACACACAGACACACACACAGACACACACACATCGACAGACAGACACACACAAACACACACAGACACACACAGACACACACACAGAAACACACAGACACACACACACACAGAGACATAGACACTGACATACACACAGACACAGACACACACAGACACAGACACACACACACACACACAGAAACACACAGACACATACAGAGACATAGACACTGACACACACACAGACACACTCACAGACACACACACATCGACAGACAGACAACACAAACACACACAGACACAGACACACACACAGAAACACACAGAAACAAACAGACACACATACAGACACACACACACACACACAAGAAATCGCGCCCGAGATTGGGACGCAGTATTTTTACTTTTAGAGGTTTCTAAAGCTGGCTATTTATAACACTTCAGAGTAAAAATTTCTACAGTGAAAAAATATTTAGTTCTAAGAAAACCCAAATGTATAAAATATGTATAAAAGCGACAGAACACTTGAAAACGTTAAAGAATTTTCAACGGAAACTGGTCTGTTTTGTGTCTTGATCGTCTGAAGATGTGTTTTATACCACAGGAGTCTGCCTTGATGATAAGAAAAAGGCCCATTACCATGGAGATATGTGGAAGTCTGGACATTGCGAGTTTTGTGCCTGCAGTCATGGCTATATTAAATGTCGACATGTTAGATGCGGCAAAGTTGGCTGCACGGGTGTAAGTATTTTCTTGTTGTGGTATGTCTAAATCTAAGTTCACTGCATGTTATGATGCTTATGATTACTGTCTTTCACATATCTCTCACATTTTCTCATTCTTTCTCTCTTTCTCTCGGTCTCTCCCCATCTCTCTCTTAATTGTTCCAGTCATGTGCCTCATCTGGGAGCCGCCGTGGTGTAGCGGCTAAATGCTCACTTGCGTATTAGTAGTATTGGCTTCGGGTCCTGACAGAAAACGATTTTTTGTCCTCCGTAGAAATAACCCTGGCTCCCAGACCGATTTAGCTTTAAATATATATCGGGTAAAGTTCTGGGAAGTAAATACAAACAGCGTATGTTGATCATATCGCCTGCCGAGGGCCCATTGGCCTATAGAATATATATTTCTAGCCCTGTGTGCCTAATACACCTGAATGCGTGGAAAAGGGTCCTTTAGTTTACTTTTATGCTTTATCCACCTCTTCCTCGCTGCTTACTTCTTTTAACTAGGGCTGTACCGACCAGGGATTTTCACTATTCGGCCGAATACGAATACGAATAGTGTATCATCATCATCAGGTGCCTTGCCGACTAGCGTGGGCCTTGCCACAATCTGCGATCTCCCGCAGCATGTATCAGTTCGTGTGCTGACACACCTCCATGCCATGCCACAAGACTGTCAAGAATCTTCTGTCGTGGTCTTTCTCTATCCCTCCTTCCACAGATCTTTCTAGTGGTCACCACATGTTCCATTTTCCCTCTTCTCATAACATGGCCGAAAAATAATGACTGTCTCCTTCTGATGTCTGTGATTAGTTGTCTTCGGGCTCCCACCTCTTTCAAAACCTCTTGGTTGCTTTTTCTGGCTGTCCAGGGTATTTTAAGCATTATTCTGTAAAACCACATCTCTGAGGCCTTAGGAAATTGTTTGGCCTGCCTACCGATTGTCCAGGGTTCACAGCCATATGTTAAAACTGGATGCTGTACCACGCAACTGGGTCGCAGTTCCCCCGCTACGACCGACTAAGGCAACAGCGACTAATGTGTTAATGAGAGATTTATTTCAGTCTATCGCAGTGTATGCAGAATCGGGTGTAAGGTAACCATTATTCGTATTCAGCCCGACCGCCAGTATTCGGCCGAATACCGAATAGTTATTAGGTCCACTATTCGGCTACGAAGCGAATACGAAGCGAATATTCGGTACAGCCCTACTTTCAACCTTAAAGGTTACAGTCGAGCGGACTGACTTCATTGCACGGAGTTCTATCTCATATGGCTCGGTCTCAGCAGAACGGCTAGCCCCCGCTGAGAGGATCACACAGAGCACGAATTCCGTAGCTCAGGCGACGATCCCCAGGGATCTTAGTAAAATTTCATGAACTGAAGGACGCAGCCATGATACGAACCCACTACCTTCAGAGTGCCAGACAAACAGCTTGACCACTTCACCACTCCACTGAGATCCCTTAGTCTCATCATTGTGTCTTCTTCGTATTCTCCAGTGTAGCATCCTTTCCTTTTCTTCTCTGCTCCTTCCCCAACATTTCTTCCTTCTTATTTCTCCTGTACGTGGTCGCTTTCTTTCATTCTGCTATTGTTTTAGTTCCGCAAATATTATAAACATCACCACCTACACCATCTTCATCAGCATCTTTACCATTAACACCATCATTGTTTTCACCACAATCATCACCATTGCCATCATCATCAACAACATCAACACCATTACTGTCATCACCACCAACACCATCTTTATCGGCATCATGATTATCAACACCATCATTGTTATCATCACCATGATCGCCATAATCATCATCATCACCACCATTATCATTAGCACCAACACCATCTGTATCGGCGTCATTATCATCTCCATCAACACCATCATTGTCATCACCACCAATACCATCTTTATCGGTATCATCATTATCAACACCATTACTGTCATCACCACCAACACCATCTTTATCGGCATCGTCATTATCAACACCATCATTGTCATCACCACCAATACCATCTTTATCGGTGGTATCATTATCAACACCATCGTTGTCATCACCACCAACACCATCTTTATCGGAATCATCATTATCAACACCATCATTGTCATCACCACCATGATCCCCATCGCCATAATCACCACCACCATCAACACCATTATTGTCATCACCATCATCATCGTCATTATTACCAGTGTTGTTCTGCTCATTGTTATTATTGTTAGTTGTCATCATCGAATTAGTTGACGTCACATGCTTCATAAAGGGACAGTGGAAAAAGGGATGGAAGTGGGATGAAAAAAAAAGGGGGGGGGGGGGGTTACGTGCACACACACATACACACAAGAATAATAATAATAATAATAATAATAATAATAAGAAGAAGAATGTATCAGGAGGATGAAATAAAATTACTTATTTTATAATTTTTTTTTTATTGTTCTGAATCACCGGGGATTATTTCATAACAGGAAAGACGCTTAATTGTTTGCATTTTCTGACAATTATCATGTCTGTTCTAGGATCTAATACTCACCACAGTCCAAAACGAGTGTTGCCCAATCTGCACACATGCCGTTAGATGTGTTCACGAGGGACGGATTCACCAAGTAAGTCGCTGTGTCTGTTTTCTGTATCGTATCTATCAGCTAAAGTCTGCACGCTTCTCTGCACACCTTGAACATGTCTGTCTGCATAATACATTAACTGAAGTTTAGCTTCACCAGCTGGACGTCTGCCAGGGAAGTAGCCTTACAGGAATGTAAATAAGGAATGTCAATAAATGTAAACGTTAATAACTACTGCAAGTTTGAGAAGGTGCTGGAGCAGCATTTCAAAATTGCCTTATGCTGAAGTATCCGTTGCTAGGACTCGCGGAGACCATTGAAGCAATAAAACCAAATACATAGATTTTAAATGTTGTTTTTAATTACCCCCCCCCCCCTCTTCCCCTCCCACCTTTTCCCATAATAAACAAGAAAAATCAAGTAGAGTAAGTAGACATATCAATTAGGCAGGTGTCTTATCTACAGTCGTCTTTTTTTATATAATTATCTCACTTGTACCTTAGGTACCATTTAAACAGTAGACTGCAGTACTGCTATTTTTTTCCCCTTTCTCTTATAAGCCCTGACAATATATAGGCTAGCGAATATCTACCCAGAGCCAAAAGAGAAAGAAAGTAAATATTACCACTGTGGTAAAATCAAGTAGAGTTGCATCACATATGAGATGTGAAAGTTCATTAAAAAACTCAACAAACGTTTTTAGAAAGAAGCAGTTTTAAAAAAGATCATCGTCATAAGAACCAAAAGGAAAAAAATTGAAAATATGCATTTGGAAGAACACTGGAGAAATATCTAAGGTAACTAGAGATAATAAGTAAGGGACCCTTTTCCACGCCTTCGGGGTAATAGGCGTATAGGGTTAGTCCTATATTTTATAGACCAATCGGCACTTGATGGGTGTTATGGTTAGCATCATACCGGCCGCCTTTACTTCCCAGGTCGTTACCTAGCAGCACTTAAACAGAAGGTGAAGAAGTATTAAAAAGGTGGGAGAATCACTATGGAGCGATGAATGAAGACATGATAAAGAAGTCAGACAATATACCAGACAGTGAATAATCAATGTCAGAGACGTTAAGAAGTTACGATTAGCAATACATACAGTCCGAATGAAAGGAAATCACAAGATTATGGCGCTACACCAAGGGAAATAATAAAGGCTGAAGGGGAAGTTAGCGCCCCTAACTGACTGACTGACTTTCTACCCCACTAGGACATCACACAAGCGATAAACACCCGATGACACAAAGTGCCACCATGTGGCTGAGGATCACCGTGGAGAGGTCCCAGAAACCTGCGTTCAGAATTGGCCATATTTATGTCCTGCCTATATTGCGGCCCCTGGCAAAAGCAAATAAGAAAAAAGCCGTATGTGAAGTCAGGAACAACTCTGTTTCCACCTAATCATGCAAGATGCTATCCGCAACCTTCTACCAAAGAAAGGAAATTTTAAATTATGCAACAATTATCGTACTAAGAACAATAAAGCATGCCAGCAAAATCTTTTTCTGAATCATTTTGAGAGAATGGAAAGGAAGTTATAATATGACAAACGACAAGTACATATAGATATGTTATGATGCCAGTAGTTATCTCCCGTCCTTTTAGGACGACATTTTTCGTTATTTAAAGCCCTACTCGGGCTCTTGCCAGAAGCCGCAATATAGCCTGGCCATAATTATGGCCTAAAGGCAGAGCGCGGTTTCTGGGACCTCTCCACGGTGATCCTCACCCGCATGGTGTAATTTGTGTCATCGGGTGTTTATCGCTTGTGTGATGTCCTGGTGGGGTAGAAAGTCAGTCAGTCAGTACATATATATATATATATATATATATATATATATATATATATATATATATATATATATATATATATATACTCAATAATCCAGTCATCTCCTTGTAAGATGCAATTTTTCGTTATTTGAAGCCCTACTCTGGCTCTTGCCAGGGGCCGCAATAAAGCCCCACCATAAATTTGGTCTATTGGCTGAACGTGGTTTCTGTGACCTCTCCACAGTGATCCTCGTCCACATGGTGACACTTGGTGTCATCGGGTGTTTATCGCTTGTGTGATGTCCTAGTGGGGTGAAAATCCTCAACTACTAGTACTGTCTGCAACGTCCTGTAAAGGATACGCAACTATCCTGACGTTTGCAATTGCTTTCTGGACGTATGGCTTCTCGATACCACTGTCGAAACCAACGCAAGGCGCAGAGCCCTCAGCTATGATCGAACCCAGCAAGAATTGAAATATTTTTATTTCACTCCATCAGCATTCCGAGCACTTGATGTTACTGCCTCAGAAATCACCCGCTTTCATAAATCTCTGTGATTGACCTTGTCTTTTCCAGTTATTTTTTTTTTTTTTTTTAGTTTTCCTGTTAAATCTCTAATAGCTGTAATAGAAAGCCATTTCATGACCTCATTTCTATTTTAATCCCGCTAACTGCTGCAGAAGTTAAATGGCGGTGGGGCGGACGTTAAAGAAGAATTCCTCAGAGGCACAGGTGATTTGAAAAGAAAGAGAATCTACCCAGATCACATTTGCCAGTTTATGATGTTATCCTGGTTTCAAGACAACATCCATTACGTCTTTGTTGACGTTTTAAACCATGTCAGCAGTTCAAGAATATTTTATAATCATTTTACATTAACAGACAAAAGTGCAAAATGCTTGCTTATTTGACAGTTAGTATTATATTGTTGCTGCACCTTTAACTGTCTTTTGAATTTGGAACTTGAAAGACAAGAGGAGATTTCATTGCACTATAAATTACAAAGGAGTAAAAAAAAAAATTTTTTTTTGTTCAAATAGCTGAGAGAATCGACTTTATTTCACAAGAACTATTCATAGTCGCCGGAACTGAGAAGCTCATGTTCCTCTCCCCCTTTGTATGTCCTCATCTCCCTGCCCCTCCCCCCGCTTCCAAAATTTTGTAAAGGATCTAAAAGGCCTCGTTTAACCGTGTATAGAATTATCTTTAATGGTATTTGTACATTTGATATTATTTCAAGTATATTATTATATTTATTTGCCATTCTTCCGATGTGGGTTTCGGGGCCCTATTGTGGGGGAAAACAAGAATAGACCCACTGCCTTTCCAGCAAGCATGTCGTAGGAGTCGAATAACTGGGGTTCCTTCGAAGTTGGAGTGCATCTGCCCGAGCGGCAAGGAACAACCATCTGCACAGATATAAGCCAGTTAAACGGATGTAGACGCAAAACCTAGGGCATAAAACAAAAATCTAAATGGACGAACAACCTAGACTTTCTGCCGGAGCTTATAGCCGGTGAACAAAGAAGCAGAAGAAGAAGAACATTTGGCGTTCTGTAACAGGGAAACCTCATTACTTGTTTGTTAGGAGTTAAATTATGGCGCGGAGCTGGGATGTACCGAGATCAACAAGTTTCGGTAACCTTGTTTTTTCCGCCAAAACTAAATATTGACGTCATCACTTTTTTGTCAGGAGGTAGAATTTTGCGTATTAGGTAATGAGAAGGAAGCCAACAGGTCTTTAGCAACAGTATTTTGTAAATACTATTTGACGTCACTGTTAACGTGCTCTTTCAGAGAGAACGTAGTAGTATTTGTTTTTTGGGAGTCTATATGACGTCACCTGTCAATTTTATTACTATATAAGATGATGACATCTGATGCAATCGAGATATAATTAAAAAATCCCACGTGAGAACGCACATAGTAAACATGTTGAGACGTACTAGCATTCCAGCATCTAAGTATAAATAATGAGTGATAAACCACTAGGGTAATTCTTCAGTCCACAAGACTCAAGAGAGGAGGAACCAGTCATATTGATCCTCAAAGAAAGCCACCAGTCCACACGACTTAGAGACGAAGGACTAGAAAGATTCCTCATAGAGTAATCACAGTTGTAGAGATGCCAGCTCAACATTAGAAGAACTAGGAGCCAGTCACATTTAGCCTCGAAGACGGTCACTAGATAAAACATATGAAACAAGAGACAACACACCGGATACATGGATCCATGGTTAACATAGATAAATTAGGAACACTATTTAGATGTTAGAGTTGACGATCAATCCGTTAGTACCAGACAGCACTAGAAACCAGGTGGCAGTTACAGACAC
Source organism: Candidula unifasciata (assembly GCA_905116865.2). Classification (NCBI taxonomy): domain Eukaryota; kingdom Metazoa; phylum Mollusca; class Gastropoda; order Stylommatophora; family Geomitridae; genus Candidula; species Candidula unifasciata. Next base: position 106,668 of record CAJHNH020000236.1, on the reverse strand, counting down.
TAGAAAAAAAGTAACTAGAGATGAAGAACACAGCGCGAACCTACAAGTATGTAGCAATAGAGAGAACACGGCACCATTTATAATATCATTGATCTTGCTTGTGCTATTGCTGAGGTATCACAATAAAGACAGTATAGACAAAAACAGTTGTTTCCAGACATTTTATTTTACAAGCATCAGAGTCACGTGAGAAGCATGCAGCAAGTAAGACATCAGCATCGTCATCACCACTATCGACACGACCATCTTTCTCCTAGTCTAAAATCTTCCAAATCGACTCATCCTGGAGCAAAACTAAAGACGAACCTGGGTGTGACATCAACGTATGCAACAAAGAAGATAACTGTGCTACAATTCAATACTTGAATAATAATAATAATATTAATAGTAATAATAAAAATGTGCTGAATGGCAGATAAGTATACTGGTATAGTTGAAATGATGAGAAATGTATAAACAAATGCTTTAGAACAGTGGCTCTCAACCTTTCTAATGCCGCGATACTTTAATATAGTTCACTCAAGTTGTGGCGACCCCCCAGACAATTATTTTTCTTTATAACTTCTAAGAATATGTTTTCGATGGTCTAAGGCGACCTGTGTGAAAGGGTCCTGCGACCGAAGAAAGGGTCGCCACCGACAGGTTGAGAACCGCTGTTTTAGCAAATTATTTGTGTTTTGTATGCATGGTTAAATGGGGCATCTTAGATTCCCTACTAAATTACTGGGGGGGGGGGGGAGGGGGGTAACTGTTGATAGCCACCCTTCCAAAGTGCTTTGGTGTTGGCTGTCATTTTTACTTTGTCTACAGTGTTCGATAATGTTATGGTTGAATAAGTTAACACACCTTTCAACCGTGGCTCTATCAGGGTGCCACATCTGAACAGTTTCCTTCGTTTTTTGACCACATGATTAGAGGATCTTAGATTTCAGCAGTGCCAATCCTTCAGTCTCCCCCCTCTTCCTCATTGGAAGACACTTCTTCCTTCTGCTTCTGGCGAAGATGCTGAAGCTCCTGCATTGTCAGTTCGGTTACGTAATCGGCACATGTTAGGCATCAGGTTTCCAAGCTGATGTTTTCGTTTTTAAGCAAAATTTACTTGAAAGTTTCGTTCGGATTCTAAATTGCTTGAGTTTTGAGAAGGTTCGAATCTCGACACAGCACTGTAATGAGTTAATGTACGAGTAGAATGAGACCAACATGTTCAGAAACATGAACCCTGTATACAGTTTTCAATGAATGCATAGTGAGTTGTTTAGTACTGAAAGGGTTAAACAAGTATGATTTTGTTGTTTTTGAAACAGCGATTTTGTGTGAATTTTGTTCGTTTGTCTGTTTACAACTTTTGTTTGTTTGTTTGTTTAGACCAGACAGACGTGGAGTCCTGACGACTGCTCAATCTGCGAATGTGTGGATGGAAATACACAGTGCTACCGCAGGACGTGTCCAGTGTGTCAAAGTGGTACTGCACATACTGAAACTGGCGCTACAAGTGAAGATTGTTGTGAATCATGTGAGAGAAGTAAGTTTACTGAAATGTTACTGTCGTTATGTTCTCGTGGTCCTAATCACGTTTTCTTGCCCTCTACACACTGGCTGACCTTTATTTCATACTTTCTTAGACTGTTCTACGTCAGAGGGGTGTCAAGTTGTCTTGCCACCAATTACATCAGCACCGATGTCGCGTGTTCTACACTACACGACGATACAGCTTTTAACGACCCCGGAACATCTAGAACAGTCCCTTACCCAAACCCCCCTACCCAAAGCCTGAGCCTGGGTTTCACGAGAGACTCCTTTCGAAGAAAACAGTACAACCTGACACCCCTATGACCAAGACCAGACTGAGAAAGTGTGTAGATGGGCCGGGAAACGTGAATAAGACCGTTATCATAAAGAGTGACGCTAGTTAGCGAAGTGGGTCTTTGCATCATATCATTATCATCATATCATCACAGTATGTTGGAGGGGAATTGTTATCATCATGTCACAGGTGCTCTGCACGAAGTCAACACGGGGGGGGGGGGGGAAGCTTTAACCCGACCCCTGCGACCCCGCCTTTAACATTTTCAAGATAAAATTGGGAAAAAGGGGAAAAAAAAGGGGGGGGGGGGTGTCGCTTGACCCAAAACAAAATTTATGAAAACTTAGAGGGGGGTTTTAACCCCCAACATCCAACCACGTCTTCCTCGTCAGCGAGGCAACAAAAGTGATGGAGTTCAGATTCTCCACAGCACATATCTTCAATTAGAAAACATTGGCGTACTCCCAAACCACGCCCTCCTCACCACCTTCCAAAATTGTAGCCAAATAATGGTGTATGTGTGTGTGTGTATGTGTGCGTGCGTGCTCGCGCGCGCATGTGTATGTTGAGGGGGCCTCAGGACCTTGAGAACCTTTTCCCTTCAGCTCAATAATTTGGTAAGGGGCTGAAGTGCCCTACTTAAACTTGTATAGGTGTGATCTTTTAATGTATTTGTTCATGCATTTCGCATTATTTCAGATATATTATTATATTTATGTGCAGTTCCACACATTATTATTGTTTTATCATTATTGTACTGCAAGTATATATAATTATACACTTGAAATAATTCGAAATGTTTAAGCAATTACTTTCAAAGAAAATGTCTATATCCAGTTACAGGGGGTCTCTAAGGTTTCTACAACTTATTCAGGGGAGTATGAGGGGTAACCCCCCGTCCTCCCAAGTGACCTGAGCTTCCATATTCTAGCACTAAGGTAAACAACTTCTAAAATCCCCTTACCCCTCAAACCGTGACACTAGTCTGTCAGATTCCAACTCTGCCTAGTTTCTAGTCGGGAAACAATTGTTTTCCTTGATAACACGCTGCACGGTCTTGCTGTGAGTTTAAGTTAAGGCAAAATCAGACGCAACTATCGTATCTTTGTTTACTCTAATTGCAGTCACTGGAAGTTCCTGAATAGATGGTTTAAAAAAAAAACCGCCTTCAAAAAGAGGTTACACTAATTATTGGCGAGAGGGGGGGGGGGGAGAGGGGAGGGGAGAGAAAAAAGGCGGGGAGGGGGGAATAACACCCCACCCTTTAAAAAAAACTTGGATCCGGAGTGGGGGGAGGGGGGGGGGGAGGTTAGGTCAAGGGACCTGAGGCTCCAGGATCCGGTGTCATGTCGTCACAGAGAGTGGTATATGGGAGTGGAATGTCTATGTTCTGTCCTTGTCATCATGTCGTCACAGAGAGTGGTATATGGGAGTGGAATGTCTATGTTCTCTCATTTTCATCATGTCGTCACAGAGAGTGGCAAATGGGAGTGGAATATCTATGTTCTGTCATTGTCATCATGTCGTCACAGAGAGTGGTATATGGGAGTGGAATGTCTATGTTCTCTCATTTTCATCATGTCGTCACAGAGAGTGGTATATGGGAGTGGAATGTCTATGTTCTGTCATTGTCATCATGTCCTCACAGAGGGTGGTATATGGGAGTGGAATGTCTATGTTCTGTCATTGTCATCATGTCGTCACAGAGAGTGGTATATGGGAGTGGAATGTCTATGTTTTGTCATTTTCATCATGTCGTCACAGAGAGTGGTAAATGGGAGTGGAATGTCTGTGTTCTGTCATTTTCATCATGTCGTCACGGAGAGTGGTATATGGGAGTGGAATGTCTATATTCTGTCACTTTCATCATGTCGTCACAGGGAGTGGTATATGGGAGTGGAATGTCTATGTTCTGTCATTGTCATCATGTCGTCACAGAGAGTGGTATATGGGAGTGGAATGTCTATGTTCTGTCAGTTTCATCCTGTCATCAGGGAGAGTGGTATATGGGAGTGAAAAACTGTGATCATGTATCGCCCACGAAGTTACACAAGCGAGAGAGTAAACTATGTGTTTTATCCTTTTCATTTTATCATTACAAAGAGAGACAGGGTAAGTAGAGTTGATTCCCGTATTATGCCACCATGAAGTGTAACACACGTGAGAGAGTGAGTTTATATGTTGTATCATTGTAATTCTGGTTCAGTCATCTTCATCATCATCGTAATTCAACTTTTGCTATAAAGCTTCGTGTGTGTGTGTGTGGGGGGGGGGGAGGGGTGGGGGGGGGGAGGAGGTGTGAATTGTTTACCTAAAGTCTCATTTATGTCCGGTGCCCACCTTATTTTAAAGATTGAAAAAATTTGCATCAACACTTTGTACTTATAGATAAATGAAAAAACGAATGTCCAGTATCACTCTGTATCGGCTCTAGTTTACGTTTCCAAAGCGTTGCTTACATTAGGTCGTATTGTATTGTTTAATCCATTAGGGGAAAAAGATAGTAGCAGGCCCCTTGCAGAACGTTGCTCCTATCAGTACAACCCCCCCCCCCCCTCACCTGCCATTTTTGGGGTCCGTCACCAGCCCTCCCGCCTCATGTACTTTCTTGACTAATTTGTCTTTTATGTTTCGTGCCCACCTCACCTTTGTGTTGGTCGGTCCCTGCCTCTCTGTCCGGGTACCAAGCCCTCCATTGCTGTTCTTTTTAATTATAACAAATGTACTTCAGTTGCAAAATTACGTATTTACACACAGTTAATTATATGACATTTCTCAAAAATTAAATTTCTACATATTTTATTGTAATTTACGACAGCAGCAGACGCCCACGGTAAGCATTCAGACAGCCCACTCCTAGCAGACGGTAGCCATGTCCAGCCACCACCAGCAGCCCTTTCCTTAATGGCCAACAAGCCTCTGTTAGCTTCCGCAGGGGAGATCACCCGGTTAACTACCAGTGTTCTTGATGTCAGCACAGATGATAGTCCAGAGAATGTGGTATTCTCTGTCCTTGATGGTGAGATATTGATGCATAATATAACTTTGCTTGACTGGGAGAATTATACAAAGACTGTTTAGCTATAGACGCTGAGTAAAAGCAAGGGTGCCAAACCCGAGAGCTCAGTAAAGCTGAACTCTCTCCCCCCCCCCCCACCCCCGCAACTCTTTTTTTTAATTTTAAAGGGGACGCTAGTCCAACCTAAATTTTTACGAGGGCCAACCCCTCCCCCCCCCCCCCTCTTTCCCCTCAGATCGTGTGTAGAAGTTATCTCTTTAAGTGTATATTTAAAATACCCTATCGTTTTAAAATATTGTTATATTTATTTCCTATTTGGCACAATAATATTACTATCGGCTCTTTTTCCCTTGAAAAAAAAAAAGGTTTCGTAGTCACCACAGTCTTTAAAAAAGGTGCCGATAATCACCAAAAATGTTTAATACAGCAGTGCTCAAAAAAAAAAAAAAAATCATCACTGCTAGAGAATTGCAATGGACCCATAATTCCACTTGTTTTCTTTGTGTCGGAACCTCTGGGCTCGAGTCTACTGACAGTGAAATTAACTTGTGAGGAAACCTGATCAACCTAAGCCTATCTCAGCCAGTTAAATAACCACACACCCCACTCATTGGAATACATGTGACTTCGTAACCATTTCGTGGTGCCACAGTGTAACTGTGCTCTATGGCTTTATGATTGAACGGGGTTTCCTAGATTTGCAGCTGATTGATTCTCATCTGTAGGATGTTAATCTACAGAATGCAAATCTGCAAACAAGCGGGTCCAAATCACGACCTAGTTAGATTCCGATTCGTCTCTTAGCACATGTAAAGTTCGAGGATTGCACTTTCAAACTTGCTGGTAATTGGGCTAAGAAACAGTTCTTTGCGAAAGTATACTTTGGTACCGAGTCTCTAATGAGTTTCTAGATCAATATCACTTCGGTGAATGCTGAAGCTTTTAGGATCAAGCCATCTCGGGGCTACTTTAAGTGCTGGTTGTGTTGTGGCTTTCTGTAAAAATACTTGCTACATGTTGTCAATGAATCTGCAGTTCACATCACAACCACATTGGGCTCAGCCGAAAAGCATTCCAAATGAAGTCCATGATTTCCGGTGTCGCGCTATGCACTAAGCTGTATATGGGCCACGTAAACGTAAACTCAGTCCGCATATGGGGGAAAATGCATCGGCTTACTGTAGCCAGAAGTAAAAAATTTGCTGCTACTAAAAACAGCAAGATGCCTACCCACCACATTGCATCGGAAGCATCTCTCTCTCTCTCTCTCTCTCTCTCTCTCTCTCTCTCTCTCTCTCTCTCTCTCTCTCTCTCTCTCTCTCTCAACATTCAATACATTTATGATTTTATGATACTCTAATCTCGACCCACGGATAAGGGTATGCAGTCTGTTGACAATGAAGACACCAAAACTCACGAAAAAAAAAAAAAACATAAACGAGACCAACCTAGACATAATTCTTTCCAGTTTGTGTTTGTCGTGCTAAATCACGACCTGTTTATATTCCAATACTTCTCAGTAGACGGAAAGTTACAGTACCATTTATGCACACACTGTTGGGCGTGGAGAGTTGAAGAGCTGTGAAAGACAGTTTCTGTGGAAAGTCGAGAGAAAATTTTCTACAACAATGTCTCTCTGATAGATGCAGGTCACTCAGGGTAAACAACAGGTCAATACAAATGACTCAAGCGTTAAATCTCAGTCTGCCAGATAATCACAACCACCAGCCATCTAATCAATCAGCCAGCCAACCAACCAACCAACGAACCAACCAACTAGCGAGCCAGTCAGGCAGTATGCAAACTAACCAACCAACGCAGCTAAAAACAAATGAGTAAATAAACGAACGAATCAACAAACTAACCAACCAACATCCAATCGACTATTCAAGTAACCAGACATCCAACCAATCAGCCAGTAGCCAACCAGTTAATAACCTAAGATCTAAATCTGTTGTATAAATCTACTGGAAGAAAAGATTCAAACGATCGTTACATGACTCTACAGGTCCACTCTATGGCCACCTTGTTGCACCGGAGAAGGAGGAGTCGACTGTTCGCGAGTTTCTACTACAAGATCTGATGGCGGGAAACATTGCTTATAAACATCATGGCAATAGCAGCGTGGCCGGAGACCTGGCAAGACTGCAAGTTGCAGACACGCACAACAGAATTACAGTTCTATTGGCTATCAAGGTGCAGTCCCAGGTAAATCATTGTGCAGTTCAAAGGTAAATCATTTTCATCGCTATCCCTATTATCATATTTCTGCGAATCCCCGTGTGGGTTCCGGCGTTCAATTCTGGGAGGAAAAAAGAAGTTGACCCGCTTCCTCTCCTCCACTCACCGTCATAGCAAGCATGTTTTAAAATGCGACTAATTAATAGCTTGCTAAAATCAAATGTTTTGAGCCGAAAGGCGCAGATATCACATTAAAGCTGTAAATCACAAAACAGAATGCAAGCGACTTCCGGAAGGGCGAACGCGGAACAAGAAAGGGAAGAGGTAATAAGATTTTAATTAGTTATTCCTTATTTGCATCGCCATCATCAACACCATAATCATTATTTTTATTATCATCGTCTTCTTCTTAAAGTCAAGTTCGTGTTGCGTTGGTAGTCATGTCTATTAACAACCTTCTGTCTCTTGTATTTTCAATCAACGCTGATACAGATGATCCTCCATGTCAAACTTTCCAGCATCTGTTCTCTCTTGGTCTCTCTCTGCCTCGCCTCCCCTCCAACTTTCCTACTGTCACGATGTTCTCAAATTTTCTCCTTCTCGCTACATGACCAAAGAATGTAGATTGCCTTTTTCTGATGTGGGTGTCTTTTTCTGATGTGGGCTATCAATTACTCTTCGTTAGTCAGTTTTTTTCAAGACGTCTTCATTACTTTTTTTTTTTTTTTTAAATCTGTCAAGGGTATTCTCATCATTCGTTTATAAAACCACATTTCAGAAGCTTTCAAATACGTTTTCACTAATTTATCAACTGTCCGTGATTCACTTTCGTATGTCAATGTAGGATTTATGTATCTTTTAAGAATTCTCTTTGTTTTCAGGGTGCCTAAGTACTTAAACATATAAACTTGCTTGAGATTTGTCCCAATTATTTTGATGTTGCATTTTGGAGGTTCAGTTTTCTTTTTAATAACCTTTACTTCTGTTTTTCTGCCGTTCAGACTAAGACCACTGCCATAAATTTCCGCATTTACCGTTAACTGGCACCTGTGGCTTAGGCTTTGGGAACACTCTTCGTAATGAAGGGGTGCCGGGTTCGATCCCAGCTGCAGGCATTGTGCCTTGCGTTGGTTTCGACGGTGGTATATATAGCCGAACATCCAGGTAGTAATGGCAGACTACTGGACGCAAATTTGCTTTTAAAAGATCGCAACAGCCAAAAAATGCTGGTGTTGGTTCTGCAACGTCCTGAAAAGAATACGCAACTAATTAACTAACTAACCATTAAATGACGTGGGTATGGAACAGTTTGCGATCCATTGTTCAATTGGCAGCACTGTCTTTTGACATTTTGTGTGGATGTATAGTGTTTGTAATGTTATCAGTCCATCTTCTCATTGCGTCTTCTTGATTTCACATCAGGTCTTTTTAGGATAGAGTCTGTTTTGTTAGCTATTGTGGCTGCAGTAGTTATTACTAGTTACACTTCAGTTAATTTATGTTTTGATGATTTTCATTTCACTCCAGCCACGCTTATAAATGATTCTATCTCTTTAGTTGTAAACATATAAGTCTAAGCCCAGATTTACTAAGCCCTTGTAGTGTCCACAAGTTGTTATATTGTGCAGCTAAAATTGATGATCTGAGCCGACCTCACGGCAAACAACCTCTGTAGAAAAAGTACCGCTGTGTCCACAGTGGAGGTTGGCAGCAACGAACCCACTGCATACTATGGGAATATTACCTGTTAAGGCCCCGGTCTCTTTTAATGTACGATCCTCGTACCAATAAATCCAAACCGTCTGCAGCAGGTATCGAACTATGGTAGTCGTGGGGAATTGTATTATGAAACGATTTCACTAACCTCTACACCTTTAGTCGCCTTTTGTATCGTGTCTTTAAAGAGATATTATTTATGTAATTGAAACGCTAGAAAACAAGAGCACCTGTTGTGATGACCAATACTGGAGGTTCGCTACACAAGGGAGACACTCTTCGAATTTCCCCTGAACTTTTGAAGTCTGAAGTTCAAGACCCACAGAACTCAAAAGTGAAGGATGCCGTTTATACATTGGTACCTCTGAGAGACAACCCCAAACACGGTGAGCTAACCTGCTGTAATCTGTCTTTCATGTTTTCTTTAGTTAGCACCACCCAGTACTCTATTGTAAACTATTTGTCTGCATCAAAATCACACAGGATTAATTGTTATTGCCTTATGCATTTTTACTTTGCGTGTGCAAGCTTGACAACTTGAATAGGAGCTTATTTTGTCGCTAGTTTTCAAATGGGACAGTTAAAAACGTTGTGTGTAAGTAAGTCAGTAAATTTTACCCCACTAGGACATCACACAGAGCGATAAACACCAGGTGACACAAAGTGCCACCATGCGAATGAGAATCACCCGTGGAGAGGTCCCGGAAACCCCGTCCAACCGTCAGGTTATATTTCGGCCCATGGCAACAGCCAGGGTGGGGCTTTAAAATAACGAAAAATTGTATCCCGCATGGGGGAATGACGAAGAATAATGTTGATTTCAGCTGGCACTTGACCGGAGCAGTTATGGGTCGACCAGTTAGCAGCGATGTTGGAACCTCAACTAACAGATGATTTTTGTTGTGATTATCCATTTTAGTTTTTTGTCTTGACCAATACCCGTTGTGTATATGGTATATCATCATCCTCTTGTGCCACCATTTATATGTCACATAAAACTTACGATGTATGCCTCCACTCAGTTATATTTATGAAACTGTTTCGAGATTACGGATGGAATTCCATCCCGTAGTTAAGCCCCTCTCGCCATCGTTAGTCGTATGGGTATTTTTTGGAATCCATCCTTTCCCCAATCCACTTAATTCCCATTTTAGTGCCTGTTTTTCCCTCGAAGTCGGAGTACATCTGCGCGCGGGGCAGGGAACATCAAAACGGTTGTACACGCAAAACTCAGGTCCAGGTAAAAGCCAAAAGTCCAAGCGGACGATTAACCGGGACCTTCCGCCGGAATTCACAGGCGGTGAACGAAGAAGAAGAAGAAGTGCCTGTTTTAATGATTCTTGTCTTCCTCGCAGGATGTGCCCAGTATATCGGCATCTTCTGGGTCTTATAACCGTTGATACCAGCCGTTGCCTAGACATTTTTCTTATTTCTTCGCTTTTCTGGACTCTCTGCCTTTTAATGTTCATTAGTGCTTTCTTAGAACAGAATGGCAGTTGTTAGCCTAAAAACACTTAGAGACATACCCAGGAGGAGATTGGAGCCCTTATGGTCATGTCCGATGTGCGATGAAGATTATCTCTAAGATGAACTATAAACCATGAAGTATGGACTAGTGCTTTCAGGAAGTTATTCGGAATGCGTATAACTGTTGTTCCAAGTCTTGTTAACATTGGATTTACATGTTTATGACCTGAGTCTGATTTAGACTTGGTAAGGCCCCAAGATATATAAAACCCCGAGGCCTCTATTATTTTAAATTACACTACTTAATGTCAGACAACTTTAAAATATAAATGTTAATAAAAGGTGGAAGTTAGCACATATGAAGCCACTTTAAAAAGGCTACATCAAGTAGGAATGAACACAAGCCTGAGATTATATACCCAAAATAATATTAATAAAACTGGAAAATTTCTGGGGAATTCAAAAAAACACACACAACGCGCGCATATATATATATATATATATATATATATATATATATATATATATATATATATATATATATATATAGTATATATATACTACAAGAAAATTACACTGGAGGTGTGGAAGGGGGGAATTTTGTGAGGCCCGTACAGATTGTGCGGCACTAAGCTCTAGCTGAGCTAATGCCTGAATCCAGGACGGTTGTGACAACGGTTTTCTAGTTTGTTCTCTTTCCAGGGTACATCATGATGATGGTGCCAACACCAGTTGACGGTCCTGGCTCTGGGTGGACAATGATGGGAGATGGGATGATGGCCTCGAGAACTGTAAGGTTTCATCAGCGAGACATCGACGAGGGCAGGATTTACTATAAACATTCTGGAACAGATCTGCTTTCAGACAGGTTCACATTTGAGGTACTCACTGATCTTTGTTCAATGACATGTTCACATCTTGGGGTGTTCGGTCATCTCTGCTCTCTGACTGATTCACATTTGATGTATTATTCATCTTTGCTCTTTTACAGAATCTCATCTGAGATATTTACTGATATTTGACAGATTCATTTTTGACGTTTTCACTCATCTTTGCTCTCGTGTGGGTTCCAGGGCCCCAATTTTTGGGTCAGCGGGGTGGAAGGAGGCGGTGGAGAACAGACCCACTGCTTCCTAACAAGCATGTCGTAAAATGTGATTAATTAGGTGTATTTCCTTGGAAGTCGGAGTGTATCTGTCCGAGAGGAGATGAACCAGCAGTCTGTATACAAAGAAGCCAGATCCATAAAACGGATGTGCACGCAAAGCTCTAGTTGTAGAACAAGACCAAAGTCCATAAGAGGTCGAACAATCAGAACTTTCTGCTGGAGTTAACAGTCGGTGGATGCAAAGAATAAAGACTCGTCTTTGCTCTATGATAGATTCACATTTGAGATTGACAGACTGTATTTGAAGTATTCGCCTATCGTTGCTTTCTTATAGATGTACAACTGAGGCATTTACTCGTCTTTGAGTTATGAAAGATTCAAATTTTAGGTATTTATTCATTTTGCTCTTTTATATGTTCATATTTGACGTACTCAACGAATTTTTGTTCTCAAATTGAAACAATTTCCTTGTCTTAATTTACAAATAGTCGATTGTTTCTTTTAATATTAGAACACCTTGAACCTCTTTATGTACAGTTAAAAAAATTTATATGTATGTAACTTTGTTTACTATTAACTGATTGTTTCTTATATTATTTAAACACTTTTCCCGTTAAGTATGCACATTTACGGTGTATTCATAAATTGCTCAAGGTTGCTGACACCTCCAGTCCTCACAATATTTTGAGGGATCAAGCGTTTGATATAACGATCACAGACGATAATACGTCGGCTATTGTTTACCCAGTAATTGTTCCTGGGACAAAACTGGGACTTACAGTTAAGTATTATTGTGTTCGATTTTAGCAGACCACAGCTTTTTTATCATCATTTAAAATTGTTTGCTAGTTCAGCCAATTTCTGAATGCCTCGTATAGTTTTATTAACTGATACAGTTATTTGCTAGTTCTACCGATTTGTGCAAGTTTCAGTTAGTTTATCATCACTCAAAATCTCTGGCAATTCAACCAATTTTTTTTTGCAGGCTTTAAATTGTTTTATGAACACGTAAAACTGTGTGCCAGTTCAAACATTATGGATAGGCACATCTCAAGTAAAACAGTTGTTTACCTACAATAATCCTAAAATATTCATTCTATATATGAATTTATAATAATTAGATAAACGATGCTTGTATATCCTTTAAATGACGTCACAAACCAAACTAAGCCTTTGTTGGCTGCTTGTGATTTAATTAGACAATTTTATATTTTTTATTATTTACCATTGCTTTCTAATCAGTAAAAGCTCATAAAGATGTAGAAAACAACCCAGCAAGGTCTGCTGCCAAATCACATGCAGCTAAATTGAACCTGGAATATTCCAGTTATGAAATTGCTTTAATCATCATCATCAGTTTTCGTTATGCCTAGTGGCACATGGGGCTTCAGAGAGGACTTTCCATGCTTTCCTGTCCTGTGCAATCTTCAGTGCAGTTTTCCATGTCAAAGATGCCGCACTCAGGTCACTTCCATCGTTCGTCTCCATGTTGTTTTTGGGCGCCCCTGTTTTCTCTTTCCCTCTGGTGTCCATGTGAGAGCTGTATTGGCAGGTATATCAAAAGTCATTCTCATAACGTGGCCAAGCCATTTCCATCTTCTTTTGGTAATCATACTGTCTAAAGTTTCTTGGTTTGTGGCTTGAAGTAGTTTAGTGTTTGAGATTGTATCTGGCCAGAAAATTTTGATAATTCTACGTAGACATGTGTGGTGGAAGGTGGACAGCTTGTGTGCATCCTTTTTGGTCATTCTCCAGCATTCCGCTCCATATAGAAGAACTGGTAAAATGATGCTCTTGTAGAGTCGGAGTTTCGTTCCTCCGCAGTAATTGTTGGAATTCCAGATTTGCCTCATCCTTCCAAAAGCAGCTCTAGCTTTGTTCAGACGTGACTGTATGTCTTCCTCTGTCCCTCCCAGTAGGGACACCACACTGCCAAGATATGTGAAATGTTCTACATTTTCAAGTGATTGTTTACTTATGGTCACTGGTTGTTGGTTTGGACTGTTTGTCATGATCTTAGTTTTCTTTATATTTATTCTCAGTCCCACCATTTCTGCTGTGCAGTTTAGTCTGTTACTTTTCTCTTGTATATGTTCATGTTTATGTGATAGGAGTGCTATATCATCTGCAAAATCAAGGTCCTCAAGCATGGTGAATGGAGTCCATCGTATGCCTCTTAATGTCCTGTCTACTGTGTTCTTTAGTATCCAATCAATCACAAGGTTGAAGAGGAGAGATGACATAACACATGCCTGTCTTACACCCGTCTTTACTGGGAAAGATGTATTGTAATTTTTTATACTGCAGGAAAAGTCTTTATAGAAGAGAGCAATTATGTTGACTATTTTTTCTGGAATTCCATAATGTCGTAAAATTTTCCACATACCGTCTCTATGGACGCTGTCAAAAGCTTTCTCAAAGTCCACAAAATTGATATATATACTTCTCTGCCATTCGTTGCATTGTTCTAAAATGTTACGTATGGCGAAGATGTGCTCTGTTCCTCTGCCCTTTCTGAATCCTGCTTGTTCCATTCGTAGGCATTTATCTACTCCTTTTTCAAGCCGCATTATGATGATTTTACAAAATATTTTGCTTGGTATTGAGAGTAGAGTAATTCCCCTCCAATTATTGCAGTCTGTTAAGTCTCCTTTTTTGGGAATTTGGACTATTGTTTCTTCAGTCCAGTCATCAGGCAACACTTCTTTTTCCCAAATATCCTCGAACCACGACCGGCTCCAGCTAGAGCCGGTCGTGCTCGAACAATGGTTCTAGAATGCTAGCAGTTGTGTTGGGATCTACTTTGAGAAGTTCTGCTGGCTGTTCGTCTTTGCCTGGTGCTTTGCTCTTCTTTAAAGTGTATATAACTTTAAGGATTTATTGTTTGCTTGGTGGTTCAGTAATAATGTAAATGTCCTGAGAGGCTGGTTGAATATCTGGGGGATTTTCAGGATCAGGTCTGTTCAAGAGGTCGGAGAAGTGTTTAGTCCACTGCATGTCTTGTTTTTGTTCTGTGGTGAGCAGTCTGCCTTGGTTATCTCTGATGGGTATGCTGTGATAATAGTTTCTGTTTCCGCAAATTTGCTGGGTAATTCTGTGTAGGGTTTGTAGATCATGTGCTTTAGCAGCATTTTCTGCTGTTTCTGCAAGATTTTCCATAAATCTTCTCTTGTCAGCTCTAGCACTTTTCTTGGTCATTTTATTTAGTTCGCTATATTCTAACATTAGTTTGTCTTTCTGACGATCTGATTTAGTGTGATTTATGAGGCTCTTTATTCTTTTTCGCTTGGCAATATAATCCATGGTTTGACTACTTATCCATTCTTTGTGGTGTTGTTTCCTGGTTCCTAATATGTTATTTGTATGTTTCTTTGATCTGGTTCCATCTGTCTTGAATGCTGATTGTAGTTGGAGTTTCTGGGTCACTTGATAGGGTTTGAAATCTATTCTTGAGTTCTACTATAAATTTAGTGGCAATGTCTTTTTCTCTTAAAAGGTTAACATTGTAACGTGTTGTCTGTGTCTTAACTTGCGTGTAAACTTTTTTGAGTTTAAATTGTAGTAGAGCGACTACAAGGTGATGATCGCTTCCCACATCTGCTCCCCTTTTGACACGCACATCGAGTAGGGACCCACGCCATTTTCTGTTTACAATGAAATGGTCGATCTGGTTTACATCTCTTCTGTTTGGGGATATCCATGTAAGCTTGTGTATATTCTTGTTAGGAAATAGTGTTCCTCCTATAACAAGTCTATTCGCCGTGCAGAAGTCGCTCAGTCTTTACCCGTTGTCATTAGTTGTACCACATCCTTGATTTCCCATTGATAGTTCTCTATTCAAGTTGTTGTTACCAACTTTTGCATTGAGATCTCCTATAATGCATAGTACTTTATCTACTACCTCTTGCAGTCTCCTATAGAATGTTTCTTTATCTTCATCTTCAGCTTCATTAGTCGGTGCGTAGCATTGGATGACTGTAAGTTTAGCATGTTTGCCATTGAATCGTGCTGTCATTATTCTTTCACTGATTGGATGCCACTCGATGAGATGTTTGTGTATACCTTTCTTTAAAATAAGTACCACGCCTGCAGAATGTAGGTTATCATCTCTTCCAGAGTTTATTATGGTTTCTTCTGTACCTGTTGTGGATTGTCCAAACCCTATCCACCTGCTTTCACTAATTCCAAGAATTTGCAGTTTATAGTTCTGCATTTCTTTAACTACTTGGGCGGTTTTGGCCGTTTTAAACATGGTTCTTACATTCCAGAAGCCAATTCTTAATTTGGTTTTGACATCCAGCAGACTTGTTTTCCCATCATGGGCTTCCTTTCGGCTTTGACCCATGTTGTTCATGCTGACAGAGGGACTCTGTCCCAAGACCACCGGACGTTTAGAGCACTTTTTTCCTCTTGAAGTTTCAGTAACATTGTAGATTTTTTTACAGGGCAGAGCTGTCAACACTGCGCCCAACTCCCGAGCCTGGAGGACCGGGAGGCCATCTTTAGTCTGGCCCCTCACAAATGACCTGTCCGGCTTGGGTGACCCTGCAAGGAACATACGTTCCCGCCGGCATAGCTCATTAGATCATTGAGGCTCTCAAGCTCCCCCACCACTACAGGGTAATGGCCTCTGGGGGAGAATATGAAATTGCTTTCAAGGCGTCTAATCCACAGACGAATTACCACTTCAGTAGAGATTCCCCTTAGTGTCCATGAAAGAATATGGTGGTATAAATCAACGGAAAACCCTCGAAGCCTTCATTGACATTGTGCCGACTGTTACCTGCCGATAGACACATCAGAGTTTTGAGATATTTTATAGAATTAGCTGTCTCAGACAACTAACTGACCTCCTTTCAATCATTATCGCACTGCCCACACAGTTAACACAGCTGCTCTTAATACTACACTGCTCCACACAGCCAAAGCACCTTCTCTTAATGACCACCGCACTGCTCCATTCCGCTAATTCGCATCATTTTAATGACTATGGCGCAGTAAACACACATCCTCTTAATGAACATCTCACTGCACCGCACAACAAATGCGTCTGTCTAAATGACCACCTCATTGCCCCACATTTTAATTCACTTCCTGTTAAATGAATATCGCACTGCACCACACAACTGACGAACCACTCTAAGTGACCCCACAATGTCCCACACAGCTTATGCACCCATTAATGACCACCGCGCCACCTAATATAACTAAGCCACTTCTCTATAATCACCATACTTTTTCGAAGGTAATGGAAAACCAGATCGCTCCAATAACAAATGGCCACCTGGCATTCAGCGACATAAATTCACCACCAGAAAATCTGGTATACACTATCGTCTCTCCGCTCAGAGAGGAAGATGAAGGCACAGTTGAGCACGTTGATGTCCCATATAGTCCGCTGCAACAGTTCACACAAGCCGACATCAACAACAGACAGGTGATCTACCGACCCCCGGATGAGGACATTGGTGAGGAGGAGCGGGAAGTCAGCTTCATCTTTGTAGGTGAGTCATCACTGAGATAGTCCTGGCTAAATAACGTCATCATTATCATCATAATCTTCACCACCACCATGCACTTTCTTTTCTACTGTTGACACTTGTTCTGGGGTGCGGTATGGTCTCGAGGTATGATGTCCGCCTCGAGTGCTAGATGTTCCGGGTTCAATCCCTGGTAAGATCTGGGATTTTGGACTTTGACTTCTAGTAATTCCCCCTAGTCTCTGGGTAGTGAGATCGGACGCCCGTGTGCATTGCTGCGCACTTAAAAAATCCCTTGGCAGTTGGAAACCGAAAAGAGTAGATTAACGGCGCTGCCCGGTCAAAATTTAGAGTTAAAAATCTACCCAAAGTAATTCAGCATCCTCGCCGGTGTTACAGAGCCTGTGTACTGCGCTGAGCTTCTTCAGACTCGGACTTAAGTTAGAAGAAGAACGGAGCACTTATGGGTTACTACCCGTGTGCCATGATGTTGATCCGTTGTTCAAACCTCTTATTATCTGTTCTAGCTGTTCCTACAGACAGTTCTTTGCTTTCCTTTGCATTTGTTACCCAGTATGATCTCACATAAAGTTAATTTCTGCATTCCAACTCTTCTGTTAACAAGCTCCAAAATACCAGTAGCCTTTATCTTATTCCGAATTACTGCCTTTATTACCACTTCTGCGGTGTAGGCAGGGGGTCTTTTGAGCCTGAGGATTTAGGGCCGCTTTGCTAGTGCTGTCGCCACGACTGTGCAGGTGAGGATTTTGTTTTTCCCCCGGCAGAAAAAAATCCGCAGCCTTACCGATGATTCGAACCCAGGTCTCCCGCAAGAGAACCCAGCGGTCTAACAGTTCGACCAGCCACTCCTCTAGTCTTTATCTTATTTGTTTGGCAAAATTATACATGGTTGTGTATCCTTTACAGGAAGTTGTAAACTAACGCCAGCATTGTTTTGACTGATTGTGATTTATTTGACAATTTTACATTCAGTAGTTTGCCATTGCACTGAACGTCGGTTTTCGAATCATTGTTGAAACCACTGCAAAGCAGCTTCCTACCAAATTGTCCCTAGCTTGAAGAACTGAACCGGGTATCTCGGCATTAGAAACTGCGTTTGCAATGCCAAAACTGAAAGTAAATATATATCAAAAATAAAATTAAAAGTCCCGTTGCTAAGGGTTTTTGACATATTGAGGACATTATGTTGGTAACATGTTTTTTTTTCTATGCTCATCGGTGCTCGTTTAGTTATCTTGTCAATAATACGACAGTCGCCTTTACTTTCCATGAGAAAGAGAGGGTAAACTGGCCGGCCATTGATGCCTATATCAGACGACAAACCAGACGGCAAACCAGTGGAATGGGTCGACATCAGAAGTCTCTTTAAAGTTTACAGACTAAATGATGACTTTTAACAGCACCAGAAGTTAGAACAACATCTAACATCCATGAATGAAGAATGTAAAACAAATAATATGAGAATCAACACTGAAAAGACAGAAGTAATGTCAATAGGAAAAAAGAAGACAGATCTAAACATAGCAATAGAATACAAAGACATTAAACAGGCATCTGAGTTTAAATATCTGGGAACTACATTTACCGAAGATGGGAAATTGGATACAGAAATTGACATTAGATGCAGTAAAGCAAACCAAGTATTGGGACAGCTAGCCCCCCTTTTACAGCATAAGACAATCCCAATCAGTACAAAGAGACATCTTATTCAAAGCATATTTATTCCAACTCTGTGCTACCAGTGCCAGACATGGTCACTCACAACAAACCATAAAAGAAAATTAGTAACACGGAAATGAGATGTCTGAGAAGGGCTGTAGGAGTGACCATAAGAGATAAGATCAGGAATGAGATAATAAGAGAACAAGTCGGCACAGAACCAATTCCGGATTACATACAAAGACAGCAAGTGAAATGGTTTGCCCACTTAGAGAGAATGCCTTGTGACACCATACCATACAAAGCATACATGGAAAGAGAAGAAGGACGTAGAGCACGGGGTAGACCAAGAACAAGATGGAAGGATAACATCAGAGAAACTCTACAACAGCACGATGTGCCTATGGTCGAGGCAGCCAGAAGAGCTAGAAACCCACAGCGGTAAAAGAGGAAGTGAAGAAGAAGAAGAAGAAGTTAGAAATCAAGCGTTGGAGATGAATATCAGTGGCCAAAATATTCATTGCTCATTACAAGATCATCGACTTTCCATGGTATGCATACCCGTAAGTGGTCAGAAAGTAGGTCAGGAGGCTTGTCGGTCAACTTCGGAATGGCACAGTTACTGTGGAGAAGACAAGAACACAATTAGTGCCACCACAAAGAAACGGGTGAAAAGGGTAAAGGGGGTTGAGGCCCCTCACCGCTACCCCCAAGATTTGTTTATGGGTAAGGGGGCTTCAATTGCCTGAGCTCCAGCCTTAAGATTCCAGTGCCTATGAAGAACACCCGTTTACGTGTCTCGGTTGTAATGTTAATAACATACACTTTTCCCTTCTAAACTGAATTAATCTACTCTGTTTATTTTCTTATTTTGTTAAAAAATTATTGTATGTTCGCCTCTCCCCTCTCCCAACCATTCCTATACCTCTGAGTTTCGTTCCTGTGTTTACTTTAATTGTAATCGTTTGATTTACCTCACCGAATAATTAAAACATACACAATCATATTTTATGACCCAGTGAGCAGTGGTAGAGAGATGAGGTGGTCACCTGAGTACAAGTTCACCATCAGAATCCTGCCAGTGAACAATAATCCAGCTTTCTTCCTCAACCCTGACCCAGAGGTCACCATGTCAACAGGCGGTACATACTCACTGTCCGCCAGTCTACTGGAGGTGTCTGACCCAGATAACAAGCTCGAAGACTTGGAGATAATTATTAAGAAAACGCCGAACAATGGCGTGCTGGAAAAACTGAGGGACGGGACAAAAGCTGTTGTAAACAGTGGTAAGATACAGTCAACAGTTATGGTAAATCGTTCATATTTTGTGTTATTGTAAATTATCCAACATACACGAATTTTTTTTTCTCGTGCCGTTTGGAAAACAAAAGTATCAAATACATAAAAAATGTCCGTGTCATGGTTGGGGGAAGCAAGAATAAAGCCATTGCCTATCCAATACCTCTTGAACAGACCTGATCCTGAAAATCACTCAGATATTCAACCAGCCTCTCAGGACATTGACATTATTACTGAACCACCAAGCAAACAAGAAATCCTTAAAGCTATCCACACTTTAAAGAACAACAAAGCACCAGGCAAAGACGAACTGCCAGCAGAACTTCTAAAAGTAGATCCCAACACAACTGCTAGCATTCTAGAACCATTGTTCAAGGATATTTGGGAAAAAGAAGTGTTGCCTGATGACTGGACTGAAGGAACAATAGTCAAAATCCACAAAAAAGGAGACTTAACAGACTGCAATAATTGGAGGGGAATTACTCTACTCTCAGTACCAAGCAAAATATTTTGTAAAATCATCATAATGCGGCTTTAAAAAGGAGTAGATAAATGCCTACGAGTGGAACAAGCAGGATTCAGAAAGGGCAGAGGAACAACTGAGCACATCTTGGCCATACGTAACATTTTAGAACAATGCAACGAATGGCAGAGAAGTATATATATTAATTTTGTGGACTTTGAGATAGCTTTTGACAGCCTCCATAGAGACAGTCTGTGGAAAATTTTACGACATTATGGAATTCCAGAAAAAATAGTCAACATAATTGCTCTCTTCTATAAAGTCTTTTCCTGCAGTATAAAATATTACAATACATCTTTCCCAGTAAAGACGGGTGTAAGACAGGGATGTGTTATGTCATCTCTCCTCTTCAACCTTGTGATTGATTGGATACTAAAGAACACAGTAGACAGGACGTTAAGAGGCATACGATGGACTCCATTCACCATGCTTGAGGACCTTGATTTTGCAGATGATATAGCACTCCTATCACATAAACATGAACATTTACAAGAGAAAAGTAACAGACTAAACTGCACAGCAGAAATGGTGGGACAGAATAAATACAAAGAAAACTAAGATCATGACAAACAGTCCAAACCAACAACCAGTGACCATAAGTAACCAATCACTTGAAAATGTAGAACATTTCACATATCTTGGCAGTGTGGTGTCCCTACTGGGAGGGACAGAGGAAGACATACAGTCACGTCTGAACAAAGCTAGAGCTGCTTTTGGAAGGATGAGGCAAATCTGGAAATCCAACAATTACTGCAGAGGAACAAAACTCCGACTCTACAAGAGCATCATTTTGCCAGTTCTTCTTTATGGAGCGTAATGCTGGAGAATGACTAAAAAGGATGCACACAAGCTGTCCATCTTCCACCACACATGTCTACATATAATTATCAAAATTTTCTGGCCAGATACAATCTCAAACACTAAACTACTTCAAGCCACAAACCAAGAAACTTTAGACAGTATGATTACCAAGAGAAGATGGAAATGGCTTGGCCACGTTATGAGAATGACTTCTGATATACCTGCCAAAACAGCTCTCACATGGACACCAGAGGGAAAGAGAAAACAGGGGCGCCCAAAAACAACATGAAGACAAACGATGGAAAGTGACCTGAGTGCGGCATCTTTGACATGGAAAACTGCACTGAAGATTGCACAGGACAGGAAAGCATGGAAAGTCCTCTCTGAAGCCTCATGTGCCACTAGGCATAACGAGAACTGATCATCTATCCAATAGCATGTCATAAGAGTATACTAACTGGGGGATTTTCTTTGGAGTACATTTGTCTGACAGGCATGGAGCCAACAATCTGCATATAAATAAGCTAGATCTGTAAAACGGATGTGCTCCAACACCCAGATTCTGAAAGAGGACTAGAGTTCAGCAGTGTATGAGCAACCAGAGATTTCCACCAGAGTTTATAGTCAGGTGAACACGAAGAAAAAATAGGAGTATACCAAAAGATTATGTGGAGAGTCTGGGAGCATAAGGTGATGAGGCAAGGAACTGGACATCACATCTTACTTGTCAAGAGATATAATAAGTAAAGACCTCATACTTCAGGTCGTAATAGCAGTAAGTATAGTATAGGATTACCTTTATCTAATATATATGGCTCTACCAAATACTGCTTAAAGTACTGCTGAAAGATCCCTGGACAGCCACAATGGGTAATAACAGTATTTGGAAACTAAAGCACACATTTATCTTAAATATAAAAAGTTGGTCATCATTTGTGTGTGTGCAGTAATACTAGAAAAGAAACACATAAACAACTGGAAAAGTTTAAGGAAATAAATAAAAAGGGAAGGCAATGGGAGAAGTTTGACATCCCGTTGTCATCACATGGTTGTTACTTTTTGAGTTCCCACTTTCATTGTCTTTCAAAGTGTTGGACTCATGATTTGTCTGTTATCAGTATTTTGTTGTTGTTGTCGGTTTGTTCACTTTTAAAAGGAAGGCTGGCACACTGTGTTGTGTTTACAGCTAGGCTGCGATATCTGAGCCCTCGAGCACATCACATCCAATTGAAGCAAATCCTTAGTTATTTCTTAGTTATTTGCTTTGTTACATATTTTTTTTAGGGGCGAAGGGCCCATCTCCCCCCCCCCCCCCCCCCCACACCCACCCTTGGGCTCCAAAATGTGGCCCTGGAACATGCATAATAATGGGTGTCTCATTACAACCTTCCTGTACTGAAAAACTCAAACTAAAGACACCATTTTGTAATTTCAGTCGGTCTGTTTACCCCCCTCCATATGGCTACCTGAAGGTTTCATTTCCTTTACAACTTAGAGTCATGTCCTTGATAGCAATCCATCAGGGCAAATTACTGATACTCTCTGATCAACCTCCAGTAATGAAGGCACCTGTATAAACTACGCTACCTACTACCCTGGTGCACCCTTTAATGGGGGGAGGGGGGGGGGGGGGGGGGTAAAAAAAATCTTTAATTTATATCCTTACACTGTGTATCATCCATCAACCCAAGGTAATAATAAAATCCTTTGCCATTTCATCTTTATTTGGCATTGTCCCCATGCTTTCCCTAGGATAATCTGTGGGAAAAGAGACAGAGGAAGACAATATGACAAGATTCTTGACAGTCTGTTGTCATGGAATGGAGGGGTGTCCACAAATAGCACGGATAAGTTTCAGGCATGATGCATCAATGACAGTCGGCAAGGCACTCGAAGATGATGATGATGATATTTCCATTTTCATATGGCAGTCATCTAATCTTTTTATGTCAGTGTCATTTCATCTTCATATGGCAGTATCATCTCATCTTTCTATGAGTGTCATTTCCTGTTTATTTGGCAATGTCATTTCATCTTTGTATGAGAGTTTCATTTCATTTTTTTTTATATGGCAATGTCTTCTCATCTTTGAGAGTGTCATTTCATCTTAATATGGCAGTGTCATCATATCTTTGTATGAGAGTATCATTTTTTCTGCATGTGACAGTGTCATCTCATTTTTTTATGAGAGTGTCATTTTATCTTCATATGGTAGTGTCATCTATTTTTGAATTAGTGTAATTTCATCTTCATATAGCAGTGTCATCCCATTTTTGTATGAAAGTGTCATTTTATTTTCATATGGTGGTGTAATCTCATCTTTGTATGAGTGTCATTTAATCTTTATATGGCAGTGTCCTCTCATCTTTGTATGAGAGTGTCATTTCATCTTTATATGGCAATTTCATCTTATCTTTATATGGGAGTGTTATTTTATTTTCATTTGACAGTGTCATCTCTTTAAAATGAGAGTGTCATTTCACCTTCATGTGGCAGTGTCATCTCATCTTCATATGGCATTATCATCTCATCTTTGTATAAGAGTGTCATTTCTTTTTCATATGGCAGTGTAATCTCATCTTTGTATGAGAGTGTCAGTTTATCTTCATGTGGCAGTGTCATGCAATCTATGTGTGTGAGTGCAATTTCATCTTCATATGGCAGTGTCATCTCATCTTTGTGTGAGAGTGTCATTTCATCTTTATATGGCAGTGTCATCTCATCTTTGTGTGAGAGTGTCATTTAATCTTTGTATGGCAGTAACATCATCTTTCTATTAGTGTCATTTTATTTTCATATGACAGTGTCATCTTATCTTTATCATGAGTGTCATTTTGCCTTCATGTGGCAGTGTCATCTCACCTTCATATGGCATTATCATCTCATCTTTGTATAAGAGTGTCATTTCTTCTTCATATGGCAGTGTAATCTCACCTTTGTTTGAGAATCTCATTTCATTTTCATATGGCAGTGTCATCTGATCTTTGTATGAGAGTGTCATTTCCTGTTTATTTGACAATGTCACATCATCTTTGTATGAGAGTGTCATTTTATCTTCATATGGCAGTGTCATCTCATCTATGTATGAGAGTGTCATTTCATCTTTATATGGCAGTATTATCTTATCTTTGTATAAGAGTGTCATTTCATATTTATTTGGCAGTGTCATCTCATCTGCTTAAGGCATTGTCATCTCATCTTCATTTGGCAATGTCATCTTTTGTTTTACCTTGGCATTTTACAGGTGACAAGTTCTACTACAGTGATATCATCAACAACACACTGCAGTACACCCATTCTGGGGCTACTCCAATACAAGATGAAATCAGCCTTGTTGTTAGTGATGGTCTCCATCAAAGTGAGAACATCATTCATTTTAACATCATCAAGCTCGACAAGTCCATCCCGACAATCCTTCCATCAGCAACTTTCCAGATCAATATCACTGAAGGTATGTTGTTTCCTTTAAAAAACTCTTTTCACATAGTTTCTACGATGTTTAAGCTTCTGTATCTTCATATAAAAGTA
The DNA here is from genome assembly GCA_905116865.2 of Candidula unifasciata. NCBI lineage: Eukaryota > Metazoa > Mollusca > Gastropoda > Stylommatophora > Geomitridae > Candidula > Candidula unifasciata. The sequence goes on along the minus strand of CAJHNH020000236.1, from coordinate 82,062 downwards.
TACAGAGATAAGGCTCTAGAACTATATAACCAATGCACTAGTGGCATGAATAAAGTCTTTTACTTCATTTTCTTTATCTTAAAAAGTGTGGTCCCCGTAAGCCAGTCAACTTCCTCACATGAAAGAAACAGACCATTGTATTTAGACTGCAAACTGGACACGACAAACTGCAGCCAAATTTACAAGAAATTCAAGACTGGGGATTCAGAACTTTCCCATGTAGACAGAATCCACAGAATACTGAAGATGTGCTGCAGACATGCTGTCTACATGCAGTAGAGAGATCCCAGGTTTGGCTGTTTGGCCTTCCAGTGAAAACCAAGCTGCATGAAACAGTGGAAGACACCACATACTTCACAGAGGCATATGGCCTTCCCATCTGAAAACCACTGGCAGAAAGAAAGAAAAGAAGAAGAAGAAAATACTATATAAAGGGCCCTTTTTTATCCTTCAATATCAAATGATTTATGGTGATAGACTCATATTTTTGTAATCAAAATCGAAACTTAATGGATGATATGGGCAAGCTCACACAGATTCCCTTCTCTCCAAGAACACTCACTGGTACTCAGTTTAGGATTGGTTGACCTAGCAGCCCTATGTCAACATTAAAAAAAAATTTGCCTTAATGTGAATTTAGTCCAAAGAACTTCAGCCAGACATCTAGCCATTTTGCTACTATGACTGCCTCTACCTTTAATTATTCATATTTTTTTTTTACATAACTGTGGCATAAAAAAACTATTTGAAACTGATATTTCAAATGAATGGAGTGGGTTACCTATACTAAAAGTTACCTTTTTAAAATTACCACTTATTAATTTTTTTTTAAATTGTAAAGTTTATTACTGTTTATAACATCAGTATAGCTTTGAAAACCATGGCTATTATTAACCCCTAAACTTTATAAGAAAATTATAACTCAGAAAGAACAATACATTAACTTGTTTAGAGCTGATTATAACATAGACTGTAATCATTTAAGAAACATTTATTATGCAAACTGTTGGATATATTTTTTATCTCAGACTAAGAAAGTTAAAAAACAAAAAACAATTTTACAGTATTAATTTAACAGATCAATTTAATACTGTGATGATGCAGAATTTGATGTTTTCCCCAGGAGAAACAGAAATGATTACCAGAGAACAAATTGCATTTGCCGATGCTGATAGTTCCGATATTCACTTACTGATTACCCTTACCTCTCACACAAGTCAAGGTCACTTCCAGGTTAAGAGAAGTTCAGGAGTTTATCAGATTGGATTGGGAGAGAGTTTTACACAGGCTGAGGTCAATGAGGGAAAAGTCAGGTGTGTCTCTTGATTCTTGTTTGGTCATATTTACCTTAAGAAAATTGTTTGAATGTTTTGTATATTTCATTATGGCCATATTCTAGCCTAAAAAATACAATGCTGCTTCAAAAGCATCCGTCTGGTGATCACAGCATCTTCAAGAATCATCTGTCCTCCTGATATTTTAATTTGCAAATTATATTTGCCATTCCACTCTACCAACCTTTGAGCTGCAGTAGCTATAACTGGCTAGAATGCTTGCCTGCTGACCCTGTGTTTATTTGTTTGAATCCCAAATTTGTGAAATTAACATTTGCTTACAGGTCGACCCGCCTATTATAGGTACAGTGAAGCATTATGGGAATTAAGGCAATAGGCATTATACTGACCACATCACAGATTGAGTGATTAGGGTTATGAGAGTAGCCGTACATACCAAATGAAATTCAAGGTAATAAAATGAGAGCTCTCTGATGGACAGCAGATGAAGTAAAGAGACAGTAACAACTTGAGGAAAAACAGGAGAAGAACATCAGAAAAAGAAATGGACTGTAAACTGATATAGGATACATAAGCACAAATGCAGCAGTGAAGATCACTTGTAAATGCCCTATGTGTCGTGAACAGGATATAGAGAGAAAAAAATGAATCCGTTATGCTTCGAAGCGTTTAACATTACAATGCAATATTTTTATTATTTAAGACTAAAACTTTTACCCTTTTTCACTCAAACATGAGCCCAGGTGATCTGATTATCTATACAGATGATTCGGTGTCGAGAGGAAAGAGAAGTGCCTGGGGGTTCGTAGCGAAAGCCAATAGAGAACAAGATGCATACACATGTCATAATTGTAAAAGACTCTGAAAGCATGCTGAGAAAGGTAAAGACAGGGTTGCTTCGAGCAGAGTGGCAAGCTTCAATACAAGATTATTATGGTCTGAAGAGAATAAGGCACCTGGGTGTAACCAGAGGGTCTGGCCGGCTCACTACACTCAGAGGAAATGGAAGATGGACATATAACCAGATTGTGACCGGTACTGTCAGTTTTGGAACTCTGCTCTGGCTGCTAAAGATGAGGACAGATCATGCATGGGAATGCCCAGAGGGCTGTGATGTCAATTCTTGACTCAACTCAACACTAAAATATGATAAAATATTATCTAAAAATGTATAATCAGCCTTATAAATGTCTTGTCTAGGTTTTGTTTGTTGTTGTTGTAAACGGCATCTTGTTAAATGAAAGATTATATTGTAATGTGACATTTAGAAATAAATACAATCTATCTTTCTTCTTCTTGTAGTCTTGGTGTTGGGGTTATTGGTCACCATATTAATCCACTACCTTCAATATTGTGTATTCCTAACAGTTTCCAATCCAAATGTTCATTCATGCCATCATGCCAAACCATCTAACATACTCTCTTGGTTTCCTCCTGTCTCTCTTCTGCTTGAACTTTCCTATTGTCACAGCATACATCAGTTTTCACCTTCTCATTGTCTGTCCGAAGGATGAGTATTGTCAGTTTCTAAAACTGGTAACCAGACACCAGTATCCTGAATAAAGGAAACAAATGATTGCAGCGAGGTCAAGAGCTGAGCGCCTGAGAAGAAGCACATTAAATACAGGTGATGGCAACAACAGCCCTGAAATTCCGTACTCTAATTCTGTAATACTTTTCTTAACAGGGCAGGTCTTGCTTGTCACACTTGCCATCACCATGGGCCGTGATTCTCCTACCTCCATATAGCAGAATATCAGATGCCTTTGTGAGTTAACTTGTTTAAAGACATTGTCATTTTTACTTTTATCTGCTAACAGTGTTTTCCTTTTACCAGTCTTCTTTAGAACCACATCAGTGTAGCTTTCATATAACTGCTCACCAATCTGCTGAGTGTCCGTGCCTTAATTGGAAAAATTACTTTAAGAAATTTAAAAATATGTTTTTTCCTATTATGATATGTTTATTAATGCAAGTATTATTTTGTCCTAATGACAGCTTCATCGCTGACACAGAGCTTGGCTTAAAGTCTGTCAGTGAGCTTGTGTATGTGAATATCAGTGACTCAAGTGGAAATGTTCTTCCTAATCAGATTATCTCACTACATATACTTCCCATGGATAATCTTCCACCAACCTTCATCACTGGTGCACATATGGAGGTGAAGTGTTACATATACTGTTTTGTTTAACTATGTAAAACTAAAGTAAAAGACATTTTTTACATCAGTGGCCCATCAGGCATAGAGTAGAAGACTCATATTTGTCCTTGGTGGATGTTATGGAATTTATTATCCTCATTAAATTGCATTTGTGGAAAGTCCTTTAAAACTGTAGGGGAAAAGTAACTTAGTCAGAAGCGGCCAGGAAGAAGTTTAACATAGCAGTCAAAGGTAAAAATATGGCAGCTCTGCTTTAACAAGACTATATCCACATTTTCAGATGTTCTTACAAAAAGAAGTATTAAAAATTTGTTTATTATATGGTAATTGAATAGATATGATTTCTTAAATTTAAGTGCTGAAAACAACACCTCTATCTCATTGTATTTCCAATTGGCAGGTGGAAGAAGGTGGAGAAGCAGTACTGACTACACAGATGATTTCTGTACTGGATGTAGATTCATCGATATCTCAAGTTATTTTTGTTGTGGAGACACCACCACATTTTGGAATCCTGCAAAACAGGAAGATGGGTAACACATTTATGACAGTACTCTGGTGTAGTGATGTACTGATTCATAGATATAATCATCATCATCATCATGTAACACTGCGTGTCATTGGGTCAGCAGTGTGCTGTTGACTGTCTGATTGGTGCCCTCCACCTTTAATGGTCGCCCTCCACCTTTGATGGTCAGATCCAATGAACCTCACTTCATGCCTGCGTGCCTGTGGCCTGTCCAGTCATTCGAGTTCTGTATCCAGGTCTTTCTTGGTCTGCTTCTTCTCTTCTTCCCCTCTAGTGAACGCTTTAGTCAGTGACTACAAAAGGGATATTTCATATCAATCTGTCATTGATATGAGTATGTTATTTCGTAAAAATTTTAAGCTACATCAAGTTGTAAAATGGATGTGCATGCAACACTCAAGTTCTGGAACATGACTACAGTCTAGAAGTGGACGTACAAGAAGAACTATCTGCAGGAGTTTACAGCTGGTGAATGCGAAGAAGAAGATCAAGTTTCGATAAATTGACTCGACTGAAGCCATGTTCATTGATCTCACTTCTGTATGGCATTGATCTCACTTCTGTATGGCATTGATCTCACTTCTGTATGGCATTGATCTCACTTCTGTATGGCATTGATCTCACTTCTGTATGGCATTGATCTCACTTCTGTATGGCATTGATCTCACTTCTGTATGGCATTGATCTCACTTCTGTATGGCATTGATCTCACTTCTGTATGGCATTGATCTCACTTCTGTATGGCATTGATCTCACTTCTGTATGGCATTGATCTCACTTCTGTATGGCATTGATCTCACTTCTGTATGGCATTGATCTCACTTCTGTATGGCATTGATCTCACTTCTGTATGGCATTGATCTCACTTCTGTATGGCATTGATCTCACTTCTGTATGGCATTGATCTCACTTCTGTATGGGTTCTGGGGCAGATATTGCAGCCTAGCTGTAAATTACAACACAGTTTGCCAAACATCCTTTTAAGTGTGAATGCAAAACAAAAAGAAAAGAACTGCTCTTAGAACTAAACAGTATTCTCATATCTCCTTGTCGTGACTAGAATTATAAATTTAATAAAATTATTTCATGACTTTATTTTTTTTAAAATGTAGTTATGTTGAAAACCTATGAAGAAGGCTATCTTTCATATTACATTAGCTTTAAAAATATATAGAGTAGTCTATTGTCCCAAAGCTTGCTAGTATTTATGCTGTCACACTCTTTCTGTGGTAGATAAATCACATTCAGTCAAATGGGCAGAAGTATTGAGTTTGAACTAAACTTTTGTTGTCACTGACAAACTGATATTGAATGAATTTGTCACCATAATGTTGCTGTTCCTTTATATAACATCATTTACACTACTTCCTTTTCTTCTCTAATTTTGTTCTGCCTTTCAGTCTCAGGTTTTGAAGAGGCATCAGGTGTGCACCTGGGTATATGGCCTCAGATATACTATCTATCCATTGTTTGCGTGGTCGACCTCAACACGACTGCGCACTAGAGAGATTCACTGCCTGAACACCCTTACCTGGATTATTTTTATGCTCAGTGCCTCTCCAAAATTGTGTCTCATTGATGATCAAGCACTACCTCTTCTAAAAGGAACCACACCACGCAGTCCTGTACTTTCTGATCCATGGCAGTGTTTAATTCTTTCAGTCCCAAGCAGTTGAAATTTAAACCCCTTCTGTCTAATGGGTTGAGCTTAAAAGCAATAAATGCTGTGTTGTGATGGAGTTGAACAAGGGCAAACCGATTTATTATCTGGAAAAGCTTCCTCAGTGCTGTGTAATGTTAGACTTACAAGGAATGATCTTTGTACACCAATGCATTTTAACACAGTAAGGGGTGCTGACACAAAGATAACACAAATTTTTTTGGGATTGGGGTTGGGGGGTGGGGGGGGGGGGGGGGGGGTGGGAGGGACGGAGGGTGGTGGCAGCTCAGTCCTCTTATAATTATTAGTTAGCAGAAGGCTTAAGAGACCTATGCCTTATTTAGTGTGTAATAATGATAACATATGCTGAATGACCCCAAAAAAATGTAATACATTGGAAGAAATATGAACTGTATTTTTTTTTTTTTTTAGTATCCAGAAGCCATGAGTTGTTAACCCTTAGGCTCGGTATTATGGATATTGCAATCATTCAGCCTTGATTCCATGATAAATGCCGTAATTCTGGGAGAAATGTGGCTTTTCTGCCTACCCCCGGGCATGAACCCGGACCACAAGAAGTTCATCACCCGATCACCGCGCAGTCCGATTTAGCCAACTATGCTAGAAAGCCGGGCGTATAAACAGATACTTAAACAAGAAATGAGTGCATCTGTACTTGGTTAGGCCAACAGTAGGTTGAACCTGGTCAAACTTTTTATTTTTTGTTTGTTTTTTTTGGCCCTCAGCTTTCCCTAAAAATTACTGGTGCCTGAGTGTCCAGGTTTTGGCACCCCTGAACACAGTAAAATACTAATACAACTGGTGTTACTTATTTTTCTAGGGAAGTTTATTTTCATTTTGCCAATTAATTCTATTCTCAGCTAAGGGCTCAGAGAGCCAGACAGACTCTTTGCAGTTTCCATACGCCGATGTGGTTGATGGACGCATCTACTATCTTCAGTCTGACCACAAGAACAAGGAACCAGCTCAGGACACCTTTCTTTTCTCTGTAAATGATGGGAAAAACAGGTCACCAGTGGAAATGTTCAATATTTCAATAAAAGTATGTATAAATGATAAATTTTTTTTTTTTTTTTTTTTTTAAATTCTGCCATGTACTTCATCTCTGTCAAGCAAGACCAAACAATTGCTGTTTGTTCTCATTAATTCTATTACTGTGTGTCACCTGATTTCAAAATCAAAAATTTTATTGGTTAGTGATTTAAATGTTTGGGAAGCATCTATACACACAATTGTAAAATAGATGGAGAGATAGAAACGAGAATCCAGCAAGCCAGCAATGTCACATACAAACTTGCTTCAATTTTAAAACAACCTGCTATCCCAGTAGAGACAAAAAGACATATTATGAATACCATATTTATACAAACTTTAGGTTACTGATGTCAGACTTGGACATTGACCCAAAACAAAAACACACGAAAGAAAACTAACCACCTGTGAGATGAGATGTTTGAGAATGGCTGTGAATAAAACCAGAAGAGATCGAGTGAGAAACGACCACAAGAACTGTTGGAACAACACCCATCGACAAATTTATTGTGAAACAAAGAATGAAATGGTTTGGCCATCTAATGAGAATGAAACCAACGATGCCAGCAGCAAGAGCTGGGGAAGACTGAGAAGAAGATGGATTGAAGGAATCACTATTACCTTGAGACTGCATAATATCATTGCATATCAAGCAACTGAGCGCGCCCTGGCTCGGCTGCTTATTTCCTGATAAACTGCGACCCCTAGCGGCATAAGCAGATACTGAGAGAAGAAAAAAGTAGAATGATTGTGAACTGGCCCATGCCTCATTGCTACACTGTGCCACCAAAAAAAAATGTATGTTCTCAAAATTGTTTCTTGAGCTTATTTATTGACATTGTTCTGTAACCTCTTAATGTGGTTTAACCTGTTCACCAGATCCTTTGCCTACTCCCCGCTTGATCAATCTCACAAGATCCAGATGCTCTATCTGTTCCACTGATGTCAAGAAAAAAACAACTTTGGATATGCTACAAGATCTAAAGATTAAAAAAAATATGGTTCATAAATGTCTTGAAAATACAATAAATTAATTAGGGGAGGAGCGATTGGCTTAGCTGCTAGATAGCATGGTTCTCATTCAAGAGACTTACGTATAAATCTTGTGTAAGATGATGGAAATTTGTTTGCTGTTGGGCAAAAATAAATATTCTGATCTTTGCAGTTCAGGACATCTGCGCTTGCCATGTGACCCTAAATCCTCAATTCACCATGGAGACCAACATAAAAAGTGGTAAATACAGTCAGTAAAGGCATTTAACACAACAACAACAACAACAAACAAACACACACACACACACACGAAAAGATAATTGACTCAATTTGTGAACGTATCTATTCACCAGTTGATCAATGATGAATCTCCCAAAGCTGTGACAGAGCAGCTGTTTGTTGGCGAAGGAAAAACAGTCCCAATAACTAACCAGACAATCTATGTTGTTGATGTCGATACTCCACCAAAAGATCTCATATTTACAATTATAAGCACGCCAATGCAAGGAAATCTTTTAAAAAAAGAGTTAATTCAGGATTCAGTGGAAGAAGCATCTTTACTACTGGAGAAGTCAATATTTTCCTATCAGGTGAATATTTTTTACAGGTTTTCTTATACATCACAATCAACATCATGTTTCTTCGAGTTAGTGTACGGTAATGTGGTCAGCATTTTAAGGAACCTAATGGTAAAGCATTTTATTTTTATAAAAAAATGTTTCTTTCTGAAATGGCTTGTTTTATATATAAGGGCTGACAGCCTGATTGGAATGTTTATATTTGATAGTATTTAATTAATTTGCTTTTCTTAATCAAAATAGAGTCAATGATACCGTCTGCTTGATCTCCACAACTTACATATTTAAAATGTACTTAGTATCCAGATGTTTTGAAAGAGGAGAGGACCCGAAGGCAACTTATCACAAACAGTAGAAAGAGACAGTCATCATTTTTGATTGCATTATGAGAAGAAAGAAACTGGAACATGCTGTGAAAACTAGAAAGATCTGTGGAAAGAGAGATAGAGGAAGGCAATGAGACAAGAGTCTTGACAGCCTATTGTCATGGCATGTAGGGAGGTCAGCACTGATACATGCTGTTGGAGATCACAAGTTTTGGAGAGGCATAATCACCCTTGTCATTCAGATTTTATTTGATGATGACAATCATTCTTTAAAAAAAAAAAAAAGAAATGTGTTTAAATGTGAGAAGTTCAGCTTCATTGCACCATGTTTCATTCAATATAAAGTTGGAATATTTTGTGACATTCGGAAAGTGGGAGGGGAAGAAAGGCAAGGGGGGGGGGGGGGGGGGGGGGAGAGAGAGAGAGAGAGAGAGAGAGAGGATGTTGGACAGTTTGACATCATGGCATGAAAGAACATCTGTATCATCTTCTTCTTCTCTTCCTCCTCCTCCTCTTCCTTTTTTCTTACTCTGAAAAAAGTTCTGATTGTTCATTCACTTCTGAACTTTGGCCTTGCTCCAGAACTTTAGATTTCCATGCACATCATGTGTCAGACTTTAGAACACATCAGGTTACACAGAACAAAATGTTTTGTTTCCTAAAATTCATCATCATCACAATCACTGAAAGATGATTTCATTGATGATTTAAAGGACAATAAATTAGAGATGAATGCACTGGCATTTCGACACAAAAGCACTTGTGTATTTTGTTTTGATATTTGAGTGACAAGAATTTCAAATGTATTTCTAGGTTTAGTTGCAGTGTAAGAGGCTACAGGAAGGAATAATTTAATTTGATAAATGATGCAAGATGTGTTCAAAGTTTTAGGATGGTAGAATATTTACTGTCAGAAATATCACAATTGTTTCACCACAGATATTTGAAAAGAGAAACTTTCCAAGATGTTTTTTGTTTTCAACACATCTGCAGAAATTGATGTTGCTTTAACTGTTCCTCTTCTATATAAAATACTTTTATCTGCAAAGTGGCTTGCTTGAGGAAAAATCGTATTTAACAATTTGATGAACAAGAAAAAGATGTTTTTTTAAATTTATTTTTATTTTTCCCTTCTGTAGAGTTAGGCCAAGGAAGGTGGACATTTCTTGATTCATTCTGCAGTGTGGGTTCCAGGGCCCCACTTTTGAGGAATAGAAATAGACCTAGCGTCCCCCTACCCCACCAACAACAAGCATGTCGTAAAAGGCAACTAACTAGGAGTTTTTCTTTGAGGTCAAAGTGCATCTGCCTGAGAGGCAAGGAACCAATAGTCTGCATACTAATAAGCCAGATCTGTAAAATGGATGTGCATGTAAAGCTCATGTTTTGTAACAAGACCAAAGTTCAGCAGTGGACAAACAACTAATACTTTCTGCCACTTTACAGCAAGTTGATGCTAAAAAAATAAAAAAAAGTCTAATGAATTGCAAGCTGTATAATTCTGTAATTTTTAATCTATCAAATTTTTTACAGGATGTTCTGAATCAAGTTATCATATACAGCCATGATGATGGAGAGACAACTAAGGACTCTGTCGTTCTGTATCTGACAGATGGAGAGTTTGGTAACACTGTCATACTAAATATCATCATAGGTCTTGTCGGTGATGAGACACCAAGGGTCACTGTCAACAGAGGACTTAGAGTGCAAGCAGGTAAATACTAGAAGAACTGTTCAAGTTAAACAGGGCACAGCATAATGAGCTAGAGTGGCCAGATCCCTTCCTTATCTCTCCTTGGCAGACAGTTTTGACAGTTATTCAAAACCATTTTTATGAGAATGGGCTGTACACTGCCAAGGCCAAGATCTGTGTATAGACGTGACTGTTGAGCTTGTCAGAAATAGTAATTTGGTTAATTCTAGGGATTTAACACTGACCACAAAACTATAAGCAAGTACCTGACAACTGTGCTACTGCCATAAAAAAAAAAGTGTGAATAAGAAGCAGAACTAGTCAGTGTACCGATGAAACAAAATCAGGAATGGCAGTTTGATTTAACCTAATGATTTCCTAAAAAGTAAAGGTAACAGCTATTTTTTTGACTTACTAATAACCATTTGATAAAAACTGAACATATTTGAAATGCAAGTAGGTAAAAATTGCACGCATGCAAAAAAAAAAAAAAACGAATTAGTTGTGTACCTTGAAAGAGGAGCTGCTCAAGTGAAGCGGCCGATGCTTAACTGTGGATCCAAAACATTGTTGGTTCGGGTCCTGATGGAGCGGGACTATTGTTAAAAAATTACCTTGGCTCTCAGGTTGAATTAATCTGAAATTGGTATTGCATAAAGTCCTGAAAGTAAAGGCAGCTGGCCTGATGTTGACCACATCATTCACTGACTGCAATTGGCTTATAAAATGTAGGTCAGCCCTATATGTTCAATATGCCGGTAGGCGTGGAAAAGGGTCCTTTACCGTATCTTTTTCTTCATAACCCTTAAAAGGATGTTGCAGAACTAACTTCCAACATGTTTTGACTGTTTGTGATTTCCCTAGACAATTATATCTGCAGTAGTTTGCCCTTGGTTTTCAATACCGCTATCAAAACCAATGCAAACTGGTCTGCAAGAAGGAAAAGCATATGTAGACTAAAGAAAAGAGCCACTGTAGTGCAGTGACTAGCATGGCAAGGCAGTCTCAGGCTAGAATTCTCACCAAGGCAGATGTTTTAAATATTGACCTGAGGCCCTAAGCCATTTCCAGTCTATAGTAACAGTAAAATAAATGACCCTTTTCATGCCGATGGCATATAGGGAATAAGGTGCTAGATTCATATTTTTGTTGACCGATAGACACTGAATAAGTGAAGTAGTTAATATGACACCGGCTACCTTTACTTACCCATTTTAGGCTAGATTAACCTGAGAGCCAAGTAACGTATAAAAAAAAAATATTACTTATGAGGATTCAAACTCAAAACTTTCAGACTGGCAGATAAGTGTCTAGGTCCTAAACTGAATACCAGGAAATATCATGAGATGTAAATTCAGCAATTAGATAATTATCAGATCATCATTTGAGTGCTGATTGGTTTATAAAATATGTACTAGCATTATTTACTAATAAATCTGTCAGTCAGTCAGTTAGTAGCATGAACCTTGCTTCCATAACAACCCTCCAGATAAACTTCTCGATCACAAGCAAGATGTCCCGTGTCCGATACACCCACCTGGAGATCATCAGCCACATCCTGCACCCATCTTCTCTTTGGTCTTCCTCTTCCTCTCTTCCCAGGCATGTACCCCTCCATTATTGTTCTCTTTAAACTTGTTTGATGTTTTAAGTGACCACAATATTTCAATTTTCTGTGTTTTATCATCTTTAAAAGCCAACCTTCGCAGTATTCAGTTCTTGAATCTTCACAGTATTTAGTTCTTGAAGTATGAATGCATTGGTTCTTTTCTTTACCTATGATATTCTTAGAACCCGTTTATAACATTTGCATTCAAACGCATGTATGCGCTGTTCGGTCTGTTTATTAAGTGTCCAGGTCTCCCAGGTGTATGTTGCAATGGGAAAGATGCATGCTCTTAGAAATCTCATTTTTATAGTTCTGTCTGTCCCACTCCATAATTGGGTTGAGGTTATTAGGTTTTGTATACCAGTCTGTGATGTGGATAGCAATACTGTATCATCAGCATGTCGGATCTCTGGTATTTCATGACCACCGATATTTAAGGACATCACATTGCTCTCTGGTTACATCACAAAAAAATATATAATACAATAAATAAATATCACTAATAAATCGGAGCAGAATAATGTAATATTTAAATGGTACTAAATAGAACATAAAATGTGACTAGAAAACTCAACGAAGGGAATAGAAAAGACACGCACAAATACATCTGAATGCTTTGAACAAATCTTTATCAATGGAGTACTAAACACAATATAAACTGAGTGAAAAACTCAGTGGACAAGACAACAGAGCTTGTAAAACCCAAGGTCAACATGAAGCCAAGAAATATGTAAAAAAAAATATAGACAAGAAGGGCTAAATTACAGATCTGGCCTCCTGCAGTCACCTTTATCTACCATCACTTGACATTTTTAATTAAACTGTTGCATTTTTTAAAATACTGCAGTTCAAGAGCTATTGTGATAAAGGGCGCGTACTTAACAATCACATTGTTTCCTAGGCACTACAACAGTTATAACACAGCAGGATTTACGAGCATCAGACTTGGACAGTGAGAGCTCACAAATTGTGTACACAATCATGAAGGATCCGAATTTTGGACATCTTGAATTCAGTGATGGCCAGGCTTCTTATACTATATCTGCTGTTTCTGTAACCAAAACATTTCAGCAGAGGGACCTTGATAACGGTGAGTGTAGCATAAGATAAAATATTAGGAACTTAATTTTCTTAAATTATTCAATTCTATTCTGTTCTGAGTCATAAATATTCATATGTGAAAAGATTCCATTATGAAATTTTGCCAAGGCAGTGCTGCACAGTAAAATATTGTTGTTGCACATGGAGAAGAGAGCTGGAGAATGAAGTTAGAAAGATGGGGAGGACATGGAGAGAGCTGCATGCAATGGCGAAGGATAGAACAACTTGGCGTGAGTTGGTTGAGGGCCTATGCTCCATTGGGGGATAGAGAGGCAGAAGAAGAGAAGTGCTGCACAGTTTATATTATTGATATGACTGTAAATGTTTACTTTCTAGAGGTACAAATGTTACAAGTGATTAACTGCAAGTAATTTACTTGGCTAAGAAAGAGAAATGATCTGATCTGAAGCATGTATATGTAATGTTTATTTTCAGGATACATTTCCTTTGTTCATGAGATTGGAGAACAAACTGGCAATATGCTGTTTAAATTCAAGTTAACTGATACTGAGGGGAATGACCTAATTGACCAAGATTTCTTTATTACAGTCTACGGTAAGCCAAACTGAATGTTGCCAAACGTACATCAACTTCACAAAGATTATGAAAGGTTTTATAGAAACATTGAATTATCTTCAAATGCAAGCAAACACTCACAGCAGTGTCTTTTTTTTAATACTTTATATTTTTATAGCTGTACAAATAATTGATATTAACATTAAAATGAGTACCATAAATATTATAGAAGTCCAAACAGCCAGTATTGTACTGATCATGTCACTCACCATGTACTTTTTTGATGACGCAGCATTTACCCCAAAATGCCACAGTGGCATGGAAACTGAATCTTTTCTTTTTTCTTCATAGTGTTCACCAGCTGTAAACTCTGGCAGAAAGCTCTGGTGTTTAAAAAAAAAAAAAAAAATACACACACACATTCAGACCTGATCTAAATCTTCAGAGAGATGTGTGGGTTCCTGAGGCTAGTTTTGGAGGGTAAATGAATAGACCCCCTGCCACTTAACAAACATCATAAAGAGTGACTAACTTATAATTTGCTGAAATCGTAGGTATTGGGTTAAAAGGTGCAACCTGGCTGTAAATGATAATACAATGTGCCAATTTAGGACAAATACAGAAAAAAAAAGAAGAGAAGAAGAAAAAGCAGAAGAAGAAGAAGAAGAAGAAGAAGAAGAAGAAGAAGAAGAAGAAGAAGAAGAAGAAGAAGAAGAAGAAGAAGAAGAAGAAGAAGAAGAAGAAGAAGAAGAAGAAGAAGAAGAAAAGAAGAAAATGATGATGAAGATGATGATGATGATGAAGAGGAAGAAGATGATGAAGAGGAAGAAGATGATGAAGAGGAAGATGATGATGAAGATAAAGATGATGATGAAGATAAAGATGATGATAAAGAGGAAGAAGATGATGAAGAGGAAGAAGATGATGAAGAGGAAGAAGATGAAGAAGAAACTGAAGAAGAAAATGGAGAAGAAAATGGAGAAGAAGAAAATGGAGAAAAAAAAGAAGAAAAAGAAGAAAGAAAAACTGAAGAAGAAGAACAAACTAAAAAAGAAACTGAAAAAGAAACTGAAGAAGAGACTGAAGAAGAAACTGAAGAAGAAGAAGAAACTGAAGGAGAAGAAGAAACTGAAGAAGAAACTAAAGAAAAAGAAGAAACTGAAGAAGAAGAAGAAACTGAAGAAGAAACTAAAGTAGAAGAAGAAACTGAAGAAGAAACTAAAGAAAAAGAAGAAACTGAAGAAGAAACTGTAGAAGAGGAAGAAACTAAAGAAGAAACTGAAGTAGAAGAAGAAACTGTAGAAGAAGAAGAAACTAAAGAAGAAACTGAAGTAGAGGAAGAAGAAACTAAAGAAGAAACTGTAGAAGAAGAAGAAACTAAAGAAGAAACTGTAGAAGAAGAAGAAACTAAAGAAGAAACTGTAGAAGAAGAAGAAACTAAAGAAGAAACTGAAGTAAAGGAAGAAGAAACTAAAGAAGAAACTGAAGTAGAAGAAAAAGAAACTAAAGTAGAAGAAGAAACTGAAGAGAAAGAAGAAACTGAAGTAGAAGAAGAAACTGTAGAAGAAGAAGAAACTAAAGAAGAAACTGAAGTAGAGGAAGAAGAAACTAAAGAAGAAACTGTAGAAGAGGAAGAAACTAAAGAAGAAACTGTAGAAGAAGAAGAAACTAAAGAAGAAACTGAAGTAGAGGAAGAAGAAACTAAAGAAGAAACTGAAGTAAAGGAAGAAGAAACTAAAGAAGAAACTGAAGTAAAGGAAGAAGAAACTAAAGAAGAAACTGAAGTAAAGGAAGAAGAAACTAAAGAAGAAACTGAAGTAGAAGAAGAAGAAACTAAAGAAGAAACTGAAGTAGAAGAAAAAGAAACTAAAGTAGAAGAAGAAACTGAAGAGAAAGAAGAAACTGAAGAAGAAGAAGAAACTGAAGAAGAGGAAGAAACAAGAAGAAGAGGAAGAAACAAGAAGAAGAGGAAGAAACAAGAAGAAGAGGAAACTGAAGAAGAAGAAGAAACTGAAGAAGAAGAAGAAGAAGAAGAAATTGAAGAAGATGATGATGAAGAAGAAGAAGAAGAAGAAACTGAAGAAGATGAAGAAGAATAAGAAACAAAAGAAACAGAAATAAAAGAAACATCAGAAGAAATAGAAACAGCAGAAACAGAAACAGAAGAAACAGAAAGAGAAGAAATAGAAACAGCAGAAACAGAAACAGAAGAAACAGAAACAGAAGAAACAGAAACAGAAGAAACAGAAACAGAAGAAACAGAAACAGAAGAAACAGAAACAGAAACAGCAGAAACAGAAACAGCAGAAACAGAAACAGCAGAAACAGAAGAAACAGAAGAAGAAGAAATAGAAGAAAGAGGATGAGTAGTAAGAACAAAAAAGACATGGATGCGTTCATTACTACTAATAACATCTCTTTATGCATTGTTGATCTCTGTAATAATTTTTTTTTTTACATGCTCTGTTTCTAATTAACAGATGACCATCGCCCACCATTTGTGGTCAGCAACAAAGAGTTTTTAGTGATCGAGGGTTCAAGAGAAAAACTAACCACAAATTTCTTGTCCTTCTCGGATGCTGACACAGAGCCTGGAAGTTTGAGTTATACAGTAATGGCAGGTCCAGACTTGGGACACCTGGAGTTCTTAGGCCAACCAGGCATGTGTAACACCTCAGATGTGGATTAATACTTCTTGAAACATTAATTAATAAAGTAGTAGTGTAATTTAAACATTATCCTGTTCGGTCCGTCTGGTTATAATTGTTATATATAGGTTTTATGTTTCTAATTCAAAATAGATATTTGCGCCTTTTAGTTATGTTTCATTATTCAATATATTACAGCTTATGTAATAATTTTATAAGACTGTAAGAGTATAAATTATTAAGTTTAAGTTAATATTTACTTGATAAAGTAATAAATGTTGTATTTACACATTTTAGAAAGCCCATTAATGCAACAATAGTTTTAGAAAGAGAAGTAGCAGAGGGCTTAATACTAATTAAAAAAGAGCACAGGAAATTAGTGGTACCTTGTGGAGGAAAGTACATAGGCAGGAGTGCTGGTGAGGGACCTAGTTTCTTTCAGGCAGACTGTAATGAGAGCAACGTTCTGTAAAGGACCAGCTATATGATGAGGGGAATCCAGTAGTGCAGTGGTTTGCATACTATGTCTGCTACCCAACTGAGGTGGATTTAACCTGTTGCCCTAAAAGCTGGTTTTCTGATGTTTATGGATTTTTGATGACATGACAGCTTTGATCAGTGGCCAGTACACCTTTATAAATATTTACACCTAACTTTAATGATCTTTACCAAGTGTGATAAATGTATTTTACAGCTGACCTCATGTATGGTACCAGAAAAACATGTCATCTAAAGTCTAGATCAGTGGTTCGTAACCTATGGCTCGCGACCCTTTTTTTAAATTGAATGACCCTTTCACAGGGGTTGCCAAAGACCATCGCAAAACATATATTTATTAGTTATGAAGAAGCGACAAAAATAATTGTATGGTTGGGTCGGCACAACATGAGGAACTGTATTAAGGGGTCGCGGCATAAGGAAAATTGAGAACTAGTGGTCTAGATCATGAAGGTATTCTGTCATACTACATATTTATGCTAGCTATTATTGTCTGAGGACTTGGTCAATATGCCGGAGCTACTCTACATCAGTAGCTGGTATGACCTGTCTACTGCTAACGCTGAATGTTGAGTGGCATACACCAAACCTAACATCCCATATTGTGCCTACGGCTTTGAGTGGAGGAGCTCATGGGGGAGAATACTGGCTTTTTCCTAGAAAGAGGAAATGCAACCTGAAAACCTCATGTTATGGCAGGGCAGACCAGACCCTTAAACCTTGGCTGGCAGCTGGTCTAGCAGGGAAGCTCTGACAAGCAGACAGACAGAGTACTGCTCTTCTGATCCAGTAGCTTCTGCAGCCTGCTTTATTCCAAACATACTGGTGTTATCTTTTCTGTAAAGTAAACAAGGCATGTTGAGAGAGGGATCATGATGCCTTGGCAACATATGTTCTCTACAATACTGCCCAGGCTTTGTGGAATAAATTTATTGGAATAAACAAAGGAAGAATTTTCTTAACGCAGGTGGGTCTTGCTAGGCACACTCATCATCTCCATGGGCTGTGAGTCTCATGCCTCCTCATATTGCAAGATAACACTATCTGGAAGGACGGAAAGGTGCCAGTAAATGATGATGATAATTGCTTTCTATAAAATGCTGTCTGTAGACAGTAAAAATAATAAAGGGGACAAAGACATCACAGAATCATCACTGGGCTACTCATTTTATGATCCCAGGTATCCCAGTTATGAGCTTCACTCAAGCAGATCTGGCAGCCAACAAAGTGATCTATGTACACACTAGCACCCTGGAGCTAACCATGGATCAGTTCACCTTTGCTGTTTCTGATGGGAAAAACAAGGTTCACTTCCAGCTTTTGTTATATGTTTTAAATATTTTGTGTGCTTCATTAAAATAATTTTACTATGTTTCAGCCTGCTAATCAGATACTTTAATGAAGTTTGTTTACTAATTAAAGTAAGTAAAGTAATGGACCCTTTACCAAGCCTTTAGGTGTACCCGACATATAAGACTAGACTTGTATTTTAAAGATCGATTGGCACTTGGTGGGTGATGCGGTCAACATCATGCCAGCCGCCATAAGTTTCCAGGACTATACCCGGTACCCACTCAAGGCTGGGTCAGCCTGAGAGCCAAGGTCATTTTTGAAAAAAAGTAAGTAAATTTTACCCCACTAGGACATCACATGGAGCAATAAAGACCCGGTAACACAAAGTGCCATTATACGGATGAGGATCACATGTGGAGAGATCCAGGAAACCCTACTCAATCATTGGGTTATATTTCTTCAAAATGATATCATGGTGCCCTTAAGTTTGTGCTATGGACCTCCAGGGGGCCGCAGACCAACAAATGGGAACAACAGCTCTAGGATACAGGTGAGGGTAAATCGAGAAGAGAAAGGCAAAGAAAATCCAGGCTGATAATGTTAGAAATAACGGTAGGGAATGGATGGAATGTAGAGCATTTATTATTATTTTTATCTTCATTTTGTTTTGTGGTTTGTTGCTTATTGTTTTTTCCCCCTGTTTTGTTTGTTTGTTTTGGTTTGAATTGTAATTTGTGTACATGTAACCTCAATCAATTAGGCGCTGTCACTGTAATAAAGGTTGGCTGCAACACATCCCTAACCACAAAGAGAAAACATGATGTATTACTTTTGCAGTAGCAGCAGATTTTGCCCTACATGTTAAAATAACTGGCCATATTTCTTTAGTATACTTAGCCTAAATATAAAGGTTTTTAAAGCACATTAAAAGATGCAGTGTAAATTCCAAGGATGGTAAAACATGCTGCATTGACTGAGATAAAATTACATTCTTATTATACATGCCTATGCTAGCATATGTTTTTTTTTCCCCAACATATTTTCAGATTGTTCAGGTTTTCTTCATCAACATTCAACCAGTGGATGATGCAATACCTGCACTGAGTAATAATGGGCTCAAAGTGCAAGAGGGTGTTAGAAAACTCATCACAGAGTTTGATCTTAAAGCTGTGGACCAAGACACCAAGGTTGTTACATGCTTAGTTGTTTATGATTTGTTTATACATTAAACAAAGACAGCATTAGTGCAGTCGATAGGAGGCTCGCTTTCAAATCCAGCTCCCTGCAGCTAGGGTCGTTGTTCAAAATCGGGTGGTTCCTGGGGTTCACCCAGCTTCTAGGAAATGGGTACCAGAGTTGACACTCTGAGGTGAATGGAGGAATGTCACTGTAGCTATTGTGTTACGTGCAGATGGTGACCCAGGTGGACAGTTTCTCATCAACTATCCATACTGGTGGCAGAGCACTTATTGTTTATAACCGTGTGCAGTGATGCTGGTTCACATCTCCCGAGTTTACCTTTACCTTTGCAAAGACAGAAATGATTCAGGCACCTAATGAGAATGAACCCAAGGATGCTGGCAGTGAGAGCCTTAAACCTGCAAAATTGAATGCTAAGATGCAGAGGGAGATCTAGAGGAATATGGACTGAAGAAGTCATTGACAACTTGAGACTTTATAATGCCACAGCATACCAAGCACCTGAGCTTGCCCGGACTCAGTACTGTTGATCATCTGTTTAGCTCTGGTACCTAGTGGTATACATACTGACAAAAGAAGAAGAATTCATTTGTAAACTTGAAGTTGTAATCTTGTATTGATATGTAACCATATTTAGACTACTACAACATCAAGTTTAAGAATGGATGTGGTTGCAGTCACTGCAGCCTTCAGCTGGCTTGAGAATCAACTGAACACACATGTCGTGATTGTAACTGCTCACAGAGAATATTAAGAAAGATGGGGAGTGACCAGGGGGATCTGGCAATACTAAACAGCCATTGAAAAGGCAAGACGGGCATACAGTCAGACTGCCACTGGTCCCATCAGAAATGGAACTCTGCGCAGCTGCTAAAGATGATGTAGCACTTAAGGGAATGTCCCGAGTTCTATGATGTTAGTTCTAAAAAATGTTTAAGAGATGCAGGTGTTGTCTTGCATAGTTAGTAATAAAGCTTAAAATACAATTATTTAACCCCCCTCCCCTCCCCCCGTCCCCCCGTCTCAATTTATTGTCATCTCCAGGTGAATCCTTTATGCAAATTCAAAATTTCTTAAACAAGTCTTCTACTTCTTTCATTTGCCTAAAAGAAGTTGTTTGTAGCAGAATTTTTGTCTCTCACATAAATTGCACTGTGGTTTTCAGTTAATTCAGTGGTCTGTAGAGTTAACTTTCCTTGTTATTTTTGGCCAAAAGGTTTTCCCTAATGTGTTGTTTTTGATGAGTCATAAGTACATGTTATGCTGTCTGGGGTGACTTTTACATGTGCACATGGCTGATAAAATAGCAATAAATTAAATTAGCAATACACATAATATAAATATCAAGTGAGAAAACTGAACAAAATTATAACCTTTCTGTATTTGTTGTCACACCTTCCCCTGCCTGTGGATTAGCTCTCTCATTTCTGGGCACTCCACAATGGGACAGTATCCACCTGTATTATGACTCTACATCTTAAACAAGTTAATCAGTACAACTTTCTCAAAACTCTCATCTTACACATTTTTTTATTGTGGAAGAAATTATAACAAAAGTCAAGTTTTATAAACAGTACAATACTGCTTCCTCTTCCCTTTCTTTCCCATTTCTGTCTCTGTCTTCACCATATGATTGTTGGTCTCCATCTAATTTGCAATAAAAGAATATTTATATACTTGTTTTAATCATTCTTCTGTAATACTACATAATTTCTCTATAGTCTTCTAGTTGTCCATGATTCCCTTTGGTACACCAGAGCTGGCTTAATACTGAACTTCAGAACTCTCTCTTCTCATTCAAACTGACAAAAGAAAAATTACATAGAGAGTTCTACATACAGTTAAATGTTTTTTCTTTGATCAGTTCTACATTTATTTTTGTTTGTATATTTTGATACGAACAGATGCACTATTTTTATTTCCTTACCGCAGTGATACACTATGTTATAAATTATATAGATTTACTCTGTACTTTCCCAGCTGTACCATGTTCTGAGGTGCAGGATAATCACTTGTTCTGATCTGTCCATACAAATTAGTAGTCTTTGGCTGGGTCTGGTCTTTACTTCTATTCTTAACATTCCCGTAGATTATACTTCACCTTGACACCAAAGATACCAGAGGTTCAAGATTGAGATGATGAAATTTACTTTCTTATAGGCTCTTGTGCAAGCTCCAGCACACTTACCCTCACACCAGTACTCAATTATTCATGTATACAATATACACACATTTATGCAGCCATTTGTAACACACTTTTGGAATTTTTTTTGCAGGAGCACATGATCTTGTTTACTGTTGTAAAACCTCCAGAGCACGGTAGTCTTGATCTATACACATCAGGATCATACAGCACAACAAAAACCTTCACCATGGAAGATATCTATGAAAACCGTGTCAGCTACCAACATGGAAGTGGAGAGACAACCCATGATTCGTTCACATTTCTTGTTAGTGATGGAACTAACAGGTTGTTTACCTTACAACAGGGTTCACCTGCAAACAGGCCACTAGAGATTCCACAGGTTAGGAAATGAGTAATTTGTGTTTCACATAGTTATAGTTACAAGCAACTAGTTTTAAAAAAATATAGTGTGTATTAAAGTATAAAGTAAAAAAAAAAAAGTTAGTTAGTTGTTAACTGTGTATCCTTTACAGGATATTTTTGTTGGCTGCTGTGGTTTTTTCTAGGCAAATTTACCTCCATTAGTTTGCTTTGTGGGTGGTCGGTTTCTCGATACCACTGTTGAAACCAATGCACGGCCTGCAGCTGTAATAGAATCCGGCACCCCCACATTACAAAGCTCGTTCGTAACGCCTAAGCCACACACACTATTAATAACCCAAACTAAATGGTTGAATGAAGAAATCAAATGGGACCACACATGTCAACCACTTCTTCTTTTTAGCATTTGCTGGCTGTAAAATCCAGCAGAAAGTTCTATTTGTTCAGCCACTTCTGGACTTTTTTAGTCTTTTTCCAGAACTTGAATTTTGCATGCACATCAGTTTTACTAATTTGGCTTATTTAAATGCAGACTGTTGGTTTCTCACATCTCAGCAAATGCCTTGTGATTTCAAAGGACACACCCCTAATTAGTCACTTTCTGTGGTAAGCTTGTTAGAGGCTCAGTGAGTCTATCCCTATCTCTCACCCCCTCCCAAATGGGCCTCACACAGGAAAGGTGTTCACTGATTCGGTGACACGTGACCTATTTGGTTATTTGAAAGGAGGCTCTGTGTGTTTATATCTGAGATCGCTTGACCTTGATTTGACTTAATATTCCCTGTCCTAATCAAATGCTACTTGGAAAACTTGTACTGTGCCTGAAGCCTGTTTAGTGCATGCACAAATATCAACTAATATTATCTGAGAGATTATATACAGCAAGATGTTTTATGGACTTGTTTGATGTTTGATGAGTAAGTAAAAAGTAAAGGACCCTTTTCTATGCCTTCAGGCGTATTGGGTATATAGGACTAGTGTTATATTTTAGAGGCCGAACGGCACTTTGTGGGTGATGTGGTCAGCATCACGATGGCTGCCTTTACTTCCCAGGACTGTATCTGGTACCCACTCAAGGCTGGGTCAACCTGAGAGCCAAGGTCATTTTTGAAAAAAGTCCAGCCCCCGTCAGGACCCGAACCGACAACTTTCCGATCTGCAAGTGAGCGTCTAGACCAGATGTTTGATGAGGATGATCAAGTTATCAGCTGCTTTTTTGTGTGCATGTTAATTTTTTGATGCCTCAAAATTGGTGCTATTTGGTAACCTATGTTTTTGGCCTTTTTTTTTTTTTATCAAGTCTTTCATCCTCAGTGCCTTGGCAAAAACTCCTTAGCTTGACATCTTTTTTACCTTCTTGAATTCATTTTACGCATGAACTTTTTATAACAATCTTTGCAAAGGATAAACCATAATAAACCACTTATGTTCTTGCAGACATTTGCCATCACTGTTCTGCTGGTTGATGATGGAGTGCCTATAATTGAGAGAAATCTGGGTCTGCAGTATTTAGAATCTGAAGGCACTGAAGTGAGTACCTAATGGCATGATCATATCTAGCGTACTTTAAAACAAACTGAAGAAAAACTGTTTAAAAACATACAAACATTTGTCAGCAAACATTTGCAACCTTTTCTCTGCTGGTTTATAATTGGTCTGCATATTTAGAATCTGAAAGCACTGAAGTGAGTACTTAAAAGCTCTGTGATCAGTCATTTTTAACATACTTCTGTGAGAATTATGCTTAATTAAAAAATAATTAGATGTCAGCATCTTTGGCTAAAGGGTTACAAACAAGGTTCATTATTTTAAAATGATTGGCTCAATTCAGTGGCAGTTGATTAGGCAGCAGACCACTTTGTGTTAATTTTGAAAGTTGGGTGGGGTATTGACCCTTCTTTGTAAAGACCACTTGCACCAACAAAGGCTGGAGTTGGTTTGCAAGGTCATGTCAAAGATACGTAGCTAGCTGCTGAAATTCTAAACAAATGTAAAAATTTTATTTGCTCTGTCATTTAGTAATTAACTTATTGAAAAATTATACATTTATTTTTATTATTTATTCTTTGTCTTTGTTTCTGCTTCTTGCTCTTCTGGTCACCTCGATCCTAGACACATCTTGCTGTTGTAGAGTTTTTCTAATTTTATCTTTCCATATTGTTCCTAATCTGTGTAATGTATTTATGTCTGTGAGCATGTATTGCGTTTGTGTCTGTGTAAGCTGTGTTTGTGTGGCGTGTCTGGGTATATAGTATTCTTGTGTCTGTGAGTGTATTATTATTGTGTGGGTTGTGTCAGTGTGTCTTTATCTGTGAGTGTGTCTGTGTATGACTGCGCCTGTTGTGTTTATGTGAATATGTTGTATGCGATGTGTTTGTGGCGTGAGTTGTGTCCGAGTGTGTTTTGTGTCTGTGTGTGTTTGGCATTGTTTTGTGTCTATGTTTATGTGTTGTGTGTGTGTCATATCTGTGTGTATTGTCTGTGTATAGTATTTGTGTGTTGTGTCTGGTAATCTGGTAATCTTAGTTTCAGCTTCATAGCAAACGGGTCACCTCATAGTTGCTCCGCTCCTGTGCCAACGAAAAACACACAAAATGTTTATCACAGTTCAAATGAAATCTGCAGCTCACAGTGCCATGCCATGCACTCAACTCAGAAGCTGGGCAACGAAACTATATCCTTCCCGTCTACAAATGGAGCAAAAATGCAACGGCCACCGTCTGGCAGAAGCAAAGAAAAAAATTGTGCCACGGCTAAAAAAAAAGTGGCCGTGCCTAGCGTCCATTTTGACCTGAAGCATTATGTAGGGTTAATAAACTGTCACCCCAGCAGTACCCTCACTATTAGCTGGGGAAGGGACTTAGGACATTACATCCACTAGCAAGCGTCACCCCTACAATGACCTGACTGGCTTCATTAACGACTGTTCACCCAACAGCCAAGCAGTTCTTTGGCACGAAGGAGACACCATGAACTTGGGTTTCGAACTCCCTACAAGATGTATGTTGTGTCTGTGTGTGTGCATGTGCCTATTGTCTGTGTATGTCATTTTTGTGTGTCTTCTTCTTCTCCTCCTCCTTTGATCCTTCTGTCAGAAAACCTTTATCAGTAGGCCGGTAGCCTTTATAAAAGCTATTATGCAGTCCATATCTTCTTGTGTACCATAAAGCTTTGTTTTCGGTTTGGTTGGAACAGGCCAGATTTCTGTTGCCAACATACAGTGACAGTGTTGAAGCTCATGTTCAGGGACACGTTTTCGTGTTTCCGACACCAAAAAGTTTGACCATATATTGATGAAATCTGTTGTGCCCTTTCCTTAGTCTGAACATAATACACTACCCCTATCTAGAGAGGCGATGAAGCGAATTTTGAGGAGAGAATCTGTTGTGTGTATCCAGCCACCTTTCTTGGACACTATAGAGTGTATTAATGTCTTAGTCTTTTGCTGGGTTAAGTCACTATTTGGTTGTACCATTTCACTGCCCCTTCTGGCCAATCTGTCTGCTATTTTATTTCCTTCCAAGCCACTGGAATCCACTGCAGTACATTCGGTTCTACTGAAGAGCCTAGGTCAGTCAGCTGTTTCGTCAAGTATACAGACTGCATGTCTTTTGGGTTAACAATTGCTTATAGAACTGACATAGCAACAGTCAGAAATACCACTCTGCTATATTTGCTGTGCTGTTGTCCATTCAGGAAAGAATATGCCACTAGAAGTGCATCTGCCTCTGCTGTATAGTTGGAAGAATATGAACCTGTTGGTATGGCTTGGTTGATTTTTAAACCATTTGGGCATTCTATGTGTAGTCCTCCTCCTCCTGCGTCCCTTACTACTCTCTTGGCTAAACCATCTGTATAGACTCTAATCCAACTCTGGTATGGATAAAGTCTGTTGATCTCTCCTTCTGTAATCGACTTCATATCAGTGCTGCTCACTAATGATTTGGGAGAGATCCCTGTTACGGTAGTTATCCCTAAGCCAAGAGGGGCAGTGGTTGTAAGGTTAAAGTTAAGCAGCTAGTACTATGGGAGGGAGTTTGATGTCGGCGAGCTTGGCATTTGTGTTCTTAAATGAAACATGTTCTCTTTAGTCTAACCATCATGGGTTTCTGCAGTTGGCTGTGCATGGGTTTCTTCTTTTAAATGGTGGTGGTATTTGGAGAGCTGGATGAGGAGCTTTGTGTCTCTCCTGTCTTCCAGAACATGGAGACCAGTAATTATTTCCATGTCTGATATTTGTGTGGAGTGCATGCCCCTGTCGTAATACAGAGCGCATGATTTTGAATTTTTGAGACTGAAAATTTAACAGATTTAAAGTGCTTTAAAAAGATATTTGCAGCTTTTCCCCACCATTTCCAGATCTGATCTTGTTGCCATCATTTATTTATACCGGATTGGTTGCTAGTTGAGCTTCTTCGTTTAGACTAGTTTCCAGAGTTTGGACCCATTTTTTGTGCCCTGTTCATTGTCCATATTTTGCATTGATAACATAAAGTAGGGATAAAGGTGCTAAATATGATTAATAGCATCTTTATCCCTACTTTATGTTATCAGTGCCAAACATGGACAGTGAATAGGGCACTAGAACAGGAAATAACTACATGTGAGATGTGCTGTCTCCTCAAGGTCACTAACAACACTAGGCGAGACAGGATTACGAAAACCAGCGTTAAAGTTGGAATAAGACCATGTTTGGATTATATTTACAGACAAAGAATGAAGTGGTTCAACATCTAATGAGAATGCATCCAGACCAGACTGCATATGAGACTTTTTACAGTAGAACATCTGGGAGGAAGATGAGAGGAAGACTAAGAAAGATATGATAAATGGTGTAGTTGAAGTCAGCAAAAAAGATGAACAAATCCATCACTCAAGCCACTGAGAAGCCCAAGACAAATACAGAAAACTGCGACACTGGGCTACTACCTGCTATCAGTGAAATGACAAAAGAAGAAAGACCCGTCTTTTTCAAAACTTAGGCTCTTAGTCTTGTCTTGTCTTGCCAGCTCTTTCTAGTTGATTGGAATGTTTCTTTAGCTAAAGTCTTTAGCTGCTCATGTCTGTCTGTGTGTCCTAGCTGCCTGTGTGTTGTATGTGTAGTGTCTATTTGTGTATCGTGCCTGTGTGTTGTGTGTGTAGTGTCTATTTGTGTATCGTGCCTGTATGTTGTATGTGTAGTGTCTATCGTGCCTGTGTGTTGTATGTGTAGTGTATATTTGTGTATCGTGCCTGTATGTTGTATGTGTAGTGTCTATTTGTGTATCGTGCCTGTGTGTTGTGTGTGTGTTGTGTTTGTGTATAGTTTTGTCTGTGTGTATGTGTTGTGTCTGTGAGTATGTGTTTTGTCTGTTTATACATGTTTTGTCTCTGTGTGTTCAGTGTTTGTTAGTATGTATTGTGTGGGTGTGTGTTGCCAGTGTGTGCACCTCTGTGTGTGTAAGTAAATGTGTTTGAGTCTGCTCTACTGCCTCTCTTGTTTTTCTGCCTCATGAGTGCCTCTATTGTGTGTGTTGCATGAATATTTGAAGATAGGAGAAATTGTCATCCATGCTTTTGTATTTTTAATTTACATTCCATACTATGAACATTTTGATATGTTAGCACAAAATGCTTGATATATAAAGAACAATTACCATGTGAAAGATTACTGTTTGAAAGGGCTCAATGTAAGATGGACCTCCATGTTCAGTTTATAATTTTTTCTTCTTCAGGAAATAAAGTTCATTAGTTCTGCCTTGTGCCCTTCGTCTTTCTCCTCTTTTGGTGAATGCCTTGTATGGTATAGCATCACAAGGCATTCTTTCTAAGCAGCAAAATATTTGATGTCTTTGTATGTCATTTTAAGATTATTTCTGTGCCATCTTTTTCTGAAAAACTTATCACTTGAATTTAATTAATAATTGTATCTTACCAGTCTGATCAGTTCAGAAAGAAATAACCACTCCATCAGATGCTGTCTCCAAAAAGGGCTGCATAGATCTCCAAAACCCCATCTCTTGCCCTGGCTGAACAATTTCAGATCTCTGTTTAATATTATTCTCCCAATTATATCATTGTCTGCCTCTTGCTCTCTTGTCTTCAACTCTTCGCTTCAGTATGGATTATATAAAAGTGTTATGCCTTTTAAAATGACCGAAATGTTTACCTTGTTCTTTTATTGTTTATTTCAACAACGTTTCTTTTAATTCCAGCATCTTAAAAACCTTTGTATACAAGTACAGATGTTGTTGAATTAACAACGTAAGACGAACACAAATGTTGTTAATTCAACAACATGTGTATTTGTCTTTGTCTCTATGAAAAATGAAACACTAACATTACAGTTTCTGTTTCAGGTTGGAAAAGTGATCACTTCAAAGGAGCTGTTTGTTACTGATGAAGACTCTCCATCCTATGAAATAATGTACATTGTGACAGATTTACCTAAATTTGGTTTCTTAGAGAACACAAGGCATCCTGGGAAACATTTAAAATCATTTACACAAAGTGAGAACATATTTTAATTTATCTTTGTCATTTCTTTCTTTTCTAATTTGTTGTCCTCTTAACATGTATATTTAAGTACATTTATGTGTCTCAGTTAGTGAACGAGTTCATGCTATCATGACAGCAGCTGCCTGCTAGCATGAGAACCAGCAGCACTAACATGTCATCATTGTAACAAAACATTTTGAGAAAGTTGGAGACGACATGTTTCATGCAGAGTGGCAAGCATCGCTTCAGAGGTCCTGGGTAGTTAGCATTCTTTAGATATTTTCCTCGGGTATGCAAGAGTGTTAGGAAATAAACAGACAGATAGATTGATTTGTTCTGTACCACTAGGTGGTGAATTTGTGCATGACATGCTATATGTATATGTGTATATATATATATATGTGTATATATATATATGTGTGTGTGTATATATGTATGTATATGTATGTATATATATATATATATATATATATATATATATATATATATATATATATATATATATATATATATATATATATATATATATATATATATATGTGTGTATATATATGTGTATATATATGTGTATATATATGTGTATATATATGTGTATATATATGTATATATATATGTATATATATGTATGTATATATATGTATGTATATATATGTATGTATATTTATGTATATAGTGGAGGCATGGTACCAGGAAAGAGGGGCAGGGGCTGACCATTATGAAGGTAAGAACAGTATATAAGTGACACCTTGGGTAGTAAAATGTACAAGATGGTAGAGCTGGAGAAAGGCAAGGCTCTTTAAGGCAGACTGAAAGAGCAACATTCTGCCAATGACCTGCTACATGATGATGATCATGTGTAAGAAGTTCACTGAACAGGGTCTTTATATTGTATAGGTATCAATTCTGGAAGACTTGTTTGTGTAAGTATATATATATATAAATATCTTCACTCCTTACATCTACATTTTTGGGGGGTTTCAGTGTAATGTTATTTACTATTGCTTCTTCTTCCTCTTCTTCTCTCATCCTATTCTGCTGCTCTGCATCAAATTTTGAAGAGGCTTCGAATGCTGCCTTGGTATGTGCTACATAGATGCTGGTATTCATGACCTCAGATAATCCATCACAAGCGTGGTTGACCTCTAAATCTGCTTCCATTGTGTTTAAGTGACAGAGCCCTCTGTGGTGCACTATCTGGTGGTAATTCTGACACATGTCCAAACCATTTGATTTATTGTCTCATAATGTAGTTTAATACTGGTTCATTTCCACCGTTTTTTTTTTATTTTTAATTTTGTCTAGTTACATTAGGAATTTGTCGCAGACATTTTTTTCAATTTTGATTTTATGTTTTTTTTTCCTTTTTTTGTTTGATAATGTCCACATTTGGCACAGGTAACACTATGTTCTTCTTCTTCTTCAGCATTCTTAGCCATTGAGGTTAACTGCTGCCGATATCACCCACCTCCACTCATCTTTCTGGTTGGCCTTCTCCCTTCAGTTGGTGACACCAAGTGTTTGTAGGTCTGTCTGGACATCATCTCTCAATCGTCTTCTTAGTCAGCCGCGTGGTCTACGACCATTCAGCTCCCTTGTGTATACAGTTTTCATCTCTATGTCATCTGACATTTTCTCAATATGCCCCATTTATTTCAGTCTATTAACTGGTAATACAATGTTGGTTAAAAACACAATACTGTATTGATTAGTGTTCTTGTTTGGTGCCCATTCTGCGGGCTGCGTGGATTTTTATCGTGGTATGGGACGTCGCAGGTCGACTCAGACTCAAATGGGTACCAGGATGGGCTGTCCTGGGAAAGTAAAGATGGCCGGTGTAATGCTGACCACATTACCCACCGAGTGCCGATTGGTCTGTAAAAATATGGGTGCTCTTCCCATATGCCCGATGCGCCTAAGGGCGTTTAAAGGGATCTTTACTTTACCTTTTTTTTTTGGTGCCCATTGTTGCACATTTGTTCTGCAATATTAGTAACATCTGTGACTATCATATGTAACAAGTTTACCATGGAAGTCCTTTACATGATAAAGGTCTCTGTTCTACAGAGGACATCAACAATGCAGTGATCAGATACAGAATGAGCAGAGGAAGCAGCAATTTACAGGATAACTTTGACTTTGATGTGATGGACAGGAAGCCAAATATGGTACCTGGTAACCGATTCCATATCGTGTGGTCGGAGATCAGCATAGGGCAGTCATTTTTTAATATCACAGAAACACAGAGAGTACTTCAAGTGCCAGTGGTCAGGAGAGGCAATCTCAAACAGGTTAGTTATTAACCGCTATTTTAAAGCTAATCGTCATCATCATCATGTAGCATCTCCTATATTTACATGTTTACATCATTATTGCTTGTGTAATTTCTATCCTCTACCTTATTTTTCAGGATTTTTTTTCATAACTTATTTGTTTTTGTCCAACACCTCCCTGGATAGGAAGCTGCATTAGAGCAGTAACTTGAACATTTGCTTCCTTGCCCAGTGGCTCATGTTTGGTGGAATCCTGTATGAGGCAGTCTCTTCTGTCTGGGGTATATGTATAAAAGTACCAGGTGTGAACTGAGAAATTGTATAAATGTAATCATGGCAAATAATTTATATGGTGAAATTAAATGTGGCAAAACATATGTACAGTGGAAAGTCTTATTTTTATTTTATTTTTTAAATTACATGTACATTCACAACATACAAACATTTCCACACACATAAGCACGCACATACAAATTTTCTTGAACTATTTTTGATATGATGTAACCTTATTTCTGTTAAAAAACTTTGGTAAAATTGGGAATCCATGACTGCATACACTGGTTGGTTTTTGTGAGATTGTAGGGACAATTTTAAAATAATCCGATGTATGTATGTGTGTGTCTATGTGTGTGTGTATATATATATATATATATATCAGCCATCATTACCTAAAGACCATAAAGCTGTGCAGAACTGTGTTTGCTATGGCTGTAAAGTCCAATATGGGAGTGAAGGTTGCTACCATTGTCTTTCATAGTCTGTTATACTGGAATGAGTTTTCTCTCAACAACTCACCCCTATAGCTTGTAGCATTTGGCCACTTGCAAAGAATGACAGTCCATCTGTCACTATCTGTCTCCATAGGAGTCAGTCTACAGCAGACCCATCCTAAGTATCTGTAAAAATGTTGGTATCTTTAGGTCATATTTGCATATGTCCTTACAGTTTAGCCTTAACCTTCCTGCAGATCTTTTCCCTGCTTCCAGTACACCATACAGGAGATCCTTTAGAATGCAATTGTTCTCCAAGCAGGAGATATGTTCCAGCTAACGCAAGCATCTTTGATTCAGAATAAAATACACTAGGGCATTGCTGTTCTTTTTACTACACACTCATTGAGGGACAAAGTCTTGCTATGATATTTCAAGAATGGTGATTAGATCACTGTCCTAGAAATTATGCAAATGACCCTGTTACATTATCCAGTCTGGGTTTACCCTAAAGCTGGCTGAGGGAAAAACAAAACACTGCCTTTATTGGGGTCAAACCTTGATCCCTTTTAGACCACATATTTAATAGTTTCAGGGTACCTGGCCGACACCCAACACATAGAGGAAAGGGGAGAAGAAAAAACTTTCAGACTGCTACTGGTACTTCTTGAATTGGAACTCTGTTCTACCTACTGAAGCAGGAGATGTAGCACATACGAAAATGCCCCATGTAATGTCAGTTCTTAATTTGGTTTAACTGTTGTTTACTTGTTTCTTGTACATTAATAGTACTGTGTGGTTGAGTGTGCAACTTTGCCTGGTACAGCAACTTCAAGGACAGATATGAGCAGGCCAGGACTACAGGACTTCGTTCTGACATCAGTGCAGGTATGAACAATCAGAATCAAATTACTGTAACTTATCTCTTAGTGTGCATGTTGAAAGAAAAAAAGATATAAAAAAAAATTAAAAAAAAACATTTTTACAAGTTTAGTTTTTGTGAGTTTGTATGTATGTGGGTGTGTAGGTGTGTGTGTGTGTATGTGTGAGTGACTAACTGAGTGGGTGGGTATGTGTATGTGGCTGTGTGTGTGTATGTGAGCGAGTGTGCAAATGCATTTTACCACCCATGGTTTCTTTTTTTAAATATTCATAATATGTATATTATTATATTAACATAACATGCTTTATTGACAAAATACTTCTGCTGTGTGAAAGATGGTTGTTTGGAAGGGCCGAGTGTAAGACAGGTCTGTGTGCCCAATTGGTGACCCTTTGAAAATAAAGTTCATTCATTCATTCATTCGTTCATTCATCTTTGTCTACATTACACCCAACAAGTTGTAGACTCCACATCTTGGAGTGGGATGTCACTAATAGAAATTTGATTACTGTTTTCCTAGTGTATTCTCACTATTTTTGTCTTTCCTTTATGGTTTTTAGATCAAATTGTTGTGGCCTCACATCTGGTTTGTTTAATTTATGTGGATTGCTGCTAGAGCTATGGAGTGGGGGATTAGTGTGCT
This sequence comes from Candidula unifasciata, assembly GCA_905116865.2. Lineage (NCBI taxonomy): Eukaryota > Metazoa > Mollusca > Gastropoda > Stylommatophora > Geomitridae > Candidula > Candidula unifasciata. The sequence goes on along the minus strand of CAJHNH020000236.1, from coordinate 49,420 downwards.
GGTCTTGGCAGGTATCTAGCTGTTCTTCAGAGAGAGACTGAACCACATTGCATAACCTGGAACACTAAGGTTGATCCTCTCAATTTTTACTTTACGTTTGTAGTCTCAGTTACTGGATCCTTTTAAAGTTGACTGTGTGTAAATGTATGGTAATGTTTTAACAAATAATGTTGTGCATGACAGATGTGAATATGTTTGCATTGTACAAACATATGTGCAAGTGCGCACACACACATTTTCGAACAGCTTTGCTACAGATAAACTTACAGAATATACATATATTCAGCTGATCTGAAATAATTTTACATAAATATTATCTAAGCACAGAACATTTTCCAACACCTCACATCAACATATCATGGAGGTATAAATGTATTCACAGGTTCAGTTTGACAGCTGGCAAGAGAGTAAAACTTGCACTGTCATTATCAACGATGACTCTGTCTATGAAGGACCTGAAACATTCTATGTTCATATATCATCTCCAACTTTTGCTGTCCTTGGAGATGTGAGACAAGCTGCTGTCACAATTCATGATGAGGAAGATCGTAAGTGTAACAATAATAGGTTTGGGGAATAAGATAGTACTTGTTTGCTGTACATATCAAACCACATTCTGTGGGTACTGGTACCATGAGAGTTGGAGCTCTTCACTAGCTACAGAAGAATGAGATGGAGCACTTATAGGAATGTCCCAAGTGCTGTGTTGTCGGTTCTTGAAGCTCAGCTCTGTAGGTGGCTACAGCAGCTCTTGTTTGTGATCCACCATGACTTAGCATAAACTCTTGCTGAGACATTAAAAGGTCTTGTAATTGCTTTGATAAAGATAGAGGTTGACAAGCACTGCTTGCGCTAGATATTGGCAAGTAAAGATTTAAGGTTACAGAAAAAATGTTAAAGGTGGAACGATCTGCTTTATTGCACTGGGGTTATCCCATGTGGCTTGATCTCTCTGTCTGCAGAATGACCAGCTACTTGCTGAGATTTTAAAAGGTCTTGTAATTGCTTTGATAAAGATAGAGGTTGACAAGCACTGCTTGCGCTAGATATTGGCAAGTAAAGATTTAAGGTTACAGAATAAAGGTTAAAGGTGGAACGATCTGCTTCATTGCACTGGGGTTATTCCATGTGGCTTGATCTCTCTCTCTCTGCAGAATGACCAGCTACCTGCTGAGATTGACACACAAAGCATGAACTCCATAGCTTAAGTGAGGATCCCTAGGGATCTTTGTAAAAACTGCAATTGTGAACTAAATGATGGAGCCCTGAAATGAACCCATGACCCTCAGAGTATGATGCAAATAGCTTGATCATTTTGTCTCAGCGACTCTAATTGTCCCAAGGAATAAGCAAGTTTTGTAGTTCTACATTTCACCTGCAGATGACAAAGTGTTTCCTTTACTGAAGATTAGAAGTACCCAATTGTATGTGGGTCACCTGTTTTGTGAAACTGAAGTCCTATCCCCTATGTTATCTGCTGCTTGTTTTCACTGCAATGGTAGCTAAATTGTTTATACAGTAAAGCAAAGGACCTTTGTCTACACCTTCAGTCATTTTTCGGCATATTATGCTAGAAATATAGTGTATAGACCAACTGGCACACAGTGATTAATGTAGTCAAGTTAGCTGCATATCCTTTACAGGACAACACAAACCAGTCCCAGAATTTGTTGCCTGTTTGTGGTTTTACTCAGCATTTTTACCTTCAGTAGTTTGCTATTTCTTTTAGAACAGTTGGCTCTTGATATTATTTTTGAAATCACCATAAAGTAGTCTGCTGCCAAATAACCTGCAGTTAAATCAAATCAGGTATGTTGGGATTATGAACCATAATTTTAACCCCTAAGCCAGAGGCGCCAACAGAAACAAATAAACATTCAATAATATTGCTGTTAATTTTTTTAACCTGTTAATTTACATGGCATTATCTTTTTCTATTATGATGAGGTCTATTTAGTTTTTGACTAGACAAGAATTTATCATCATCATCAGGTGCCATGCCGACTGGCATGGACGATCATGCCTCTCCACAATCTGCGATCTCCTGCAGCATGTATCAGTTCGTGTGCTGACACACCTCCATGCCATGCAACAAGACTTAAGAATCTTCTCTCGTCTTCCTCTATCCCTCCTTACATAGATCTTTCCAGTGGTCACAACATGTTCCATTTTCCTTCTTCTCATAACATGGCCAAAAAATTATGACTGTCTCCTTCTGATGTAATGGAAGTTATAGGACATTAGTTTTTCATTTATTTGATCGTATAATATTAAGTGGAATCATGTGACTTTTGTTTCACTTGGGAAAACATGCACCTAATGACAGTTAAAACGTAAAATAAAAAATCTATAAAGATGTAAGTGAAACTGTGTTACCTGATAAAGATTATTTCTTGTAAGACATTGTGATTATATCTTATTCAGAACCCACATTGCAGTTCACATCAGAGATGGTGCAAGTCAACGAATCAGACGGTCATGCTGTAGCAACAGTAGTTCGATCTGGAGATGTCAGTGACTCAGTGTCAGTCATCTGTTCAAGCAGATCTCTGACTGCCACTGGCAGCAGCTTGACTAGTCTAGAGTCTGGCTCCGACTTCATCTCTAGAGGCTATTCCAGTGCTTACAGAGTTATCTTTCCTCCAGGTGTCACTCATACCAACTGTAGCGTGAAGGTACAAATTCATGTTTCTAAAATATGGTACAAAATCTGAAAGTTTTATACTTCTCTTGCAGTATTTTACATCTTTTATGCCAATTTTATGATTGCTTCATTAAATGAATGTAGAAACATCAAGGTCTTTTCTAGATTGAAAACGTCACAACGACTTCTTTAAAACACAGCTATTAACATTCAATTGTGTCTCATTAGCATAGAACTCACACAAAACAAAAAGACTTTGGAAACCAGTAGTAACTGAAAATGAGTACTTGGAAAAATGTATATGTGGAAGAATAAAAATAAATCAATCATTGATATCACTGCACTTGGGATATTCCCAAACATGCTCTGTCCTCTTGCTATTTAGGCAATAGTTCGCATACTGATGGTGCCATTTGCAAAATGTTTGTGTTTGTTTGCTATGCATTTTGCATGTCATCTATACCCTTTGTACACTTCCTGCTTAACTCTTTGAGTCCCAAGGAACACATCACATGCTAATCGGTTACAACCTAGTGACCCAGTCGACGTGTGACGAATAGAGGTTTTTAATTTACAACTGGCCAGTATAACAGCGGAAACCTGTAGTTGTGAATAGTATTTCCCATTCTTTGTGTTTGCTGTAACACGTGGTGACCATTTCGGATATTCAAAAACCCGGTTAAAGGAATAAAATGTAGCATGTTTGTTAGCTTTACCGAGTTACTAAGGGTCTGTGTGAAAACAATATGGCCTCTGAGTAGACTTCTTCCTGCATGCCAACAAGATTTATGACTTTAGAAGCCTCATATTTATATAAAATATTTTTTCATCAGATTTTTTCGAAGCTAGACAAAGAAAGCTGTGGAGTAGACTTGTTTCAATCATTGAGAGTGTCAAACTTTAATGAGGGATAGCTCTAATATATACCTCACACAAAGCCTACAATTATAAGTCAGCTAGTACAAAGAGAGTAAATATGAGTGACAAAAATCAATATTCTTCAGTGTCAGTTAGGTCTAGTGCTATTCCCTTATTATTTAGCAACATAGGCTATTATAAAATTAATTACAAATTGAGTGTTATATAAAGTTCATGTTTTGTGAAAATACTAATTGTTTTTGGAAGTCATTTTTCTTTACCAAAATAGGTGCTCTGTTATGATGCTCTAAAAGTTTCTCTGGAACGAGATCTAATGGACAGATTGTGTTAATATTTGATTTACTGAGTGGTTTATGTTTTTTTATGATTCATTTTTGATATATTTTATCGAATTTTAATTGAATGCCAAGATGGCAAGTGGACATTTTTTTTTCTAATTTCTCTAAACATACCATCTGTTTATTCACTAATAATTAACTGCTAACAAAACTTATTTTTAAAGCAGTATTCTAATATTATTCCCAACAATCCTTGGTCACTTTGATGTATAATATGTGTAAGTTGCACGGCAGTAGAATTAGCATGATCTGTTTTAATGTGTAACACTTGTGAAATTTCTAAATTGTATTACCACCCCTTAGACCTCTGATGCTAAACCCCCTGGGACTCAAAGATTTAATCACTGTCTTAATTTTCTCCTAGTTTTTCTTTCACCGAGAAGGTTATGTGTGTGATCTTTTACCCCAGTACCAGGAATGAGTTCTTTTTTGTCTGATTTTGTAGAAGTCCACTCAAGCCATGTTGGGATTATACCAGGGGCTTATTAAGAGAAAAGTGAATGTCACACCTCAGAGCTTCCCCTGCTCCACTCTCATAATGATTTCATTTAATATGTCTGTCATACCACTTCAGTAATTAAAAATAAGCTTTAGCAGCTCAGAATTTAAGATTCATCATTTATGAGCTTTGGTGATGTAAATTTATGTTAATTATACTTGTTTAAAATAATCAATCAAATAAAATTTGTAGGGATATTGTGAATTGAATTGTTCTATAAACCTGAATTGCTCATTATCTGCAGTTAATTGATGACAGTATGTATGAAAGTACTGAGCAGTTTGAGCTGCAGTTATCGGACCCTTCCATTCCGGCAGCACTTGGTGCTCTCACCACTCTCCTGGTGATAATAGATGGACCAAATGATGGTAAGGTGACAGCTGCTAATGTCATGCATATGATTAACTATTAACTCTTTTAGCATCAAAGAGGCATTACATTTTTTCCTACATAAAATTGACCTTACTCTAAACCAGGGCTATCAGTAAGCTTTCTCTGGAGCCAAGATTCTGAAAATGGGGACCATCATGGGCCAGAGGCCTGAGCTACAGCATAGACATCTCATTAATACAATTCAACTTTCTGTGATCCACAGACAACTTGCTAGGCCTCCGCGGGCTAGAGTTGGGTCTGTGGACAGCCAGTTGAAGAACCCTGGCTGAAACAAACAAATGCTGAGTCTATGACTCTTTTGCAGAAAGAGCTAGTGAAACAGGATAAAAAAATGAATCAAGAATGATCATCACTGCACTCAGGACATTCTCACATGTACTCTGTCTCCTTCCTCAGTAGCCAGTGAAGAGTTTCCATGCTAATAGTGCCAAGTGCCACCAGGCTAAAAATCTGCAAATGTTTCCCCCTCAAGGTCAAACATTGTCTGGAACCCTAACATTTACAGTTGAGTGGAATGATTTAACTGTATAAGGCATTGGAAAATAGAAACTTATGCTACATGGATTTACCAATAAACACTTGGTGAGTTAATTTGTACTGATAAGAGTAAAGGACCCTTTTCTATGCCTTCAGGCGTATAGGGCATATGGAGATGGACCTATATTTTATAGACCAATCGGCACAAAATGGGTGATGTGGTCATCATCATGCCAGCCACCTTTACTTCCCGGGACTGCACCCGGTACCCACTCAAGGCTGGGTTGACCTGGAAGCCAAGGTCATTTTTGAAAAAAGTCTGGCTCCGTTTGTACTGATAAGGGATGTGGGATTTCTTTATTTTTTTACTGTAGAATTTGTCTCACTGAGTTCTCTTGAAGCTTCAATGTATTTGATTCTTTGTAAGGTCAGAATCGCATGATCCATCTTTATTGCTCACAAAAAAATTCCATTTTAGGCTCGATTGACCGACAACTTAGGTCAGTTTTGATATAATCCTCAACGAAGACTCAAATAACTGGGCCAACAAGCATGTGCGCTGGACACTATACTAACTATCATGAATCCTTAATGAAAATCTATTATTACGTATATATGTGTGTGTGCATACGCCAGTGCATCCAGGGATACATGTGGCTTTATTTTTTTTCTAAAGAAATGTCCATATAAAAAAAAATTAGCGTTGTTTTATAACAGTGGTTCCGGGGCCCTATTATAGAGAAAACAAGAATAGACCCACTGCCTACCCAAAAGCATGTCGTAAGAGTCGACTAATTGGGAGCCGGAGTGCATCTGCCTGAGAGGCAAGGAGCCAGCAGTCTGCACACAAATGAGTCAGATCTATAAAACGGATGCACACGTAACACTCAGGTTTTGGAACAGGACTGCAGTCCAGAAGTGGATGAACAACCATAACTTTCCGCCAGAGTTTACAGCTGGTGACCGCAAAGAAGAAGAAGATAACAGTTGTCTCATAACTTGGCTTGCACTGTGTATCTGTGTGAATAAATATATTTAAATATGTTTCTCTCACTGCAGTTTCACATGTGTATCTGGCACATGATACCTTTGCATTCCCTGAAAACAGCGGAACTGTTGAGCTTGAGGTTTTGAGAGTGGGCTCTGACTTGTCTCATCCCACCGTGGTTTGGTGTGCAACAAAAATGTCAAGCCCAGTGTCTGCGACCCCTGACCAAGACTACGTACCTAGCTCCACCAAGTTGACTTTTGGCCCTGGACAAAGCTCAAATGTAAGTTTTTCCACTACCAGTTTAGAATGTTCAGCATTAGCCACATTTTCATCTGTAATCAGGTAATCAAAGTTCCATAAAAACGAGTCCTCCCTTCCCCCCCCCCCCCCCCCCCCCCCCCCCCACCCCCAATTGTTGTTACACTTCAGTGCCACAAAAAATCACACAGAATGTTCGTCACTGTTCCTTATGAAAAAAGACAACGGTCCTGGCAGAATCCAACAGCTTGCAAAAGTATTAAATCCATATGGCAATCTCCAAAAGTGTCACCACCAGTCTGTTTCTAGAATTGCAGTTATTATGTGATAGGAGCAGCAGTCACGACAAACCAGCAGGTGCACATGCATTACTGTATAAGGCATAATATACTAATACTAAATTGGAACCAATATTGCCTTTACCTCATTTGTTGTCCAATCCTGTTTCTGGCTGGGGGTGGGGGGGGGGGGTGGGGTGGGGGGTGGGGGGTTGAAACCCAAACCTGGGTAGAACAGATTCCATCAGTAAAAGGTGGAACAAAGGCTAAGAGACATTAACAGTCTTGTGTTACATATCAGTGTTCCATTAGGGCACCCACTTAATCGAAGTGTTGGGAGAAGATTTTCTGTGTGTTCTTTCCAATGTATTGTATAAGCTGATCTTCGTTTTTGCTAGAGAGAGAAAGAGCTTCCTCCCTGGTCTTAATTTTAACATGGGCTATGATTCTGTGACTCCCATAGCATAACACTAACTTCTGGAAAGACAGAAAGCTGCCAACAATATATTTTACTTACATTGGTCTTACAGTCTCAGTTACTTGAATTATTTAAAGTGAACTTTGGACAGTTTTTTAACCACTTTAAATGATGAAAGGATTAGTAATAGATTTGTGTTTTCACAGATTTGTCGTGTGGTTTTGCTGGATGATGACCTTGAACCAAAACTGGAAGGAAATGAAACATTTGTTGTATTCTTAAGTTCTGCTGTGGGGAGTATTCTTGACCAACCACATTATGCTGTTGTTACCATCTATGATGACAACCTGGACAGTAAGTCATTCTATTGTTTCCCAAATTGTAATCAGCTAAAATATTTTGTTTCTTGAAAGTCTGTTTTTATTTTAAATAGAAGTAATGACCCCCCCCCCCCTCCCCCCCCCCCAAAAAAAACCACTATGTTTATGGATATGTCTGTCATATTTATCCATCAATGAAAATTACGCTGCTACTGATTTTTTTTAAAAGGGCTTTTTTCTCGCCAGTGGCACAATGGGCATATAATTTTACTCATACACCCAGGTGTCCGATTTTACTACTCAGAGACCAGGGAAAATTACTAGAAGTCCACGTGAAAAAATTTCAGCTGTCTCCAGGGCCTGAACCTGGGACCTCCAGCACTCAAGGCGGACACCACTCAGCCCCCATGCAAGGGCTAGCAGAATAAGCTTATCACAGTGTATAGAGCCTTTTACTTCTTTACCAAAAAATGTTTCAGAAGCTAAATTTGTTCAGTCCCACAGATAACATTTTCACAAGACAGCTTTGTGGTTGATGAGAAAAATAAAACTGTCAATGCCACCATCTTGAAATCTGGAGATGTTACCTTGGAATCGTCTGTCATTTGCTACACACAACAGCTCACTGCAGAAGTGGCCAAAGACTTTGAAGAAAGGCCATTTACCAATGACTCAAGAATTGTATTTAAGCATGGAGAAAAGGTAGGAAATTCTTTTGAGTTACCCTGAGTTTTAGAGAATTCCGGAAATGTTACTTCTATCAACATTTTATTTTTAAACCTGAAGGTTTCTGGCCTAGAGTCTGAATGCCTTTTCGCTGTCCAGAGTTTGAAGCCAGCTGCAGGTGATTTGATAGCAGACTGATTTGCAATGATTTCAAAAACATTATGGGCATCAGAGAGCAGTGGCTAACCTCTGATGTGAAAAGCTTTAAGCCACATTATCCCTGTTGTCTTGCCTGTTGAGTTTTCTAGTCACGGTTTGCGCTGTATTTGGTATTCTGTTGATAAAGACATTCGTCAAAATGTTGGGTCGTTTTGTGTGTGTATCTTTTCCATTCCCTCGGTTGAGCTTTCTAGTCATATTTTGTTATATTTAGCATTTCTTGGCAATCAACTTGACTGCAGTCACCCCTGGTTACGTTATCACTTCCCATGCAGGAGACCTGATTTGAATCCTCAGTTCTTGTGTGGGTTCCGGGGCCCTATCATGGGGACAACAAGAATAGACCCACTGCCTCCCCAGGAAGCCTGTCATAGGAGTCGACTAATTAGGGACTTGCCTTGAAGTCAGAGTGCATCTGCCCTAGCAGCAAGGAACAACCAACTGCACACAAATAAGTAAGTAAACCAAATGTATGCCCAAAACTCAGGCCCCCGGTACAAAGCCTAAGTCCAGAAGGATGAACAACCAGGACTTTCTGCCTGAGCTTATAGCCAGTCAACAAAGAAGAAGAAACCTCAGTGAGGGTATTATTTGTTTCCTGCTGGGTGCAAAAATAAAATCATAACCTGCACAGTCCATGGTGACTGCACTAGCTCATGTGGGCCTAAATCCTCAGGTTGAAAGACCCCCCCCCCCCCCCAACCTACACTACAACAGTTATAAATGAGGCAGTAATGGCAATTGGTTTTACTAATTTTTCCTCATGAAAACTCAGTGGCACTAGGATTTGCTAGCAAATAATTTTAGCCATTAGTTCACAAAACTTCAGATACAGTTATGGGAGAGCATTTTAAGCGACCATTACAATTGTAAGCTTTGTGTAGCACCATTTATATTCAAATGGTATGTTTTCATTAGCTCTGTCAGTATTTCAGTTCTAGAGTGTTATATAGCTGACATTGTCTTGCAAAACCAAATAAGCAGATAACTAACTTGAAATGTTACAAACACAGAGCAAGTCCTGTGTAGTCCACATTGTGGATGATGAAGAGTTTGAACAAGATGAGATTTTCCGGTTAAAACTTGGGTCACCAATGGCTAGTAATGGAATCATTGCAACACTTGGACAACAGAGCACTGCAGTTGTGACAATTACTAACTTTGATGATGGTAAGTTTTTTTAAAGGAATAATTGTTGTAGACTGCAATAGCCAGCCTAAAGTGGCTAAAGAGTATGCTGGATAACAAAAATGATGGATATGCGGAGTTTTTAAAATGTTCAGTTTCTACCCCACCCATCCAGGTTGGAGTTTAAATTGTGAAGCAAGGTTCTGGTGCTGTTGCCTTGACCACAAGTAGTCTGACTATGGATGGAGGTCATGGCAGTGACCAAAGCAATAACATGGCTGGAGACACAGACCTTTTCTGTGCATACTTTCTCAGTGACAGGATGAGTATACTCAGGAAGATAGACATGGGATGGGTCTGAAGGCATTGGGTGGAGTCTCTAAAGTGGTCAGGGCTGACACACATCAGTTTCATATTTGTACCAGTATATGCAGGCGTGCAAGCAAATGAGCAAGCTGATAGACTTGCAGGTAAAGCTATTATGGAAGGCAGGTGAGCTATGGAGAAAGCTTACTAAGGAGGGGATCTGAGCGCTTATGAACTAAATGGTTTGCTGTGCAATGAGGATAATCTGTGGACTAACTGGCTAGCTACCCCACACATATCATTAAAAACACCCTTTATATACCAAAACCTCTTCTTATTCTTATTTTCTGATCTTCTAGCAAAGGCAGTACTTTATAAATTATTCTTTTATATAAAGGTAAAGTAAATTATTCCTTATTTTACATTACAGAAATTTGTTTAAAAAAAAAAAAAAACTGGTCAGATAATATGGAAAATAAATAATCCTGAGCCAAATAATCAAGGCTGTACTGTATTTTTAAATCAGGCAATTCAAGTTTGAGAAAAATCAGACCAGTGACTCTGCTGCTGGTGAGATCCAGCAAATCTGCTGGACAGTAAATGTGTGACCTTTTGTTTCTTCTTGATTTAATTACACATGATGCTGATTCCCAGAAAGATCATTTTATGGGTGACTCATACTATGACCTGTTGCTGTATGACTGGTAAAGGTGAATTATGACATATGACTCATACTATGACCTGTTGCTGTATGACTGGTAAAGGTGAATTATGACATATGACTCATACTATGACCTGTTGCTGTATGACTGGTAAAGGTGAATTATGACATATGACTCATACTATGACCTGTTGCTGTATGACTGGTAAAGGTGAATTATGACATATGACTCATACTATGACCTGTTGCTGTATGACTGGTAAAGGTGAATTATGACATATGACTCATACTATGACCTGTTGCTGTATGTCTGGTAAAGGTGAATTATGACATATGACTCATACTATGACCTGTTGCTGTATGTCTGGTAAAGGTGAATTATGACATATGACTCATACTATGACCTGTTGCTGTATGACTGGTAAAGGTGAATTATGACATATGACTCATACTATGACCTGTTGCTGTATGACTGGTAAAGGTGAATTATGACATATGACTCATACTATGACCTGTTGCTGTATGACTGGTAAAGGTGAATTATGACATATGACTCATACTATGACCTGTTGCTGTATGACTGGTAAAGGTGAATTATGACATATGACTCATACTATGACCTGTTGCTGAATGACTGGTAAAGGTGAATTATGACATATGACTCATACTATGACCTGTTGCTGTATGACTGCTAAAGGTGAATTATGACATATCATTCATACTATGACCTAGTTTCTATATGACTGCTAAAAGTGAATTATGACATTTTTTGACTTATACTATGATCTCATTGCTATATGACTGCTAAAGGTGAATTATGACATATGACTCACACTATGATCTCGTTGCTATATGACTGCTAAAGGTGAATTATGATATAATTACTTTAAATAGCAATTTTTTCACAATAATTCCCACTTCCCCCCCCCCCCCATCCCATTGCTATATATATAATCATATTTGGGCTACCTAAATACTATGCAGGCATAAAATTAGCCAATGCCATCAGCAAGGCTCGTCAGAAACTGTCCAAAAGCCTAAATTCTGGAAATGGCTTTCTCAATTATGTAAAATAGATGGCACAATATAAATACTCAGTGCCTTGAGGGGAAAGGGTTAAGAAACTTCAACTCAGTTTTTTTCTATGAACAGACTGACAATACAATATAATGTGGACTTGTCATGAATTCTGTGATGTTGAATTTTTACCCACATGAACCCAAACAAAGCACGATAAGAATTGTAAATGTTCATAAAACATTTTGTTCAACTTCATATAGTGCAAAATATAATTTTTGTTAACAGTTCCCACAATCCAGTTTGAGCAGTCAGCCTACAGTGTACATGAGCCTGGTGGGGTAGATCAGACAGCAGCAGTGAGAGTGAAGGTCATTCGTGCAGGCTCTGTCAATGAGACATCCAGTGTGAGGTGTAGCACCAGAGATGGATCTGCACAATCTGGATCTGATTACAACCCAAAGTCACTTGTGCTGAAATTTGAACCAGGTTTGTCACATATCAGAGTGACAATCATGTACAATATTATCATCATCATCATCATTCTCCTTAACTGTTTATACATCACATAGGGCTCATATTGTGTTTATTCCAGCCCAGAAAATTTACATAGTTAATTGATTTTTGACAGAAACAAAAATGTTTGTTCAGATCCTGCAAAGAAACAAAACAAACTTATAAATTTGTATTTTATTGTTTCACCATACGATACCAGGAAATATCATGACCATGTCACTAAGTGCAGTTTTGATGATTTTCACTTGTCACATTTTCAGGGTTTTTACTTGTTACTTTACAATCAGTCAAGGGTATATGTGTAATTCCTATTCCAAATAGGTCACACACAAAAAAGTATTACATTTCATTCAACCACATCGTTCTTTAGAAAACTTGGTGGTAAAATTAGATTGTCTTGACACAGTTTTTAGCACTTAGGTGACTTCAGCATAATGCCAGCACTGAGCACTTATGGGAGTGTCCAGAGTGCTGTGATGTCAATTCTTAATTCAACAACAACAGCATAATGCCAGCAGTTTTTTCCTATTGTTTTCTCTAATGCTGCAACAGTTTATGTTTGTTTTCCGGCAAATATCATACCGCCACATGTCTCCCATGCCGCGTGAGCAGCGTGGAATGGGGCTAAACTAGATGGCTAGGACCCACGAGCAGCAGCCGCGGTGTGCTCGTGACCGCTAGTGCGCAATTGACACGGTCTCCTGATGAAGATGATGAGCATAGGAATACATGGCAGATTGTATAACTGGGTGAAATACTTCCTGATAGATAGAACAATACAGACTAAGATGCACAACACAATCTCTTTTAAAGAAGTCTTGGAGGAGGGCTTGCCACAAGGCTCATCATTGAGCTGTACACTGTTCCTAATCTTTATCAATGACCTGCAAGAACAAATCAAGGCCTAAAAAGCCTTGTACGCTGATGACCTAGCAATATGGCAGAGTCATGAAAATGTAGAAAATGGAGCCCAAAGACTGAATGGAGACCTTAGAAGACTGCATGAGTACTGCCAAAGATGGAAACTCAAGGTTAACTGTGCAAAGACGGTCTACACAATCTTTACCAAAAGCCACCAAGTAGCAAGGAAAAATATTAACCTGAGGTTAGACAAACACCAAGTGATGAAAGAAGAGCATCCCACATACCTTGGAGTCACACTTGACCGGCAGCTCAGCCTCAAGAACCATATTGAAAACGTCAGGAATAAGGCATTGAGGCGGTTAAGTTATTAAAGAGACTTGCAGGTACATCATGGGGATCAGACAAGGAAACTCTGAGAGGCTTATATCTAGGATATGTTCGCTCTGTGATAGAGTACACCAACTCATTGCTTACAACTTGCTCCAAAACTAACCTAGAGACTTTTGACAGAGTACAAAAAAATAATGCCCTCCGATTAATCTGCGGAGCTATGCAGTCTACACCAACTGCTGCATGTGAAATCCATACAAATGTGGAACCCCTCGGGTTGCGGAGAGTAAAAGCCACTTTAGAAATTTATGGAAAATGCGTTAGGAAAAATCGTAACCATCCTAATAGACATCTTGTAGAAAACTGGGAATACAAACAAAGAATAAAGCACAAATCGGTTTTACACTGTGTTAATGAAATTCAGGACAGATACCACCTCCCAGAAAGACGTCAAGGAATTCAGAATGTTGCAAGAAACCTACCACCACATGCTCGCTTTAAAGCTCCAGAAGTCCAAATTAAATTGGTAGGCGAGGAAACCAAACAGTCTGACCCAATCGCTCTTATGAACTCATCACTAAAGACCGTTGATTCTTACCCCCAAGAATGGATACATGTCTATACTGATGGATCAGCATTTAAAGCTAACATTAAAGCAGGTTACGGAATCTACATAGGTTATCCCGGTGGATCTGTTGAAGAGATTTTTGATGCATGCAGGGAATTCTGTTCAAATTATGAAGCTGAAATAATTGCACTGGAAACAGCAGTATACAACCTAAAGACTGTAATGGATGTTTACCCCTCAAAGGTCCAAAATATTGTAATCTTCACAGATTCAATGTCTGCCCTTCAAGCTCTGGAGGGCAGTGAACGCTGCAGAACTGACATAGCCAAGATAATCCTGGATACTGATCAGCTTATTACCTCATACAACATCAGAATAGTGATGCAGTGGATTCCAGGTCACTCCGGCACACCAGGTAATGACAGAGCTGACAGATTGGCAAAGAAAGGAGCAACACAAGAACAACCACCTACAGCGACAACCCTCCAGACAGCAAAAACACTGATAAGAGCTATAAACAAAGAGACTTGGTTGAACAGATGGGCCATGGGAGACACTGGAAGAGAGGTTTATAGACATATGTCTGGCCCTGATCATAATGACAGCATTAACCATCTAACAAGAAGGGATCAGGCCACCATCTTCAGACTTAGAACACAACATACTCCACTCAATGGACACCTAAACAGAATACAGCCACAACACTCCCCAGAGTGCCAGCTATGTAACTACCCCTACGAAACTGTTGAACACCATCTCTTTGAGTGCCCAAAACTCAGCGAGACTAGAAGAATGCTAGTCCCTCCGAGACCAGACAGGTGAAACACCTTGTACGGAGGAAAAGATCAGCTTGTGAAAACATGCAAATTCCACTACATGACATTGGGCCAAAGGGCGAAAGCTCATGCGCCGCTGGATCGATAACAACAACACGCGACTGTGGCTCGAAAGGATATTTTGCGGCCGCCATCTTTGCCGGCCGTTCGTCGGAGGATAGCCATAAATGCTATGCTATATGATTATGAGGAAGGATTGTCAGTTTCCTTCCTACCTACTTTTCCTTCTCAGTCAATCCAGAAAATTATTTACTGCCGATTTGAAGAAGCTAAGTCAAAGTCAGAACCACAGTTAAAGGTAAAAGTAATATCCTGTTTTAGATTTCCACCTTTTAGAGGAACTGTGAACTTTCACATCAGATCTTGTAGTGTTTCATACTTATCCATGAAAGCTGGATGGTTACGTCAGTACCTAGTTAAACTATTCTTATACATTACATAACAAAACCCTTGACCCATTAGGGTCGTAGAGGTGTATTGATGGAAGCACTAGCACATAAAACCCGCCATCGTTCTGTCTTCTACTTGATTAATAAGTGTATGATAATCTTGTCCGTTTCTTGATGTTGTCATTCCAGTTTCTTCTTTGCCCTCCTCTTTTTCAGCTACCCTCCAATGTTCCTTGAGGCACAGTCTTTGCAATTGAATCATCTCTCATCAGGTGCCCAAACCAAGCTAGCATGCAAATGTTTCACCACTGCTTAGAGAACAATTCTCATTTTTTGTCAAAATCCACAACATTATTTGTGTAAGTAACTTTACCTACATTTGTGCCTGGCTCACTACACTCAGAGGAAAGGCAAGACGGACATATAACCAGATTGTGACCGCTACTATCAGTATTGGAACTCTGCACTGGCTGCTTAAGATGAGGATGGAGCACACACAGGAATACCCTGAGTGCTGTGATATCAATTATTAACTCAACTCAACTTGTATACCATGGTTCGTGATTATATTGATTCCTATAAAATAATAGCGTATTTTGTTTCTGTTAATTTTCCTCATGAAGGTGTCAGGAAAATAGATTTTTCTGTGGATATTCTCTACAACACTGATGTAGAGTGGCATCAGTCTTTTAAGATCCAGCTGGGTCCAGAAGAGCCCACAGGCTCTGTTTTTGGCTCCATTACTGAGGCGACTATCACAGTCCTTGACAACGAGGTCTCTGGAAGCTTAGTGCTACCTGCTGCTCCAATGGTGAGACCTGATTTGATTTATATACAGTAAATACTGAAAGTTTTTGTTCAAATCCACATTAACGTCAATTTTTAGACTTTGTATAGGATTCCCTATAAAGAAGGATGGCCATAGCAATGCAAAGATTAAACAGCCTTGAAAGTCTTTGGTTAAGCACCAGCAAGGAGGTCAAAATAACAATTTTGAGAGCATGCATCTTCCCTGTAGCAACATACGGATGTGAATCATGGACTATCTCCCAGTCCCTAAGAAAGAGAATAGGGGCTTTTGAGCTGAAATGCTATAGAAAGATTCTCAGAATATCTTGGACAAAGAAGAAGAGAAATACTGACATCTTGAAAGATCTGAACATCAAGGAAGACTGGTTTGTAAACAGCATCTTGTCTCAGAAAATGAAATATTTGGTCTATATCAAGAGCCACTGTAGATTGAAAAGAATAGAAGTGGAAAGCGTAGTACAGGAATAGAGGAGCAGGGGCTAATGGGGTAAGTCACAACAACTGACCTGATCAGTATGGTGGTCGTGTGAAATCTTGAAACATGACTGCTTATGCTTACTGGCAAGAGGCATGGGGATGATGATGATGGGAACATCCACTGAAGATGTGGGTATACAGAAGAATAGGTCATATTTGATAAAAAGAGAAAAAATGTGACCAAGAGGTTTTGGAGAGACTGGGACTAAAAAGAGAGTTTATTTTAGACAATTTTAAAAAGGCAGACACGTAAACTCTTTCTCACTATTAATCCTGTTGGCCTGGGACATTAAAAACACTTGGTCATTACCCTATTAGAATATTTTTTTTTAAAACATCTGCAAAAACTACAACAATTTTTACACAGGTCACCAATAAATTCATTAACAATTTATTTATCTACATTTTAAAATAATTTGTCAAAATATATAAAGATATATGAAAAGAGTAATCAATAAACATAAACAAGGTAAAGTATTAAATGGAATACATCCCCGGGGCCTATAAAACACTCTTGTCTTGGGTGACTATTCCCGTGACACCATGACCTCTATCTCTGAAGTTTACAAAACACGTCAGCTTGGTTTTAAAAAAGCAATTCCTCTCAAAGGAAAACCCCTGTTAATGGTATTGTTACTTAATATATTCACACCCTGACTTTACAAATGTTTACTAAAGTAAATGAAATCAGCTAATAACTTTAACTATGTATCTTTTGAAAAGATCACTTTAACAATTCGAAAAAGTGATATTTACGGGGAACTGGACCTAACGGGAAGTGTAGGTTATTCGGCTTCTCTGCACCAAAGGGTTAACACAGTGCTCTTATATAAATCATACTGTAGGGCATGTGGAAGGAATGTGAGCAAGTGGGAGAATAACATCAAGAGAGTAATATTCTTCAAGAGCTTACTACATAATAATAGTGAATATATATAAATTTGATGAATCTTAATTTTTTTTTCTTCTTCATCGTGTTCACCAGCTGTGAACTCTGGCAGAAAGTTCTGGTTGTTCATCCACTTTTGGACTGTAGTCCTGTTCCAGAACCTGAGTGTTGCATCTGACTCATTTGTTTGCAGATAGCTGGTTCCTTGCTTTTCAGGCAGATGCACTCTGACTTCGAAGGAAGCTCCCAGTTAGTCAACTCTTACGATATGCTTTTGGGTAGGCAGTGGGTCTATTCTTGCTTTCCCTATAAAAGAGTCCCGGCACCCACACAGGGAAATCTTTATTATGATAGCAATATTCTTTAATTCCAACTTTAATATGTTTACTATGGAACTGTATACATCACACATAATACAAAATATATATTGCAATTTCTTTTCTTTAGGTCATTTCTCTGCTTCATTTCGGAAACTCTGAGCAAGGTTTGAACACGAATCCATCCCCTGGCTACCCACTTGTTTGTGTGACTGTAAGTAGTTTATTGTTGGATGTACTTTAAACACACTGTATTAATTTTAGTTTTGAATAATTTATACCACTGTTCTTTCAGATGCCTATCTGTATTAAAATAAAGGGGATGCATATTCTTTAATTTTAATAAACACACATGCATACACACATGCACCCAGGCTCACTTGCACACATGTGCATGCAAAACGCACGCACACACACACACACACACACACACACACGATTATAATCATTTATACCAGTTCTTTCAGATGCCTATCTGTATTAAAATAAAGGCGATGTATATTCTTTAATTTTAATAAACGCACACATGCGTACACACACACACACACATATATACCCTCTTATCTAATACAAACTGATATCTTTTCTACCCTCCCAGCCATGTGATGTCCAGTACCCAGATTACCCAGCCACTGCCAGTTTATGTGAAGATGGTGGTATTAATCAAACCTCGATAACCTACCAATGGGAGATGGCCATGCCTCAGAATGATGACACTGTTAGTTCACTGTTTGTCCGGGTTACAGATGGGACACTCTTCACCTCGGTGGATAAGAAAGTCTTAGACAGTGTCTATTTCAGACCATACTTTCAGGTATTGTAGCTTGACATTTGCATTTTTAAAGAATTTATTCAGGTAATCGCAGTTCCAACTTTGTAATAAATGCGTCAACTTTTAGTGGCTTGGTTCCTGTGCCAGTGAAAACCCCACAGAAAGTTCACCACTATCACTTGTGAAAATATTAACACAGTATTTTCCTCCATATTTAGACTGGAAAAATATTGTTCCATTGCACAGCTACTGAGTTGAGTGCATTGTGCGACACTGTGAGCTGCAGATTTCATTTGGAATGCTTTTTTTAAACTTACATGGTTAGAGTTGTGAACTGCAGATTCAGAAAATGGTGAGCTGTTGCCAAAGAAGTAATGGTTATTTGTATGTGCTAACTGATAATCAACTGCATTTCCAGTCTCGGAATGTTTGTGGTGGCATTTCTGACTGCTGCCTTGTGCATTTAATGCATGTGTATGCTGTTGGATTTGCTAAGACTGCAGGCTGTGTACATTTTTTTTTCACAAGGAACAGTGATGGACACTGTGTGGGTTTTGTTAGGAATAGTGCAACTGTGAGGTAACCCATTTGCTATGAAGTTAAAACTGCAGTAACCTAATTACTCCCCTTTAAATAATTCTTTTACAAATGTACTAGCGACTAGCCTAAGTTAGTGATTTTTTTTGGGTGGGGGGTGGGAGGAAAGGGGACTATTTTCTACATATGGTCTCTGGGGCAGAAGGTTTAATTTAAAACAGTATCATTCTGTAATACATGAAATTATATTGTCCCTGTTTTTTCTTTTTCATTACAAATAAACCCTTTATGTTCAATGGTTTTTTATATAGATGGTAAACATTTCTCAGCTTCTTATTGTGATATTATTAATTGTCATATCTCGTCATCCCCTTGTGAGATGTAATTTTTAGTTATTTTGAAGCCCCACCCTGGGTTTTGCCGGAAGTCCTAAATATATCCGGACATAAATTATGGCCTAACGGCTGAACAGGGTTTCCGGGACCTCCCCACGGGTGATCCACATGTGCATGGTGACACTTTGTGTCTCAGGGTGTTTATCGCTCTGTGTGATGTCCTGGTGAGGTACAACTTACATATATACATTGTAATATTACTCTGCTGTTCACTTTAGGTACGATGTATTGCCCAGCCGCTGAAAGGTAATGGACATCCAGGAATCCCACTGAAGTCTCGATCTGTTACAATTGGAACAAGTCCCATCTGCAAGTCTACAGCATTTCCCTCTTCTCATCACTTTGCATACCAGGCTCAGTCCTTTCTGGCAAGTCTGGAGTACATTCCACCTGACAGAGCACAACACGGCAACACCGTTCATATTTCTGTTCAGGTATTTCACAACTGCAGGAGATACAATTTAAATAACTTATCCTATTGAACAGGGTCATTCAAAATCGGGATAGCCGCGGGCTAGAGGCTCAAGTGCCAGCATAGAAAGATCAGTAATACAATACAACGGTCAATGATTTGCAGTCTTAGTTGAGGTGTCAACATCACTGCAATCGAGTTTTCCCATACTTGCTCCTTCCCTGTGCTAGTGCAAATCAAATAAAATGGCCCTCGCTGTGGTGTTTGAAAAACTGATGAACAACCATTAGCCCCGGAACAATCCAGAAATATGCGAAAGCAGAAAATGCACATTTTAGTTGCCAGAGGGGCAAAAAGCTAACAGCCACCACCAGATCTGCAGGCCACTTGCTAGGCCTTCACAGTCAAGATGTGGCCCACAGGCCGCCAGTAAAAGAGCCCTTCTGTAGAACATGGTGTTTATGTGGACAAAAAGTTGACAAGATAAGAAATGTTTCATAGCAGTGGAAAAGTAGTTTACAGGCAAGTAAAAAAAAATTTTCTTGAAAGAAAAATGCCCTTCAAGAAACAGATGAAAATCATAAATTGATTCAAGAAATTATACATAGATATCAAAGATTCTTTGAGACCTTTGTGAGGAAAATGAACTTGAAAACTCAGTGAGATTTAGTAAACTTGATGGAAAACTGAGCAAACTGAAGACAGAGATAAATACTGGGATAACATGGCCCTATGACATACGCAGGACAATAATACAGAATGATTCAATACTTTGATGGTTGTATGAGATAGATTTCAATCACAGCCTATAGTTTTTAGCATGGTACATGATGATGATTGATAAATAGTTGGTGGAACTGGATGTAAATAAACAAGGAAAACTGGTTTTTCTCTTAATGTTAAATAATTTGCTTGAAAAAAAAATATTTGATAAATATATAAAATAAAAAACAATGTATTGATCGGCACCCATAGAAAGAAGTAAAAAGACAGGTTTATGTTTTGAGTTTCTGGTTTAAACAACAGATCATCGTTTTGGACAAATTTTATTTCTGAAATAATAATGTAGGGCCTTTTTTTTTTTTTAGGAAACAAACAGTAAGAACCATGACAGTGTAGAGGCTTCTTTGCATGTCAGCTGATCCTGTAGTCACATGTTCAAATCCTCTTAGGTGGAATGTAAAACATTTTCAAGTTTTTCTGAAACGGTATAAATAAATATTATGGAGAGCATCGATGCCATCGAAATTGGAAATCTTCACTTGCTGCTGAAGATGGGGGCAGAGCGCTTATGGGAGTGTCCCGAGTGCTATGATGTTGATTCTTAATTCAACATTCAACATGGAGAGCATTATAGTGATCACATTATCCTTTGAGTGCCATAATACTAATATTGTTTGCCTAATGTTCTTAAGATGTCTTACAAGTTTTTTTTTTTTTCACTTACTTGTCATATAGTGTCATATCATCATCCTTTTGTGTTGTTATGTGTCACATAGTGTTTGCATTTTATTCTGCAATTCTGTTTTATCTTATGCAATTGTTTCAATATCTTGAATGGAATCTGGTCTAGCATCCTTGGCCTTTCTCATCCATGTTTATCTTAGAGTTTCTTTTTAACGTTCTTATTTCCTTAGTCTATTTGTTTCATAATTAAGTGCTTGTTTGGTGATTCTCTTTTTGCTTTTCTTCAGGATATGCCTAATATTATTTTTTGGCTGTCTTCTTTGTTTTACATTAAAATATCTCTGCATTTGCAGAAATCATCTAATTTAATATCCTCAATTTCTTTAGGTATTTTTTTTTTTTTAATGATGCATTTAACTTTCTTTTCATGTCTTTAGTAGTTCTCTAAATTTTACAGACAAATGTTAAAACTAAATAACATCAGAACTGAAAAAATATAATTTTTTTTTCAAATGTATGTTAAATATTTTTTTAAGTTTTGCAGTTTTGCTTACTCACTACAAAAATAATGATGCAATTTGCAGATTCCTCATCAAGATGGAATGCTTCCATTGATATCAACGCATCCCTTAAACAACCTAAGATTCCTCCTGTCAGAGTCAGTTTACCGGCAGCAACATCTTTGTTCCAACATCATCACAGCAAAGGAAAGACCACCTTTCATTGACCAAGGTTTTTTAGGCAATCTCAACCTTGCTGGTGCCAAAGAAGATAGTGATGCCGACCAAAAGCTTCATGGTCTAGGTTTTGACTTCCCATATCAGTTTGACGAAGAGCTAAGAGAGACCAAGTCACTTCTAATTTACAGACACCTAAATTTGAAAAGCTGCCTCTGGAAGTTTGATGCATGGTTAGTAATATAAAGGGAGGGGTAGAAGGGTTGTAGGAAAGAGAAAGGGTGGGAGTGAATGAGAGGGAAAAGGGGAGAGGGAAAAGGGGAGAGGGGAGAGGAAGGGGAGAGGGGAGAGGGAGGGAAAAGGGGAGAGGGGAGAGGGAGGGAAAAGGGGAGAGGGAGGGAAAAGGGGAGAGGGAGGGAAAAGGGGAGAGGGAGGGAAAAGGGGAGAGGGAGGGAGGAAAAGGGGGGGGAGGGAGGGAGGAAAAGGGGGGGAGGGAGAGAGGAAAAGGGGGGGAGGGAGGGAGGAAAAAGGGGGGGGAGGGAGGGAGGAAAAGGGGGGGAGGGAGGGAGGAAAAGGGGGGGAGGGAGGGAGGAAAAGGGGGGGAGGGAGGGAGGAAAAGGGGGGAGGAGGGAGGGAGGAAATAGGGGGGGGAGGGAGGGAGGAAAAGGGGGGGAGGAGGGAGGGAGGAAAAGGGGGGGGAGGAGGGAGGGAGGAAAAGGGGGGGGGGGGAGGGAGGGAGGAAAAGGGGGGGGGGAGGGAGGGAGGAAAAGGGGGGGGGGGAGGGAGGGAGGAAAAGGGGGGGAGGGAGGGAGGAAAAGGGGGGGGGGTAGGGAGGGAGGAAAAGGGGGGGGGAGGGAGGGAGGAAAAGGGGGGGGGAGGGAGGGAGGAAAAGGGGGGGGGGAGGGAGGGAGGAAAAGGGGGGGGAGGGAGGGAGAAAAGGGGGGGGGGGAGGGAGAAAAGGGGGGGGGGAGGGAGGGAGGAAAGGGGGGGGGGAGGGAGGGAGGAAAGGGGGGGGGGAGGGAGGGAGGAAAAGGGGGGGGGAGGGAGGGAGGAAAAGGGGGGGGGGAGGGAGGGAGGAAAAGGGGGGGGGAGGGAGGGAGGAAAAGGGGGGGGAGGGAGGGAGGAAAAGGGGGGGGAGGGAGGGAGGAAAAGGGGGGGAGGGAGGGAGGAAAAGGGGGGGAGGGAGGGAGGAAAAGGGGGGGAGGGAGGGGAAAAGAGGGGAGGGAGGGAGGGAGGGAGGGAGGGGATTTAGGGAGGGAGGGAGGGAGGGGAAAAAGGCGAGGAGGGGGGGGAGGGGAAAAAGGCGAGGGAGGGGGGAGGGGGAAAAAGGCGAGGGAGGGGGGAGGGGAAAAAGGCGAGGGAGGGAGGGAGGGGAAAAAGGCGAGGGAGGGAGGGAGGGGAAAAAGGCGAGGAGGGAGGGAGGGGAAAAAGGGGAGGGAGGGAGGGAGGGGAAAAAGGGGAGGGAGGGAGGGAGGGGAAAAAGGGGAGGGGAGGGAGGGAGGGGAAAAAGGGGAGGGAGGGAGGGAGGGGAAAAAAGGGGAGGGAGGGAGGGAGGGGAAAAAGGGGAGGGAGGGAGGGGAAAAAGGGGAGGGAGGGAGGGAGGGAGGGGAAAAAGGGGGGGAGGGAAAAGGGGAGGGAAAAGGGGGGAGGGAGAGGAGAATTACCCTAGCACTTGAGGTGGACACGATACCTAGAGACCACACAATCTCCTATAAGTACAATTTATCATGTCTCTTTATTTTAACAGGGGGGGGGGGGAGGGAGGGAGGGGAAAAAGGGGGGGGGAGGGAGGGAGGGGAAAAAGGGGGGAGGGAGGGAGGGGAAAAGGGGGGAGGGAGGGAGGGGAAAAGGGGAATTACCCTAGCACTTGAGGTGGACACGATACCTAGAGACCACACAATCTCCTATAAGTACAATTTATCATGTCTCTTTATTTTAACAGGACCTAATTCAAATTTTTTAAATGTTTGATGCAGGTATCACATGACAGAACTTGTTGATCTGTGTGGTGGTCGAATTGTGTCAGATTTCCAGGACCTAATTCAAATTTTTTAAATGTTTGATGCAGGTATCACATGACAGAACTTGTTGATCTGTGTGGTGGTCGAATTGTGTCAGATTTCCAGGTCATGGACAAATCAGACAGCCATCTTACTATACGTGTCCCTCTGTATGTCTCATACGTATATGCCACAGCCCCAACAGGCTGGGGGTCACTTGAACACCGTACCGAAATGGAAGTCTCATTTTATTACAGGTATTCAGTTGAAATGAATCCATTAATTCTTATTTATATTGTAAGGATAATGTCTGTCTGAAGAACATCTTATGCACTAAATTAATGTCATGGGAGGTGAGAAAAAGAATTATCGCATGCTGTACAGAGCCAACATATGCAGTGAATCTTGGACAGTTAATAAACAACCAAAACAATTTCTTGAGGTCTCAGAGATGTGCTTTTACAGAAGATTGGTTAAATTGTCTGGACAGCCAAAATGAGTAACCTCACTTGATGATGATACTGAATATCTGATTTTATTTAACCCATACAGATAGTTTTCCTTTTACTCTGATGAGACCACTGTGTTGTATATTCAGCTAAACAAAAAAAATCATTGACTGTTTTTCAACGCCTTTAGGCATATAGAGCATATAGGGGTAAACCTATATTTTATAGACAAATTGGCGCAACGTGGGTGATGTGGTCAGCATCACACCAGCCACCTTTGCTTCCCAGGACTGCACCACCGTACTCACTCAAGGCTAGGTCGACCTGGAAGCCAAGGTCATTTTTATTAAAAGTCCGGCTTCGCCAGAGAGCAAACAAACGACCTTCCGATCCATGGCGAGTGTCTAGCCGCTCCTGCCACGGTGACTCCCTATTCTGCCAATAGCTGCAAGAAATTATTTCAGAGGATGAAATTGGATTGTTTATTGGTTTTTTTGGGGAGAGGGGTCCCATTTGAGGAAGGGATGGGGGAATGGTGGGTAAGGGGGGAAAGTACAGATCCACTGCACGTTAACAAGAATGCTGTAATAAGTTATTACAGCAGGGTTTGCTGAAATCGCCACAACACAACATGCCAACTGCCACTTTAAGGTCTGCTCAGAAAGAAAAAAAAACAAGAAGAATTATTCATTGTGAGTGTGTAATGAACATAGAAATTATATATATAATAAATTAAACAGACATAGATTTTCTCTCAAATATAGGTTTTAGGGGAGCTGCTGTGATGTTGTGGCTAGATGCTCACCTGCAAATCGCTAGGTCTGGGGTTCAAATCGGAGCCATACTTTTTTTTTAATGGCTGAGGCTCGCAGGCCAACCATGCCTTAAATGGGTAGCAACGATGTTTAAAATAAAGTGTTTTTCTCTTACAGTACTGTTTTATGGAAGACTGGATTAAACACTGAGGTCAGAAATGAAGGCAGGCTTCAAGTTGTCAGAATTCTCATTGGAGCTGATGGCAAACTTGTATTAGAGTTCAGAACACAGGCAAAGTTCAGAGGTAAGAAAGGCTGAGTCAAAGTTCAGAGGTATAAAAGGCTGAGTCAAAATTTAGATGTAAGAAAGACTGAGTCAAAGTTTAGAGGTAAGAAAGACTGAGTCAAAGTTCAAAGGTAATAAAGACTGAGTCAAAGTTCAAAGGTATTAAAGGCTGAGTCAAAATTCAGAGTAAAAAAGGGAAGTTACTGTTGTCACTCAAGTCATTGCCACCATGTCCAAAGTCAAGTCTCAAGTCATTGCCACCATGTCCAAAGTCAAGTCTCAAGTCATTGCCACCATGTCCAAAGTCAAGTCTCAAGATTTCTTGAAGCTGCCGTGATTCATTACCTGCACCCCGCACTCTGTATACAAAAAGATATGGTTCTGACATTGCTGTTGCCCTGGTAAAACAGTTATGTTTGATCATTGTTGAATGTGTACTTCAGTTATAAAGGATTCACGTATCTGCTTCATTTATGTAATTGTTACTGTAGTATGCACCTGAAAAGATAACAGCGAAACACGCTAGGCAATAAATTGTGCAATCTGTTGTTTGTGTCTTCTTTATTCAGATTTACGACGACAAAACATTGCTTTGATTTTCTAGAAGAAATAAAGCTCTGCTTACATTACCAACAGCAATTAACACTGCTTTTTTCAGATGGCTTTGGGGTATGTTTCTCTGAAGCCATCCCCACTGTATTACTGTTATAAACTTGAATGTTTTCATATAGAAGGTATTAAAAAAAAAGCTTTGATAAGTTTAAAAATAAATAAATTTTAAGGCACTATTTTGTAGCTGCATGCTTTGAATTGCTTTCTTACAATTACAGGCCAGTTTGTCTTGCAACACCATACTCTCCCAGGAGTGGAAAGTAGAATTGTTGCCTCTGTTCCCCTGGCCACTAGTTTTCACTTAGACCTAGTCTGGAGCCAGAATACATTTGATAGCCCATATCAAGTATGGAAGGCCATAAGTCAGTATAGTTTGAAGGTAAGATATGTAACTGATCTCTGTATAAGTTGTGGCACTAATAATATTAAGTTTCGGGGTGAAGTGAAGTTTGAGCCTTGATCAACTAATTGACTAATAATTATTTTATTACTTCTCAACCAGGATTACTCAGGAATTTATCATATTGAGCTCATTCCATGTCTGGCATCTCGGTCACAAAGTTTTATCAAGTCGGACATTTTACCTTGTGTTGCTCAACAAATACAAAGGTATGTTTATCAAATTTAGGTACTTGATTTAACCATATTGATTTGTAAGAAAAATCAGTCTATCAGCTTGGCTTCTTTGGCTTACAGGTTATGCATGCAGTTTCATAATTCTAACATAATGGGTTCAGCTCAGCTGCAGTCAGTTCCACGACAGACTGCTTTAATTTGTTTTTAAAAAATAGTATGAGAATCGAACCATTTAGAGAGCAGTGGCAAACAACTGTAGGTAAAATTGCCTTGAAAAACAACAAATAGTCATCAATTACTAGGGTTGGTTTGGAACGTCCTGAAAAAATAGGTAAACTTTATTTTAAAAAATTAGGTACTTTCTTTTTATTTTATTCTTTTATAAGAGAATAATGAAATTGTGGGAGAACCCTTGTTTACTTTACTTCTGATATCTTAGTGATTAAAATGTTGTGTTGAGTCTTAGATGGTTTCTTTCATCAGACTTGATTCTGCTGTTGTAAAAAATAATTCTTCTATTTAAAAATGCAACTGTTTTTAACTGTTCTGTTATTATTAGGATTTTCTTTGGATTCTGTTTTGTTTTGTTTGGGTAAATACATATTTTTCTAAACATCTTCTATGGCTAACTCTAATACTTCAGTTTTTGTAATGATGTAAAAAATGCTAGTGGTATATAATTGTACAAATTAAATCATATGTAGCTCTTTTGAAGAACATTTATTCCATAAATATTTTTATTTCTTTACAGATTTGAAGTTCCAATCTCATTCCAGCAAACAAATCATCCTGTGCCTGTAATGTATTCATTAAATACAGAATTTCAGCTGACCAATAGTCTCAAATTGTTCCTCATGGATCCAGCAACAAAAGGCATGGAGAATGAAGACTGGAGTTTCAGTGGCATTTTCTCTAAAGGTGAGACATTTTTTTAATATAAATAACTGTATACGTTTCATTAGTAACTTTCTGTCTTTCAAGACAACAGAGTTATACTCTGCTACTGGGAGGCATGGGAATCACACCCAATGGGGATGGCGAGTGTGACTAGCAAGACCCACTCCATAGCACAATGCCAGGGAAGTATTGTAGAGACCATGTTTTTCCCATGCAAAATCAAGATCCCTCTCTTCGCCTCTGTTGTTTACTCTGAAGAAAAGATAACACCAGCAGGTTTGCCATATAAGGTATTCTGTACAGAAGCTGTCAGACCAGAAGAGCAGATCTCTGTCTGACTGTCCGAGCTTTCCTGCTGGACCAGCTGCCAACCAAGGCTAAGGGTCTGGTCTGCCCTGCTAAAACGTGACATTTTTAAGTTGTATTTCCTCTTTTCCTCTTCGTATGATAAGGCTAATATCCTCCTTCAGTTTGCTTCTCCTGGGAAGCTGTTGGCACAGTGTTGGGTATCAGGTGGGGTATACACACCAACTATAATACACTCATATTTTTGCAGCAGTCAAAGTCAAGCCATCAGAATGTTACAGATTATTAATCTTGAGACAATCAACTGATATTCTGGCATATTTTGTATAAATCTCACTTCAATTTACTGCGCAATTTGAATAGATCAGATAACAGGACACAACCCTGTCTAACATCTTGTTTAATATGCCTACCTCTTTTTTTAACCAGTTGGTTTTATTTTTAAACATTATTCTCAGACCTAATTTTCCAGCACTCTAATTTCTCAATTCATCACCGGCTTATGTTATCGAAGGAAAAAGATGGAGATGGCTTGGACATGTTTGTAAAAAGCCTCATGTCACCTTGGCAAGGACAAAGTTAACTTGTGAATGCCTAATGTGTCAACAACGACATGAAGAGGATATAAATGGATAGAGAATTTATGTATGTTTCATCTCATCAAATGTTTTAATATACAATATTACTTGGCTTGCAACTTTTGGGGGTCTCTGTGGCTAAGTGGTTAAGCATTTGCTTTATGCCATGAAAGTCATGGGTTTATTTAATGACTCTCATTTGATTTACAGGTGCATTATTATAAAGATCCCTAGTTAGTTAGTTTGTTAGTTGGTTGGTTGGTTGGTTGGTTGGTTGGTTAGTTAGTTAGTTAGTTAGTTAGTTAGTTAGTTAGTTAGTTAGTTAGTTAGTTAGTTAGTTAGTTAGTTAGCTGGCTGGCTGGCTGGCTGGCTGGCTGGCTGGCTGGCTGGCTGGCTGGCTGGCTGGCTGGCTGGCTGGCTGGCTGGCTGGCTGGCTGGCTGGGGAGCAAGTTAGTGAGTTAGTGAGTTAGTTAGTTAGTTAGTTAGACTGATCAGCCTCATCACACATCAGACAAGTCCATAAGTACAGTCAAGGACATTGTATCTATGCTACTTAACTACAGCTCATTGATAAGAACAACTACCTACGCATGACACAACACCAGCACAACTGTCTTAGCATACTATAAGCACACGAGGAATACCAACAGCTAACCAACATATATGATGACAACGCTAACAGATCCTATCTTTCAATTCCTAACAAAATACAATCTATCACGTCTCTAAATGTCTTCAGCCTCACACATCAATGTCTAACAGCTGTTCTTCTCTCCCCATTCAGCTTCGGGTAAAACGTTAACAGTGTTCAAGCCATTTCGGGTTTTCCCCATATTGTCAATTCAGCTGGCTGACCGCTGGTGCACTTTTTCATCCCTCAAGCACAAACACGAAGTTACAAGTCGTATTGTGTATACTCTTCCCACAGGGATATGACAAGTACTCAGATCCTATCTTTAGCATCACTCTCAGTGGGGGGCAACCTATAATATTAGCACTGTGCTGGTTTACTATTTTTTGGGGGAGGGGGAGGGGGGGATACATGTGTAGTGTTCATATCTGGCAACAACTCTTTGGACATAAAGTTCTTGTGGTCTTCTCTAGGTTGCCCATTCACTGTCATCTCATAAATCACCTATTCATCTTGCCTCTCTGAGAGCATTGAAACATCTGTCCAGTCCATTGCTTTTCCTGTGTTTACTGTGGCCCTGCCAGCAAGCCAATCTGCTCGTTCACACCCTCTTATCCCAGAGTGTCCTAGCATAAAAATCCAACTCATTCCTGTCAGATAAGATTTCTTCAGAGACTCCATCCATTATCTTCAAACTCTTCCTGTCTCTGTCTTCTTAAACATATTAATGGAACCAGAAAGCAAGCATGGAGGAAAACATGTCTGTCTAGCGAGGTCATTGCTTTTGTTACCACCACCACCTCAATAATAGACCTTTAGTGACTTTAGCTGGAGCTGAAGAGTTCATACTCTGGGAGAAAATCTTGTCATGTGGTTAGCCATTCTGCTAAGAGAAACTGAGCCATTGAGGATAAAACACCGTAAAATGAAGTCAGTGCTGTCACCTTTAAACCTTTATTTAATTAAGCATGTATACAGATATCTCTTCATTTCAACAAATTCTTTCTGTTAATGGTTTATATTATGTTCAATTTATGAGTATAGTGTAGTACAGAATGAGTTGAATTATTTTAAAAACATTATAAAAGTTATTTAGAAAGTATAAAATAATAATGTTGATTTTGTAAAGGTCAGAAACTGTATGGCAGAGTGCTATGGAATCCTGAGCAAGATCTGAAGACAGTCTACAAGCTTGTTCTGCAGAAAGTATATCTCTGTACAGGTACTGTTTAAATTAACAACAACAAAACAGTAATGGATACATTCCGTGTCATTGGCACACCAAGTGTACAATGCTAACTCACATTTTTATAGACAAAATGGCACTCAGTAAATAGTAGTAGAAGACAAGGTTTCAGCTCCACTGCAAATGGGTCCCCTCATAATAGCTTCATTCCTGTGCCAGTGAAGATCACATGAAAAGCCCCTCACTGTTCCATCTAAAAACTAGTGAACAAACAGTCAGTCTTGACAAAATACAGAAACATGCATAAGGCAGTTGCTAGAGATGGCAACACCTACAGTGGCCATCAGATTCAGGAAGTGCTGTGATCAACATCATGTCAGCCGCCATTACTTTCTAGGTCATTTCCTGGCATCCATTTTAGGGTGGGCTGAACTGGGAACCAAGGTAAATTTAAAAATATGCCTAGTGGAGATCTGAACAGTGCTTTCCAGCATTTTGAAATATGATACTGAGATGTAGAAAGGCAAATTAAACTAATATAAGGATGTTTAATGAACTAGGATAAGCTTACTAATCCTCAGACATTTTGTTAATTAAAACATGTCTACTGATCATCTGTTTTATTTAGTTGGTCTAGACACTAGTTTTTTTTGTTTTTTTTTCACTTTCAAATGGGTAAATAAAGACAGTGAAAAATGATGATGAGGAAACTACCATTACTTCGATGTATTTGCAGGAACTGATGGATTTGTTCCAACATACGATCCAACAGGAGAAACATATGGTTATGGGCCACAATATGGCTGCATTCAGCCATCAAAGAAGTTGTTACACAGATTTCTTATTTTGGTTGGTGACTTGTTTCTACTCTGCATGTACTTTGTCAAGTTAGATCAAACTAGTATTTTTTATTTTTTATTCTCATGTGTAAAATCAAACTAAACTTCTTATTTTGTGGATCATAGGGGCCTTGTCTGGTTTGAACATTGTCAGTCATAAACCTTCAGTCTTCTTTGTCATCTTAAAATTTATGAAGCTGATGTCTTTATATTTTCATTAAATGCTTAACTGTTGAATCTTCCAATAACATCTGTTTCTGTTTTTCTCTGACACACTTGCTAAAGGATTTCCCCATACAAAAACATTGTTTATATTCTACTGCTTCTGTTGATATGCTCCTTAAATTAAATCCTTTTTTTATGGTTGTATGTTGAATTAAGAATCGACATCACAGCAATCTTCAGATTCAGGACACTGTGAATGAAGTATCACATTCATAATGGGGAAAAAACACAATGTAAGTTAGCTGTAGAAACATAAATTCACAAAAACTGCTTGACAAATGTTTACATAAAAAAGAAAGGCAAAAAACTGATAAATAAATAAACCAAATCAAAATAATATGTAAATAAAAGTGAGTTGCATATCCTTGACAGGATGTTGCAATCTAACTCCAGCATTTGTTGGTGGTTTTAATATGTTGGTGGTTTAATATGTTGGTGGTTTTACTAAGCAATTTTACACTCATTGGTCTGTTTCTGCTTTCTGACAGTCTGCACTAATAAAGGTTAGTTGCGTATCCTTTACAGGACGTTGCAGAACCAACCCAATCAGCCTCTGGCTTTTGTGTGGTTTCACTAGGCAAATTTGTGTCCAGTAGTTTGTCATTGCTTTCTGGGCGGTCGGCTCCCTGTACCACTGTCGAAGCCAACGCAAGGCGTATGGCATGCAGCTGGGATCGAACCCGGTACCCCGGCATTACGAAGCGTTCGCATCGACTTAGCCACAGAGCCGACCTGCACTAATATCACAGTCAAAATCTGTAATAATTTGTAAACACATGCAATAAATATGAAGGAAACAAAACAGTATAACGTGAAATGTAACATATTAATATAGGTGACTTGGAAATCCACAGAAACAAAAGAAGATGAAAATATACAGTGCAAAATAAAATAGAAATATAATAGCACATTTATATGTTGATGGTGGATAGCACAACATGAATGTTACTGCTGTTTGAAAGACTTTATTAAACAAACATGAAATAAATAAAGTGAAATTGCAATAGAAACTGTACTGTACATAA
The DNA here is from genome assembly GCA_905116865.2 of Candidula unifasciata. Classification (NCBI taxonomy): domain Eukaryota; kingdom Metazoa; phylum Mollusca; class Gastropoda; order Stylommatophora; family Geomitridae; genus Candidula; species Candidula unifasciata. Next base: position 17,367 of record CAJHNH020000236.1, on the reverse strand, counting down.
AATTTATCCCACAGAAGGGTCGAACAGATGGTTAGTGGTATAGATAGATAGATAGATAGATAGATAGATAGATAGATAGATAGATAGATAGATAGATAGATAGATAGATAGATAGATAGAGAGAGAGAGAGAGAGAGAGAGAGAGAGAGAGAGTACATTTCTTGCTTTAAACAAAAACAAATAAATACTCCACACACAAATGTTTTTGTCTGGTAATTTCTCATCCATTTTTTTTTTCAGGATAGAGAAAGTCAAGATATGACCAATCTCAATTTTAACCAAGTTCCCTTTAATGCCCAGTTTGCGTATGAGAATGAACTCTATTCAGAAGTTGCTGCCATGTCTGGAGTTGACGGATTTGTCATGGATATTGACCCACTTTATAAGGTATAAACTCATGAGAGAGATGTAAAAGATAATCATTTGAGCAATAAATAATAAATAAGCAATGCTAGCTTCATAAACATATTAGATGAAAGATTAGACTTAAGAGGGGTAGGCCCTCCCAGACACATGTTAATTTTGTTTGTAAAGGATTTATACAATTGATAAGGGATCTCTAATTATTATTATTATAAGCACTTTCCTGCGCTGCCATTGATATGCCAGGATCAAACCTTTGATATCTTTACAGAAAAAAGGAGTACACATTGGCATGTCCTATGTTCTAGAATGTCAGTATTGGATAACACATTTTATGGGAAGAAACCAATAAACATATAATGCTATTAATCAGTCTATATGTGTGTGTCACACACACACACACATACATATGTATGTATATATATAATTTTTTTCACAGATATCACCCACTTCCACTCATCTCTGTGACTAGCTTTCTCTTTGCATTTTATATATACATATATATAAACACACACACACATACATATCTACATATGTGTATATATATATATATATATATATACTTTTTTTACAGATATCACCCACTTCCAATCATCTCTGTGACTAGCTTTCTCTTTGCATTTTATATATATATATATATATATATATATATATATATATATATATATATATATATATATATATATATATATATATATATATATATATATAAACACACACATACATACATATATATATATATGTATATATGTGTGTGTGTATATATAGAGAGATGAGTGGAAGTGGGTGATATCAGCAGCAGTGAATCTCAAGGAATGCTGAAGAAAAAGATGAAGAAGAATTTTTACATAACCACTGGGTGTGTTTGGAAATATTCACCATTAATGTTGCTTCCTGATATTTCAGGTTGGTTCTGGCTACCAGTGGTATCTACAGGTTGTCTACACAATAGGCTCTACAGACACGGCTGGGTACAGAACCAAAAGGTCATCAGTACCTTTCTCTTCCTCATTAACAGCTTCATCTTTCAACTGGCCTCTGTCTCCGCAGTCTTCAGTTGTAAGGTTGACCTCATTATCATCATTAGCCCATACATCATTGTCCAAGGTGCTTAATGCAAGATACAAACGAGAAATAAGAAAAGGCAGCAAGAAAAATATAGCTGATGAGAAAGATAAAGTCACGATCCCTGGCAACAGTGAAGTTTATACAGATGAAAGTCATAAGAATGGTACAAACATGATACATTTAAATTTAATTTATGACAAAGCAGTGAACAACAGCTCACTGTCAATTCCCATTACAGCCATTGTTGTTCCCATTATAGTAGTATTATTTATTATTTTGTTTGTTGTAGTTTTTATTTGTTTGAGAAAAAGGCGTAGAAAACATAGCGATTTAACAGTAGTAAATGCAACAGTAACAAGAAATAATCTGCCAGGTGCAACTAATTCACAGAGTCACAGGTATAGGTTTTCAAATTCTACTGATAGTGTACAGGAAACAAAACCGGGAACTAATAAATCTGAGAACAGAAATAGTGTATCCTCTATAAGTAAATGTAACATTATCAGAATAAAAGACAGTAACATTAAGTCACAATATGGAAACAATCTAGGCCATGGTACAGAAGTATGATTATATAACAGCTAGTTTTACATTAGTAATTGTTGTATATATTATTTTTATTATATGTTGTCATTAAAGATGTTGTATGTTATTATAAAACAAACGTATTAATTGATTTAAAAAAAAAAAACATAATTCTATAAAGGTTTTAAAGTAGAATTATGTTTGTAAAGCAATGATTTTAACTTGAGCCACATTCCTTAGAATGTTTTTAAATAGTTGTAAGGTTTGTGATTATTTTTTTAAATTTTTATTAATAGTGAACACAATATTGTAACGTGAAATTTTCTCTTATGTATATGAAAAGATACAGTATTATAAACTAATGCAAAAATGAACATCATGGTTTAAAAAGAAAGTTTAAAAAAGAAATAAAGTGCATAATTATTTTGTGAAAGAATAATCTTTTTCTTCTGTGTTAAGTTGAATCAAGAATTGACATTACAGCACTCAGGGCATTCCCATGCATGCTCTGTCCCCATCTTCAGCAGCCAGCGCAGAGTTCCAATACTGATGGTACCGGTCACAATCTGGTTATATGTCTGTCTTGCCTTTCCTCTGAGTGTAGTGAGCTGGGCAGACCCTCTGGTTACACCCAGGTGCCTCATTCTCTCTAGGCCATAATAATCTTCTTTCTCTACTGATTCTGTTGCTTGTTTCCAAAAGGCCTTGACCATATTTACCTTGTCATGTATCAATTCACCACCCAGTGGTGCGAATTTAGCCAATATGTCTACCTGTTCATTACTCACCGCACCAGCATGGCCTGGAGAAAAGATCCAAAGCATGCTCACTACCTGTGACCTTTCCAGTGTCTTTCCAATTGTCTTCTGTGTTTGCCTTTAAAAGGGTGTTTAGCAAAGGCCCAAAACATTTGATAGCAGCAAGTCTCTAATTAGACATCATTTATTAAATTCTTGTGTTTAGCACATTGTGTTGTTTTTTACAGCTAGGCTGTGATGTTCAGGTCACATATGTTGACAAGACACTAATTTGATATGTTACTTTATTGTGGTTTCCACAATAGCATCGTCTAGTCAGTCAAACATACATATGTATTTATAAATTATATGTATCTATGTATGTGTGTGTGTATGTGTGTAATATATACACGTTTGTATGAGTATGTTTATATCAAGGTATTAAGCACAAGATTTGCTTATGCGTATGTGCTTTATCAATATAAACATATGCATTGAACATTTAATTGTATTTCAGACAGTCAAACACCCACAGTAAACACACTACATACAAATGCATGCATGAACACACAGATATATACACACACATGCACAACACTCACCCTCCTACACAATACCACCAACACACATACTTACTCATGCACTCACTCACAAACTCACACACACACAAATACACACATACAAACACCCCCACACACAACACACACACCCATGGACACAGTACTTCACTCTCAACTTTCTCCCACACCCAGAATTTTTCCATTAATGTACGAATAAGAGAAATGTGTGATTTAAATTTGTAACTGTAAACAAAATCGGCCTAATTTAAAACCTCTATAAAATGTGTGTGTAGGCTAAATGTTAAAAATGGTTGAACGACATAAATTCTGTCTAACTGATATTAAAACACTGCCTGTAATACTGTGTCTTTTCTGTCGTCGTCTTTTTTTCATTGATTGTCTGACTGAATTGTCTTGAAAACTGTGCTTAATTTTTTTAGGCTTGATTCATCTGGCTGCAAACAGATCCCAAAAAGACATGTGTCACCCAGACTAACAACTCGGCTACCCAAAAACAATTAATTTACCATACAACTTTTCTGGGGTTTTCAATTTACAAGTGCACCCACACATGTAAATGAAGTCTTATGCTAAGTTACCTGGTGCAGATGGAGTATCTACGCTGCTTACTGTATTTCCCCTCAGGTTCAAATTAACATGGAAGCCGGCAGGTGAAGTAAAGTAACCACCCTTTTTTCACACCTTCAGGTGTATTGAGCATGTAGTCTAGACATATTTTTAAAAGACCAGTCAGCATTCTGTGGTTCACGTGGTCCACTTTGTGCCGGCCACCTTTGCTTCTCAGAATTTAACTTACAAATATGGCAATTAAATAATCTGTTTATGAAATAGAAACCACAACTGAGGTAGCAAAAGCTAATTATTAATATCAATGGAGTAATCATGGACAGTTGGACAATTAGTGAAAAATTACGTGGAAGGTGTGGAGGTTTGGTTTTTATAGAAGAATGATGATAATAACTAGACAAATAAAAAGAGTAATGAAAGAAATTGACTCAAGAAGAGAATGAAATGCCCAAATAATAATAAGAAAAAGTGGTCTTTGGTCATGGTCATGAGAAGGAGAAAACTGGAGTACCTCATGCTTGTGGGAAAAACTGGAGGTGAGAAGGCAGAGGCAGACCAAAAGAAAAGATGTTGGGCAGTTTGACATCATAGTATGGAAGATCATCTTTGTCAGAACTTATTAAAAATATAGGATACAGAAAGTTATAGATTTATATGTCTGCCACTACCACAAGTTTTGGAAGATCATCTGTGTCAGAAATGACTGAAAGTACATGAGACAAAAGGCTGTGGATAGAAATGAATACTAATGCCACATAGACTAGACTATTATAAGAAGAATCAAACAGGTGCCATCTCCACAGTAAAGATAGACTCTGAGACTGCAGTTTGTTTTTCTTTTGCTATTTCCCCCCCCCCCTTTCCCAACTTCTATCACTGTTTATAGGTGCACAAACATGTGGGTGCAGATGCCTTAAGCCTCCCTCCTCCACTCTGCATAGTTTCCTAGGAGCAAAGCCACTCTCCCTTACCATGTATAACATGTTCTGATTGTAAACATTTCTGACTGCAGACTGTTGGTTCTTTACTTCTCCGGCATATGCACTCCGACTTTGAAGGAAACACCCCAATTAGTCAATTTTTACAACATGTACTTGGTGGGGGAGGGGGGGGGTGTGTCAGTGGGTCTTTTTACTCAAAAATGGAACATACACGGAGAGTACTGCTGGACTTCAAACCAGTGACTTTCAAATGTCAGATGGACCTCACTGCAAGAAAAAATTTACTAATATGTATGACCAATTGCCACTCCGATAAAAAGGTGTCATCAGATGCCAAATCTTTTATTCGCTTGAACCAGCAGGTTTAGAATATGGACACACTGGTTTCAGACATTTTTGTTAAAACTAACCAAGCATATTTTCAAACACGTCTGACCATGATGCTGCCTGAAGTGAATTTACAGAAAAGAGGGAAAAAAACTGGTCCTGAGGTTCGATGCTCTGGTGGGGAAGACTCAAGCGCCTATTGCTAATCACTCTCGCCATTGCTTCGAGCGGTGATTCCCACAACTCCAGTAGCACAACATGACATTATTGCCTGAAAGGACCGAAAGGCTCCAACAACACCAAGAAAAGAAACACGACTGTCGATTCCGCTGCATTCTACGTAACACGCAGAATTATAAATCTCTAGGAAACCTCACGGTATTTGCACTTATCATTCCTACAGACTGGGGCACTTTTGGAGACGGGGTCAGCTTAGATCCAGTGTCATAGCACTCGGGACAGTCCCATAAGCCTGCAAAGATGATCCCTGTGTGGGTTCCAAGGCTCCATTTTAGAGGAGTTGGGACACACCCACTGCCCAATAAAAAAAGCATGTCGTACAAACGAATGTGTTTCCTATGAAGTCAGAGTGCATCTGCCTGGGAGGTGAAGAACTAACTTTATGCTTACAAGTAAGCCAGGTCTGTAAAATGGACGTACACTCAAAACTCAGGTTCTGAAACAAGACTAAAGATCGTGGTTCCCCAAGCTAGTGATCTATATAGATAATGGTAGTCTGCAAGTTATCAGAGAATGGTGGTTCCCTAAGGTAGTAATCTAGATCATGGTTTACCAGATTAATGGCTTGATGACTCACTTTGTAACCCTTAGTTCATCTCCTCAAATTACTTATACGAGTATGGAAGGTTATATTTCCTTACCTGAGACAACTCTTTCATCCGACGCCCCACAACACACAGGCTAATTAGAGGGTTTTTCGTAACCGTCGCCATGACCTCACAACGTATTTACGTTACAGTACATGTGGGAAGGAGAGAGATGGGGTAAGAGTGGAGCTTCGTACTGTTTCCATTACCATGTTGTTTCACTTCACGTTCTTGAATAAATCCTTCAAATCGGAAGTAAATTTCTGAAACTGATTTTCAATTTCATTTCTGTGATATTTTCACCATAGTATGGAGGTGATTACAGCATGCAAACTGACACGTGTAAATGCCTCTATACAAAAGAAATATGTGCTGGTTTTTTTTCCATACCACACAAAAATTATGAGAGCGAGAGAAAGAAGACGGACAAGGTCAAAAGGGGGACGGGGAGGGGGGAGATTTTGGAAATTGGGGGGGGGGGGGGTTAAATCTGAGTCGGTGATGTCACGCTACTGCAGTTTATAATTCCTTCCTTTCTTGTTTCAACACTCCAGGCTGGTACCTGGGGATTTGATCTTACCGAGATGATAAGACCTGTAATCTGTCTGACAAGCCAAAATGGTTAATCTCAAATATCCTGTTCAACCTTCAAAGAAAGCGCGCCCATAAAGGCTAGACCAGCCTGCAGTCGTGTGCGTGTGCAGTATTTTCTATTTATAAACCAGTACAGTAGCAGACGTGCAATGATGGTAGTAGTATTGGCAGGATTCAAGACTAATAAAGAGTTTTATAATTCGTCTCTCCAACACACATATAACAGTATAATGTGCACACACCCACATAAGCAGTACACTATCTAAAAATACCGGTATGTCGAGTCACAGGTAATTCTAACCGCCCTTGTTGCCTACATTTCCCATAACAGTAACCAATCTACATTCGTCGTTAATGACAACAAACCAAAACACGACTCAACAACCTTTATTATTCCTACGCCCAGACGAACTACATTTTAATCAACCATGTGTATTTTGAAATTAAAAGCTGCTAGGAAAACATGGTAACATCTTCAAATCCACTGTTGTTTAAGTTTATGGACGAAACATAAGAAATAACGGGTTTCATAAAGGAAATTAAAAAAATACACTCTCAGAGCGTGACCTTTACCCTTGGGGTTAAAGGTAATTAAAAGTTCTTGCAAACAGAGTGTGTACTCGTTCACTTCTCTCTCGGTAGAGGGACGCTCTCTGGGGAGAACCGAGACAGCATTTTGAAATTTATTTGTTTCTATCACAATTTAACAAAAATGCCGACATCAGTCAGTCTGTCACAGCTGGTAGATCTAGCTCTAGGAACGCCAGAAGTTGGCGCCGTGAATTTCAACGTTCTTCACACTTTGCTTCATGCGATGATCCACAAGTTGAATATTCAAGAAGTGAAGGCTGATATTGATGAGCACGATCGAGAATTGCTAACTACTCACTCGGGATCCAGAACCATCTCGGCGTTTTCTATTTACAGCGGCGACAGTGGCAAAGGGGACGATTCATTTTCTATATCTGAGGACAGTTTGAGTGATAAATTCAGTTATGCGACGCCAAAACGTAGTAGTCCGTACCACAAACTTGAGAGAAGGGTATCAGAGCTGGTCAAACAAATTGATGATCTCAGCAAATTACCAAGTAATGAGCAACTCATTAACCGAGTACAAAGTACAGACAGCGAACGGCCAGTGTCGGATATGTGGCAGTACATGCAGCTCAGGAAGCGAGTTGATACTAACCAAGAGGGGATTGACAAGGTAAGTTATACTGTCACTCTTTTAACTCTTTCTTTTCCATTGCCTTTGTCATCTCCATGCACCATGCCGGTAAGCATAGACTTACATCTTTCGTCATCTCACACGATCACAGATCAGGTCATTGTTTTTGTCTCCTCCGATCTTATTTACTAAGCCTTCTAGATGTGTCTATTTGCTCCCCCCCCCCCCTTTTTACATCTTTTTGCTCTTTTCCTATGAGTTTTGCAGTCGCTAACAAGTGCTTAAGTCCATTGCTTCTAATAATCATAAGAGATCATTTAACATCCGCGTGGTGATTCTGTACGCAGTGTCACAATACCAACTTATCAGGTTTCGAAGTCAATGGACACTGTTGTTGTTTGTTTGTTTGTTTGTTGGCATCTTTCTATCTTTTCAGGCGTTAGTGTTATAATGCAGGAGCACTGCCACGGAAGGGGGGGGGGGGGGTGGCTGGAGGAGAGAGGGATCAGTTCCTCCAACTTCGCCTCCTCCCACCAGTTACAAAAAACTGTGGAAAATGTAGAAGCCTGGATCGAAAAGTGGGGTCTAAAGCTAAATAAATCAAAAAGCACAGCATCACTTTTCTCTCTCTCCCCAAAAAAAGAAAAAATCGAAATTTGGATTAAAAACCAGCTCATTCCACAGACTGACACTCCTACCTTTCTGGGCGTTACACTTGATTCGCGACTAACTTGGAAGTCACATGTAGAAGCAGTACAGTGAAAAGCATTCAGAGAGCTTGCAGTTATGAAAAAATTAGCGGGTACCACATGGGGCGCTAACTCTAGAATCCTAAAAAAGTATATACTGGGGTCAGTCAGGCCAGTCATGGAATATGCCTCCACTGCATGGGCTGCAGCAGCCAAGACAACTATGGGAAAACTGGACAAGGTTCAGAATATGGGATTAAGGATTGTTCTCGGAGCCATGAAAACCACCCCCATCAGAGAAATAGAAAAGATAGCAGATACTGAACCACTCGAACTCAGAAAACAATACAAAACTCTTTTACAGTATGAGAAATTAAAAAGACTTCAAAGTCACCCACTGCATTTTAAATTTAAAGAGAGAACAAAAAACAGACTGAAGCGTCAGAGCCCCAACCACCTTGCTAGAGAACTGTACAGACAGCACCAAGATCTGCTTGAAAGAGATGTTGCACTGTGCGAAAAACTTAGGCCAGAACCATGGACAAGCAAGCCAGAGAAAGCAAATGTAGTCCTAAAGGTACCAGGAATCACTTCAAAAGATGCCCAGACGGAGACACAACAGAGAACCCTGGCTCTTGCTATGCTTGATGAGAAGTATCCAAACACCACTTGGACTCAGGTTTTCACCGACGGCTCTGCTACAGACGCAGTCAGAAAGGGGAGTTGTGGAATTTACATTAAACCCCCTAGCAGTAGAGCAGAAACTCTCTCTCTACCAGCAGGTGACATCTGCACTAACTTCAGAGCTGAGGCAACTGCCCTCCTCTCTGCAGTCCAACATCTCATCACTCAAGAACACAGAGGGCACCAAATTGTTATACTTAGCGACTCATTGTCTGTTCTCCAAGCACTATCCAGCAAAAAACAAGACAAACTAATTGCTGATCTAAGGACCAACATTGGCTTACTCTCCAAGGAAGCAGAACTGGTCTTGCAGTCGATACCAGCCCACTGTGGTATTCAAGGAAATGAGAGAGCAGATGAGTTGGCAAAAGCTGGGAGTAATCTTCCACAACCTCATCCACCACACAGCTACAAGGAAACCAAAACAGCGCTAAAGCAGTCTTTCAAGCGGGAGTGGAGAAGGCAGAATGGAGATTACAGACCAGAGAGTGACAGCATAAACAAACTCAACAGGAAAGAACAAACATCAATTTTTAGACTTCGGACTGGACACTGTGGTCTTCGAGCACACTTGTACAGGATAGGCAAGGCATAAAAGAATCTGCTGCCTGTGATTGTGGAGCAGAAAGACAGACCCCTGAGCATATACTACAGTACTGCCCTAACCTCTCCCAGCAAAGACTGTGGATCTGGCCCAAAGGAGCCACATTGCAAGAGAAGCTATGGGGGACCGGTGGCGACCTCAAACGCACAATCCTATTTGTGACCCAGACGGGACTCAATGTTTAGCATGACT